>OY748288.1:24551574-25111070 GCA_963556515.1 Nudaria mundana | reverse complement strand
AAAGCGATTCTTTACACCGGACCTCAGGTGTCTGCTGCACAAGACGCAGATTAGACCCTGCGTCGAATACTGCTCTCACCTCTGGGTCCACTCCGCGAAGTATCTGCTGGACGCTATGCAGCGACGGGCTGTCCGTATTATAGATTGTCCGGAGGTAACGGGAAGCCTTGAGCCGATAGCTCAGCGCCGAACAATAGCTTCCTTGGCCGCATTCTACCGTATTTACCACGGCGAGTGTTCTGAAGAGCTCTTCAATCTGATCCCACCCTCTTCCTTCCAATCCCGAACAATGCGTGCCGGGCAGAGAAGCCACTCCCACACAGTGGATAGCATGTTCGCGAGAACCGAACGTTTTAAACGTTCGTTTTTCTGAATAACGATAGTGGCTTGTGCACGTGTTTCCTCCCACATATAATCCTGAGTTTTTTGAAGTGAAGAGGCACATCAGAGGGTCATCAAGTTGAGGGTCACTCTCGATAGTATTATGTGCTGTGAGAGTGGCCCACAATCGCTAGACGTCAGCGCGACTTACCACCAGGCGGGCGGCGTCAATTTGGCGCACCAAATACTTATAAAAAAAACTATATAGATTACAAAAAATGCATAATGGTATAACCAAGATCTTAAAGGTTTAATAAGCCCTAAACTAACCTCCCCCGCAAGTGGTGATTTGTAAATCATAAAAGTGCCAGTTAGCGGCAACAGGTTGGCCCCACTTATTACGTGGCATCAGCAAAGATACTGACAAAAATCTGCCCCTTCTTGAAAACAGACGTAATTATAATAATATCTTTACTTAATTTATTTACAATAAGGATTACAATATACAAAATAAACATAATTATAGACTAAAAGGTTTATAATTTATTACTAAATTGTATAAATGCTTTTAATTATTAGTTAAGGTCAAATACAAATATGAAAATCTTTACTTACAAATAAATCTGTAGAAGTGAAAATTCTGTACATTGAAAATAAAATATCAAAAAAATAAATGGCAGGGGGTGTTACTAGACCGACACCGAACCACAAAATGTGATTAAAAAAAAATTCTGTCTGTTTGTTCAGGCATCACGCAATAACTACCGGTTCGATTACGATGAAACTTGGTATAAATTCTTTAATATCCTGGGCACCTACTGGCTTACTTTGTATCTCGGAAAAGTTTATACAATAAAAAACAAATTTAATTTACGGTTCGATCCCTAGACCCGACTCAAAGAATCAAAGAATCAATTTCATTTATTCAGTTTAGGCACATAAAAAGCACATATGAATGTCAAAATTTTACAATTTTATGTCAAGCACTATTATAAAAATACTAAATTAATTACATAAATAACCATTTGAAAATGATTCTTTCGCTGGTTCGGTAAGTTGGTTCTCCTGAGAAGATACCAGCAAGAAACTCAGGTAGATTATCCATTTTCTTCTTAATAATGTGTTGTTTACATTGTGTTACAATTTGTATTGTACGAGTGGCTAACAACAGCAGATTAGGGTGACCATGCATTGTTATCATTAAGATATTCGTCTACATTATAATAGCCTTTCTTCATCAAACGTTTTTTCACTACTATTTTAAACTTATTAAGAGGCATGTCAACCAGATCCTGCGGAATTTTATTAAATATTTTTATACATTTGCCTACAAACGAATTACCAACTATATGAAGTCAAATTTTTGTCATTGCCAGTTTATTTTTATTTCTTGTATTATAATTATGGTTGTAGGATCTTTTTTTGAAGAGTTCTATGTTCTTCCGTACATACACGATGTCGTAAACATATTGAGAAGCAACGGTTAAAATATTAATTTCTTTAAATAGTTCCTTCAGCGAGTACCATTACTGTACCAACCGCAAATAATAAGTTTGTCGTAGGTTATGTCACCCGCAGTGGAGTTCACTGAGCAGCGCTGCACACGGCTAATATACTGTAATAATTTTATCTTAAAATACAATATCGCTCGCCATACAATTCAATGGACTATCACACACGACGAAGATAATAAATACTCTTAATATTTCATATTTTCGTATCTTAAGATGAATTTGTATGGTATAATAGAGAATATAATAGCAGATATAATAGAGAAAATGTTAGGGGCTTTATGAACGCAATAAAACCCAAAACAATGGTTTTTAGAACAATTGACTGTTAGTCTGAATGTTTGAACACGCTAATCTCAGAAACGGCTTAACCGATTTGAATTTTTGATTTGAATTTGCGGTTTTCAGTAGGTAATGCATTGTGGTTTATTCAACTTAACATTTAAGGTTTGGTTTTCAATCGGTTTATAAATAAAAAAGTTATGTAGATCTAAAGTAATACGCAGGCGAAGCTGCGGGCAACAGCTAATAAATAAAAAAATAATAAAATAAATTACACATTTGTGTAAGGAGCTCTTTGCTAAAAGTATTTTCTTTTATACAAGTAATTTAATGAAACTTTTGTCCTGATGAAAAATAAATCTATGCTATAAATATTAGAGCGATGTATTTTAAGTCCTACTTTTGTTTATATTACATTAAACTATGTACTTTTACTGTTACTTACAAATACTGAAATATGAAATTTCTGGTATGGATTTATAATAATCATCTTCTTTCTTGATTACTTCTATTTCTGTTTGTACTTCTTTATTTTCAACATTCAAACTTCTAAGGAATGCGACGGCGGTGGCAGCTTTCTATTTAAAAACAAGATCATATATTAATCTATACATTTGTAAAAATGTTTTCCGCTGCGTCTATCTGTCTGTTCGCAATAAACTCAAAGCTACTGCACTGACTTTCATGCTGCTGTCACTGATAGATAGATTGGTTCTTGGAAGGTTTTGGTAAATAACTTGTCACGGGCCAAGGCGTGGACGTCTGCTATTGTTATATAAAAAATAAATTTTCCAAGTGAAATAACGTTAATCTATACTTATAATAAATCTGTAGAAGTGAAAATTCTGTGCATTAAAAATATCAAAAAAATAAATGGCATGGGGTGTTACTAGACCGACACCGAACCCAATAATGTGATAAAAATTTTTTTTGTCTGTCTGTCTGTCTGTTTGTTCAGGCATCACGCAATAACTACCGGTTCAATTACGATGAAACTTGGTATAATTATTCTTTAATATCCTGGGCACCTACAGGCTTACTTCTTATCTCGAAAAGTATAAACAATAAAAAACAAACTTCATTTTGCGGTTCGATCCCTAGACCCGATTACTGTACCAACCGCAAATAATAAGTTTGTCGTAGGTTACGGTACCCGTTCACCAAGGGGCGCTGCACACGGCTAAGATACTATAATATTTTATCTTAAGATACAATATCGCTTGCCATACAATTCAATGGACTATATAAATAATATTTCATATTTTCGTATCTTAAGATGAATTTGTATGGTATAATAGAGAATATAATAGAAGATATAATAGAGAAACTGTTGTAGGTGGGCTTTATGAACGCAATAAAACCCAAAACAATGGTTTTTAGAACAATTGGCTGTTTGACTGACCGATTTGAATTTTTGATTTGAATTTGCGATTTTTTGTAATGCGTTGTGGTTTATTCAACTTAAAATTTTAGGTTTGGTTTTCAATCGTTTCATAAATAAAAAAGTTATGTAGATCTAAAGTAACACGCAGGTGGAGCTGCGGGCAACAGTTAGTTTACAATAAGAATTACAATAAACATAGTTATATTCTAATAATATTTACATTACAAAATATCTTTTAACAAATCCTCCGCGTCATTGCCGACTGGGAAGGTTCTCAGAATGCTGGCTGTGTTGCCACGTTGGATGGCGATACTCATTCTTTAGGCCAGAAAATAGCCAGCCTTCTGGTTCTGAGAAGCATCTATTAAGCGTTTAGCAATGTCTCCATAAAGGCGAACACTCGGACCCCATGACCCCAGTGTCTCAACCCCAAACGGCTCAAATATGTAATCACCTGCTAGGTTAGCATATTTACGCCGTTTGAGGCCTTCAGCCGATGCAGTAGCAGCGCCGGCACATCCGGATGTGCTTGGAAGGTGTGGAGGTGCTAAGGTGTCAACGCATGTAGCGTCCCAAACCAAAGGCCTTCCCACCTTCCACGGTAGCAACGATATACCGTACGGTCTCTTTCCATCGCTTCGTGCTAAACCATTTGGTTCACGAACGGCCGGAAGACCTGCGGTGGGAAGAGCCCTACGAATTATATCGTTTAGAATAGCGCGCCGAGGTACGACCCGCTTCTGCTACAAGAAAGGCCATGGTGTCCCAGTTTATCGACGGCTACTCCAAAGGTGCAATGATGCGGAGATACACAAGGTGTACTCAGCCGAAGGCAAGTGGCAATGCGGAAGGTTGTGTCGTCCAACATTGTACCGATGTTGGGCGATGGGAGCGCCTGGATTCATAACCCTGACTCCCATTCTCCAACAGCTAGTAGGCGTGTGCGTAATTCTCAATTAATAGTAGTACAAAATTATTAGACTCGTGATTTCCAAATAATAAAAGGGTATTAAGAAAGCGAGTTAAGGGACCCAAGCGGCTCTGGTAAGATATATCCATACTGCCCTACTAAGCGCATGATACATTTTTTTGTCCCGATGAAAAATAAAGAAATGTGTCAACAGGTGCACCGAGTACAGATGAAAATGATTGTCCATTATAAAAGACACAAACCTCAAATGTACCAGGAATACATAACAACATAAGAGCCTTCAATATTAGAGAGACTGACCATAATAATATCCTACTAATATTATAAATGCGAAAGTTTGTAAGGATGTATGGATGTTTGTTACTCTTTCACGTAAAAAAACTACTGAACGGGTTTTGATGAAAATTTACAATAATAACACATAGGCTCCAGTTTATAAAGATACGGCGACGAAAACAATAATCACGCGGACGATGTCGCGGGCAACCACGAGTAAAGTCATAAAATAATAATATTTTAAAGGGTTATAAAACCATAACATTGTAGTAGTACCACGGACAACAAAGGAATATGTAACAATCACGGAACAAAGAAAACTACGAGTATCATAATTGATAACCCAGACATTCATACTATTCCTAGAATATAACTCATAAATATTACAGATTTGCATCTCTTTGGTAGTGTAACGGGTATAAAAAAATACCCGTTACACTACTGGTGGTGCAAGTTGGTAGTGTAACGGGTACAGAAGGTTACCATTTTACGTAGTACATAAATCAGCGACATTCAATTAGCCAAGATATTTAAAAATTCAGAGCAAGACAAAGCCCTTGTCAAAGAATCATTCATCATTTTCAAAAGGCCCTTTGACCGTAATTTAATATAATTTTAAGAACGAAACTTACACATATTTCTCCTTGATTAACTAAGAAACTTGGTGATTCTGGTATCAGAAACAATGCCACCATAGATACTACAGATATGCCAGTAACAATGTACAGCACAGTGTAGTAACTGCAGTAACCGCCAAACCCATAAATCAGGAGAACACCTAAATTTTGGGACAAAATCATTATTGATCCTAGAGCACCCCTTATATTATCTTGACTAATCTCCTTGACATAGATCGGGACAATTTGAAAACATCCAGCGGCTCCAATACCAAAAAATGATCTCGCAATTATAAGAGTCCATATATTTGAAGTGCAAATCTTTGTTATCCACCCAATCTGAGGAGAAAATTAAAACAATTTGAGAAATAGATTTATTTTAGCATTTCAAGGTTTACTTTTTGTGCTTTTTTTATAAAATTTAGTTTGATCTATTGGTAATCATAACATTCACAAGATAGTTGGTAGTTGTAAAAGCAATTCCGTAAAACTTATAAGACATCAACATCACCATGATGACATTCTACTTACTAAATGCGAAATAGCTATCAAATTCAGAGCCTGTTTTCTTCCATATCTATCCGCAATATATCGTAACAGTGGACTTCCAACTATGGCTGTCAATGTTGGGACACCAGCTACTAACGATATATCGAAGTCTGTCAATGGCTCGCCAATAGGCGACTCGTTGGATTGCAATATTTTTGCCATTGGAGAAACCCATCCCGATTGTAAGCCGTATATGAATAAAGTTGTATTTACTGTAATAGAAAAAGTTTAGTCTTATCTACTTTGTAAAGTACAGTACAATTTATATGTAAAATATGAATACTTATTCCTATCTAGCACACTTTTCATTTGTTGTAACTGCTATATGTCTTCATTGTGTTATTATTTTATGTTAGACACAGTAACAGACTTATTTTTCTTCACGAAGAGTCAGAGTCGTTTTGTTGATCCTAGAAGAAGACGTGTCTCCAACTAGAGAGTACGTAAGCCAGAGCTTCTTACACATGTCAGCAGGTGCACTCGGGCAGTAGGCTCTTTGGTGTAATAAATAGACTCTTAGTTTCTCTGCGCTACAATGTAACATCATTAACGAATTATTATGTGACAACGAAAATCATAGCATTCATAGTACATTTTGTTTAGGTTCAATCATCTTACCATCATAGCACGTATGTCATAAGACATAGGTAGGTCTTCTTGTGGTTTTAATATTACATGTAATTTGCCATCCACGTCTATTTGTTCTACCTGCTTGGTTGACTAAGTTAATCTTTCATTATATTTACCTAAAATTGCACTGGTCCACTGCATCCGAATACGGCTCCTACGCTCCACTTTTTCACTTGCTTGCATAATGAATTCTAAATATTCATAGTTTATTTTCATCAAACACAAAGTGCGCTCGTTTTAAAAAACAATGTAGAATATTTCACCAAGATAGACTTATCGTCGTGATAGCATTAACAACAACTGGGAAATACTTATCGGTGTTTTAGTTTCATTGCCATTAACATACGAATTACTTAAGTAATATAATTATCTACATAACTATTTTTACTAAGCTTAGTGTATTATTATCAATGCGAACCTCACATTAGCGAGATAAAAAATACCTTATACGTAGGTCACACTATAAGTTTTGCGTAACTTAAAAAAACAACATGTTAAATCCAAAATATTATGTTTATTGCTTTTCAAAATACTCTCCTTTACATTTTAAACATTTTTTCATGCGATCGAACCATTTTTTAAAACAGGAGGACTACAGATCTGAAGGCATGTTTTCTACGTGCTGATTGAACGCTATTACTGCCTCATCGGAGTTGGTAAAAGTGAAACCTCTCATCAAATCTTTGATTTTGGGGAAAATACAGAAATCACAGGTTGCTAGGTCGGGGCTATGCGCTGGATGGGTGACGAGTTGTACTTTTCGGAAGCTAAAATGACTTTGTTTTGTTGGACGTGTGTGAAGAAGCGTTGTCATGATGCAGGAGAACGCGGCTTTTGGGTCGTCTTTCGCGAACTTTTTCTAACACCCTGGGTAAACAAATGGTAGAATACCACTCGGCATTAACACTCTTTTGATCTTCAAGTGGAATTGTACAGATGGGACCCGTAGCTGAGAAAAAAAACACGATCATTTTTTTCCCAAAGTTTCTCGCCTGCCTCACTTTTGTTGGCTTGTTCTCATTTTCAAACACCCATTCAGAAGATTGCTTTTTTCGGGTTCAAAACAATAAATCCACGTTTCGTCTCCTATGACAATGTCATAAACAGCATTAGAATGTTCGTGGTCGTACTTTAGTAGCATCTGTGAGCACCATTCCACGCGAGCCCGCTTCTGCTCCTCTGTCAGTTCATGAGGGATCCAACGACAACAAAGTTTCCGAACTTTCAATTCTTCGTGTAAAATTTTCTGTATTTGACTCATACCAATCCCCAATAGTCCTCAAATTGTCTCATAGGTAATCTGCGGGTTTTCTTCAATTAACCGCTTAACAGTAGCCACATTATTTTCGGTGACGGCAGTTGAAGGCCGCCCTTCAGGAAATTCGTCATGTAAAGAAACTCGACCTCTCTCAAATTCAGCAAACCATCGCCTCACGGTGCTCAAACAAGGTGCTTCTCTCCCAAAAGCATTTTGAAGACGAGCGGCACAGGAGAGAGAGAAATTTTAAAATCATCGCTCTAAATTCTTTTTGACTTAATTCCATTTTCGTTGCATACGTAGAACTTTGATGTGTGATAAAAAACAATTGACAAATGATTTCCCGCCAATTATTTTATTTTATTACTAAGAAGGTTGCAACATTTAAAAAATATAACATTCGAAATTCAAATAGTTCCGATTAGCTAGAAGTGCAAAACTTTTAGTGTGCCCCATGTAGTATTTTTACCTATTGTGTGTCTACAGTAAGGAATAATGCAACTTGCAAATAAATTTCGGATTATTTTTAGTAATTCCAAAGGTTTTTACAAACAAATTTTACCTCTTTAAAATGTTAATATTTATATTTAAATTTAAAATAAATATTTTAATCTATAATGTCTAATCCAATGTATAGGATCTGATATTACGCCATACAGCGCTGCTATCATTTAAAACGTATAATTGAGCGAAGCGAGCCGAAGGCGAGCGGAGCTCTCAACGGGTGACTCAAATTATTTTTCAAACGATTTATGTTAAATTGTTTCTCGGCGAATACTCGGCCGATTTCGGATTTTTTTTGCACTCATCAATAGCTTACAGAATTGTCCAGGTTATAACGATGCCAGAATTTCGAATTTAAACTCGCTTAACTCAAATATATGCTGCAGCGTAACGGTACGTTTCGCGACTGCGGCGACTATTTTATTATTTCCAACAGAAACGCCAGACGGACGATCCACCCGCGGCTTTTGCGGGCCATTTCGTCCATTTCCCCAGTTCTCCCCTTGGGGAGAGTGTGATTGATCCAGCTCTCACGCCCCCCGTTGAATCTTCTTGGGTCCTTAATAAATCTTATTATCTGTTCCATCTTCAGATTGCTAATGTGTTCCTCGTATAGTCTGTCCGACTCTAGGGGTTCCCATCTGATTAATGAGTACATGGGGCATTCAGCCAGCAGGTGGAAGCTTGTTTCATCGCTGTCCATGCACTCTGGGCATTTCGGGTCGGTTTTTACTGCTATCACTGTCAGATGTCCGTTTAGTCGACAGTGTCCTGTTATTACTACTATGGCGAGCCTCATGGTTCCTCTTGGGAGTTTCACGATTCATATCCATGCCCTTTATGAAGATTTTCGACTGTCTCATTCCAATCGAGGTCTTCCATCTTTGGTTGGTTTCTGCTTTTGTTCTGTGGCTGATTACTCCTTTGGCGATTTTGTGCACTATGGGCAACTGGGGTTCCGATCCCACAAAGTTTTCGTCAGCACCTTCTCTGGCTAGTTCATCTGCCTGTTCGTTGCCAGTGGTTCCCTCTGTCCGGGGACTCAGGCAATCGTTAGGTCGGTGTTCTCGGCCAGTGTTCGGGTGTCTCCGCTAGACATCAGCCGTCGTCGGGGACCGTTCCGCTCACCACGGCGGGCGCTTGCACACGATCACGACGTAAGGCATACGCTCGTTTGTTACTCATAATTCTCAATATTAACGTCATTTTGTACGCGGTCAAGAAATATACCAGTTTATACAGTCCACTGCATTTCATTTAAGCATCGTAGGAACAGCCAGTCTTCCAGTGACTCTTTACATTCCTTGACTATTACTGATATTGTCTCCACTTTGTCAAGCGCTTTCATTGCCGCCTGGCTATCGTTGTATATGTTCACCTTTCCGTGCGGTAGCAAGTGACACGTGTTTTAGTATTGATTATGTATGTTGATTAAAAAATGTATAAATATTATAAACAATTTTATTACAAAACAAATTAACTAAATGAACATAGTTTTGGACAATTGGTTGCCTTTTTCAATTTCGTTTCTATCTCAGTCACACTTTTGCCGTTCGTTTCCGGCAACAAAACAACAGCTGTCAACACACCTAGCAGGTTGATTGCACCAAATGTAAGGAAAGCTATATCCTCACCAAATTTATTCGTTATACTTGTAAACATGAGCAGTTTACGAAGGTTACTGCCCAGGCAACCATACCAAGAATCGCCGTTAATTTACCGCGTAGCTGGAAAACAATAACAACTTTTGAATTATTTTTTCTGTAATTGTAAATGTTAAATCTTCTATTTTGCAATTGGATTATTTTAAGAACTTCCGTTGCATGTGCTTGCCAAACGGTTAATGTTATGTTAAAAAGATGAACTAAAGAATTGCTTCTTTTTAAAAGTTCAAATTTAAAATACAAGTTTACTTGGCGAGCTTCGTATTACCTGAAAATAAACTCACCGTTTCCTTTCTTGTAAGTTCAAGAAACGTTTAAACGATAAGTTTATTCTGAGGAAACAAATAGTTCAAGGCCTAAATTAGCCAAATTTGTCTAGCCGTTGTGGAATTTTAGCGAAGTGATCGAACGGGAATAATAATAAGAAGAAGACTTTTTGTCCCGGCGAACTTCTTGTCACCTCTAATCGTTTAAACCTTCCCTTAAACTCTATATGTTAAGAGAAAAAAAAGTGTGGGTAGGCATAACAAAAGGACTTTAAAATCTTGGCTCCTAGTAATTAAGTATTTAAAATTATAAATTCTTAGTTATATATTGTTATTTATGCAGTTATTTGTAGCCTGACTCACACGCCCACTGCACAAGTAAAAACTATCCAACAATATCTCATACACATAAGCCTACACAAGACACACATTATGGATGGCAAGTTGGAGAAAAGTTTTACTGACTTGGAAAAGATGTTCACCGCTCGACTTTGTGAACATGAGGCAAGGTTGCAGAAGGCTTTGGTGACCCCGGATCCCGCTTCTTCTGACTTGGCGACACTTTGCAGAGACTTCAACGAGTTCAAGTCCTTCATTTTGGAGTCTCTTGGACATCTTCGTACACAGGTACAGCTGTTGTCCTTGGGAATGGACAGACATGAAACTGTCATGCGTCAGAAGACCCTCCTCATCCATGGTGTACCGGAAAAGCAGGGCGAGGTTCTGCACAGCACCGTCACTTCCATATTGACCGACCGAATGAAGTTGCCTGATGCACATTCGGTTAGCATTAAGGGCTGCCATCGTCTAGGCCAGGCCAAGCCTCGTCCTATCTTCATCCGGTTTAAAGTCTTGGACCACCGACACTTAGTTTGGGACAACAAAACAACACTGAAAGGTACTGGATTTACTGTCTCCGAGTTTCTTACTAGGGTTAGGCACCGTGTTTTCATGGATTCACGTAAGCACTTCCAGGTGAAACATGTGTGGACAACCAATAGGACGATCAACATTATAACGCCGGATAAAGTGCGCCACAAGATCGAATCTGCGGCCGAACTCAGTACTCTTATTGCGCGATTCCCTGACTCTTCTACTGTGAGCGGTGGCGCTGAGGCTTCTGCACCTTTGATTTCGGTCCCGGGAGCACCTGCGTCTTCCACAACTGCCACCAAAGCGCTGAGAAGCTGCCGTAAATATTGACCGGTACAATGTTTTGTTTACATTCATAATTTACTTCTCAAATTGGACGGTTAACTATAATTGTGTACTTTTAGGTTCGTGTTACTTTAATTTTTCGCTACCCAGCAATTTAATTTAGTTGTATGTTCGTTAAAACAATGTAAACATGGGTATAGTATATAGGTACCTACATATTTTATATTGTAAATTCAATACCCGCGATGTAATTATTGTATATGTGACGTCTATTTGACACTACGCATGACGTTGTCAAGTTGACAATCTTTATTTTTTATCCTGTTCTGGGGCAGGCTATAGTCTATGACCATACCGCCTTGTTATTATTTCGTCAATTAGATTGCCATGCGCTTCTTTATACTCAAGCTGTCTTCAACTGTTGTTTTTTATATGTGTGTATTATAAACGTAGGAAACATTGTGTGTCATCTCTTCCAGTGCAGGGGGCTGGTGTGTCCTGTTAATATTTATACTTTCCCCTTCAATAGACATTTAATTTAAATTTACATATATTTATTTACTGATCTATTTTATTTAGTATTAAGGTGACATATTTATTTTGTTAATATATTGTAAATTTGACATTGAATTATGACTTAATAAATTAAATAAAATAGAAGTAAGTACATACCTTATCTTTTTAAATTAATATGTATATATTTTTTTTTTTTTTTATATTTAGGTCGACAAATTGACGCCACTCGCCTGATGGTAAGCTGAGGCGACGTCTGGCAATTGAGGGCGACTCTCACAGTACACAGGAATATTATAGAGAGTGGCCCTCAACTTGACGACCCTGTAATGTGCCTCATCACGCTTCGCTTAAAGAGCCCAGGGTTATATGTTGGAGAAAACACGTGCGCAGGCAGGGCGTTCCAAGCCACCATCGTTCGGCAGAGAAACGATCGTTTAAAACGCTCGGTTCTCGCGAAGACGGTTTCCACGGTATGAGGGTGACATCTCTGCCCGGCACGCGTTGTTCGGGATCGGAAGGGAGAGGGTGGGATCAGGTTGAAGAGCTCTTCAGAACACTCACCGTGGTAAATACGGTAGAACGCGGCCAAGGAAGCAATTGTTCGGCGCTGGGCTAGCGGCTCAAGGCTTCCCGTTACCTCCGGACAGTCTATAATGCGAACAGCGCGTCGCTGCATAGCGTCGAGTGCGTCCAGCAAATACTTCGCGGAGCCGTCCCAGAGGTGAGAGCAGTATTCAACGCAGGGTCTAATCTGCGTTTTGTACAGCAGACACCTCTGGTGCGGTGTAAAGAATCGCTTTACCTTGTTCAGTATTCCTAGTTTCCGCGAAGCTAGCCCAATACATCTCTCAATGTATTTTGTGTTATTGAGCTCTCGACGAACGTCTATGCCAAGGATGTCTAGATTGTCCTTCATTGGTAATATTGCATTCTGAAGAGTGGGTAGGGGAAGGAAAGGGGATTTTTTCGCTGTAAATGCACACGCCTGTGTTTTGTGGGCATTGAACTCGACCAAGTTCTCGGCACCCCATTGGGAGATACTGTCGAGGTTTCGGTCGAGATCACCCACGAGATGTCGTCTCTCCTCCTCTATCACAGATCACCCCGCCGTCGGACGAACCGAGTAACTCCCGCGCAATGTACTGTCATCTGCATAGCAATGAATGTTCCCGAGGGAAAGCATATCATTGATATGCAGAAAGAGAGTTGGTGACAGTACGGACCCCTGCGGTACCCCGGCATTCACTTGCAAAAAGCGAGAAGCCTGGCCATCGCAGAGGACCCGCACTCGGCGCTCGTTTAAAAAACTGGCAATCCAGCTGCACAGTTGAGGAGGTAGACCATATGCCGGAAGCTTGGAAAGGAGCGAAGCATGCCAGACCCTATCGAAAGCTTTGGCGATGTCCAGGCTAACAGCCAAGGACTCGCCGAACTTTTCCATAGCCTCACCCCATACATGCGTGACGAATGCCAGGAGGTCACCCGTTGATCGTTTTGGCCTGAAGCCATATTGCCGATCATTGATTAGCGAGTGATCTTCCAGGTATCGCATGAGCTGCTTATTAATAAGAAGCTCAAGCACCTTGCAAATGACTGAGGTGACAGCTATGGGTCGATAGTTGCCTGGATCGGATCGATCCCCTTTCTTGGGGATCGGTTGTACGTTCGCCTCCTTCCAGGCCTCCGGCACGAGGCCTGTAGAGTATGACAGGCGGTACAGACGCGTTAATACTGGAGACAACTCAGCAGCACATTTTCGTAGCACCACCGCCGGAATGCCGTCAGGGCCACTGGCTTTCCGCGTGTCGAGTGACCGCAGCACTGCCCGTACATCACATTGCCTGATAACAATATCAGGCATAGTGTGGCCACAGTTGGCGATGGCGGGGGGCTGCAGGCCACGGTCATCGACCCGGGAATTAGCCGCAAAGAGGTCTGCGAGCATGTCCGCCTTCTCTTGGGCTTTGTGAGCCAGTGATCCATTAGGAAAACGCAGTGGTGGCAGCGAGGGTTGACAAAAATTTGACTGTACGGCTTTGGCCAGTTGCCAGTATCCACGGCTGCCCGTGGGATGGGATGTGAGCTCCTGACCAAGCCGCGCGACGCGCTGGGCATCCGCTCTCTTGAAGGAAATCTTGCTGAACCTAGTGGCCCGATTGTACGCTGCTTTGAGGCGGTTCACGTTCGGGTCACGTGCCGCCCGAGCCCTGACCCAGGCGCGATATGCCGACTGTTTTTTCTGGACAGCCTCGGCACATTCACGCCCGAACCAGGGGCGAGCTTTGCGGATGCTGGCGACATCAGTGAAAGGGATATAATATTCTATCCCTAGACTGATCTCGCCAGCAATGGCAGCAGCGCTATCCGAAGGCGCCTTCCCTACAAAGCAACGCTGGCTCCACGGGACGGACGCAAAGTAATCGCGGAGACCGTCCCAGTCTGCCGACGAGTAGTGCCATAGTCGTCGGGTCATTTGTTCAGCACGAGCAGGCGGTGGCACTTGGAAGCTGGCGTGCACCACACAGTGGTCGGATGTGCCCAGTGGGGCGCGTACCGACACACTGTACTCGGCTGGGCGACTCGTCAGCAGTAGATCCAGCAAGGCGGGCGTGTGGTCTGACCTGTCAGGTATCCGGGTAATCCCCCGTACCATCTGGGTCAGCCCGTGGGAGAGAGCAAATGCATGGGCGGTTCGTCCCGCATGATCGGTCCTAAGGGACCCCAGCCACTCAACGTGATGACCGCTAAAGTCCCCCAGGAAAACCAGGTCAGCGTTCGGGAACCGCACCTGCGCATCGTCAGCCATCTCGCTGAGGTATTCGAAAAGCCTTGTTGTCCCAGTGTCCCCTGTGTGGGAGCGGTAGACGCACACGTAGATCTGGCTCATGGAGCCATGATTCACGTGCAGCCAAAGGACGGAGTAGGAGGGGTTCTCCAGACAGCGCAACCGGCGGCAGCAAACATCCGCCCTAACGAACACGCACACCCCGGCTTTATCGCGGAATTGTTCCTCAATGATATAGCCCGGGTAACAGAGGTACGACGTGTCGTCAGGGCGGCGTATCTGTGTCTCCGTTAGGAGCATCACAGAAGGCCGTGCCGACTCCAGGTGATGGTGGACGGTATCGAGGTTTGCATGGAGTCCGCGGACATTCGCGAACTCCACCTCAAACGAAGTCAACTTTGTGGGGTTTCTAGGGGCCGCTGTGTACCGTCTATTCTCTTGTTGCACTGTCATTGTGAAATATGGGGAAGCGTGAAGACAGGGCGATATTTGGTGCGGCAGTAAGTGACAAAGTGCAGAGGCTAGCTTCGTCTAGAACCGTGTGGTTAGGTCGGAGCCGACCCGCCGGACGGAAGGGCTCCCAAACCCCCCTGATGCAAGGCCGCCGCTACCCCACACCGGTTACCACCCGGAGAAGCGATCCCACAACAGGATTATGCGCAACATGTGGGGCAGCCTACTGGGGTGGTTGGTCCCAAGCGGGCCCCATGACTATGTTGCGGGCGGCCGCGGCAACGCCGTTGCTAAGGGTCTCCCTGGCCGGCGAATCGACCCACACCACCCACACTAGACTCCGCTTCGCCCCCACTGGACCCCTGCCTGCCGCACCATACACCGCCCCGGGCCCGGCAGTGCCGCTGCTGAACCCCTAACGCAACCCAGCCTGGGCTGGGTTACTTGGGGGGCTTTAGCACAGCTGCACGGTGGTACCCCCCCGGACCAACACTGTTGTACCACCTGGTATCCACGTAGGGGCCAAAGCCACCACATGGGTACCGTAATATACGAACCTCGTCCGTTAATCAGCAGGTGCGCCACTAGCAGGTGAGGTCGCTGGGGCCCAATAGATGTAAGAAGGGCCCCTTTGCACCCAAAAGGGCCCCTTTGCACCCATAAATATATATATATATATATATATATATATATATTTATTTATGTATTTATTATATTATATTTATCTAAATAGTCTATTTATGAATAATTCGTTCGATAGCCTTGATAATGAAACCCTTCTTTCATGTTCTTCTTTTGACTTCAGTTTCGATAGTGCAGCAAGCCATAGTTCTGCAGCTTTGACCTTGAACGACGAGCTATCCTCAATCTTCTCAAACTTTCCTAAGAACCTTAACATAGTCCACATCAATGCCCAGAGTATTTCCCACCATCATTCTGATATTCTAGCATCCTTTAGCATTGTTCGCGTGGACGCAGTCTTGGTATCCGAAACGTTCCTGAAGCCCATCGATCTTCACTGGTTGCCCTCCCGGGGTTTGTACTAATTCGTAATGACAGGGCTGACAAAGGCTCTGGCAGTGTAGTGGTGTATCTGCGTGAAGACATTCCCTTTCGCATTATTAGTAACTCGTCTCCAACAACTAATGCAGCAGAACATCTTTTTTTGGAAATATCTGTACATCACTGCAAAATGTTTCTGGGTATGTTCTATAGCCCTAGTCTTCGCATAGATTATTTTGATGCACTGGATGCGCTGCTCAATGACTTGTGCCCAAATTATAATCAAATCGTTCTGATGGGCGATTTTAACACATGTCTCATTAAAGACGGCCATCGTACCCACTCCTTACAATCTCTTCTAACTTCTATAAATCTACATATCCTTCCCCTTTCTGCTACTCACCATGTCCCTAATCGTACACCTTCTCCACTCGACTTAATGATTGTATCTTCACCTGATCATGTAGCCTCACATGGTCAACTCACTGCTCCGTTTTCGTATCATGACCTCATTTATGCATCTCTATTTATTCTTCCACCTAAACGGAAATCTCAATTGGCTGTGTTCCGGAATTTTAGGAGCATGGATCTGGAGGCTTTACGCGGTGATGCTGGCAGCTTAGACTGGGGACATGTCATTCATTGTGAAGCTGTCGACCAGAAGGTGGAACTTTTTAATAATGCCATTACCACTTTATATGATCGGCATGCACCGCTGCGTAGGGTAAGGTTAAAGCATGTCCCCGCTGCCTGGATTACGCTTGAAATCAAAGAGCTCATGGCTAATCGTGACCGGGCTAAAAGGAGGCTCAAGCGTAGTCCGACTGACTTCAATTTTGCTCGTTATAAGAACCTTCGCAACCGCTGTGGTCGTCTGTGTCGTGATGCCAAACGCCGCCATTTTCACGAATCTCTTGTCAACCACAACTCTTCAGACGTCTGGAAATTCCTTAAAGCTAATGGAATCGGCAAATCACCAAAAGTAACTATTGATTGTCACAACATCGATGTTCGATCCCTCAATAAGCATTTCTCTCTCCCACCTGTAACACTTGACCCGCTTGTTACGGCCAACACTCTGCTCGATTTGTCTCTTTTGCCGGTCCCTTCATGCCCTTCGTTTCATCTCTCTGCGGTTGATGAGGATGACGTCCAAAAATCTCTTTTAGCCATCACTTCCTCTGCTGTTGGGAACGATCAGATGTGTTCTAAAATGTTTTCTCCTATTCTCCCGTCCGTAATCCCCATTTTAACTCATATCTTTAATTTCTCCCTTTCCTCCGGCTGTTTTCCTAGTGCTTGGAAACAGGCACAAGTTATTCCACTACCTAAAACATCAAACCCTTCTCTCCCGTCCCAATTTAGTCCTATATATATAGGAATGGTAGGATTACCATTCCTATCCAAAGTCCTTGAACATTTATAGTACATCGCCAGTTGACTAGTTACCTGACACGGAATAATCTCCTTAGGCCCTTTCAATCTGGGTTTAGGACAGGTCACAGCACAGTGACGGCACTTCTTAAGGTGACCGACGACATACGTTGGGCCATGGAGAATAGATCTCTTACGGTATTGGTGCTACTGGACCTCTTTGCGGCTAATTCCCGGGTCGACGACCGTGGCCTGCAGCCCCCCGCCATCGCCAACTGTGGCCACACTATGCCTGATATTGTTATCAGGCAATGTGATGTACGGGCAGTGCTGCGGTCACTCGACACGCGGAAAGCCAGTGGCCCTGACGGCATTCCGGTGGTGCTACGAAAATGTGCAGCTGAGTTGTCTCCAGTATTAACGCGTCTGTACCGCCTGTCATACTCTTCAGGGCTCGTGCCGGAGGTCTGGAAGGAGGCGAACGTACAACCGATCCCCAAGAAAGGGGATCGGTCCGATCCAGGCAACTATCGACCCATAGCTGTCACCTCAGTCATTTGCAAGGTGCTTGAGCTCCTTATAAATAAGCAGCTCATGCAATTCCTAGAGGATCACTCGCTAATCAATGATCGACAATACGGCTTCAGGCCAAAGCGATCAACGGGTGATCTTCTGGCATTCGTAACGCATGTCTGGGGTGGGGCTATGGAAAGGCACGGCGAGTCCTTGGCTATTAGCCTGGACCTCGCCAAAGCCTTCGATAGGGTCTGGCATGCTTCGCTCCTTTCCAAGCTTCCGGCATATGGTCTACCTCCTCAACTGTGCAGCTGGATTGCCAGCTTTTTAAACGAGCGCCGAGTGCGGGTCCTCTGCGATGGCCAGGCTTCTCGCTTCTTGCAAGTGAATGCCGGTGTACCGCAGGGGTCCGTACTATCACCAACTCTCTTTCTTCTGCATATCAATGATATGCTATCCCTCGGGAACATTCATTGCTATGCAGATGACAGCACACTGCACGGGAGTTACTCGGTTCGTCCGACGGCGGGGCGATCTGAGATTGAGGAGGAGAGACGACGACTCGTGGCTGATCTCGACCGTAACCTTGACAGTATCTCTCAATGGGGTACCGAGAACCTGGTCGAGTTCAATGCCCGCAAAACACAGGCGTGTGCATTTACTGCGAAGAAATCCCCTTTCCTTCCCCTACCCTCTCTTCAGAATGCATTATTACCAATGAAGGACAACCTTGATATCCTTGGCATAGACGTTCGTCGAGAGCTCAATAATAAAAACTACATCGAAAGATGTATAGGGCTAGCTTCGCGGAAACTAGGAATACTGAATAAGGTAAAGAGATTCTTTACACCGGACCAGAGGTGTCTGCTGTACAAGACGCAGATTAGACCCTGCGTCGAATACTGCTCTCACCTCTGGGACGGCTCCGCGAAGTATCTGCTGGACGCTCTCGACGCTATGCAGCGACGGGCTATCCGTATTATAGATTGTCCGGAGGTAACGGGAAGCCTTGAGCCGCTAGTTCAGCGCCGAACAATAGCTTCCTTGGCCGCATTCTACCGTATTTACCACGGCGAGTGTTCTGAAGAGCTCTTCAATGTGATCCCACCCTCTTCCTTCCGATCCCGAACGACTCGTGCCGGGCAGAGATGCCACCCCCACACCCACACAGTGGATAGCATGTTCGCGAGAACCGAACGTTTTAAACGTTCGTTTCTCTGCCGAACGATAGTGGCCTGGAACGCCCTGCCTGTGCACATGTTTCCTCCCACATATAATCCTGGGTTCTTTAAGCGGAGCGTGAAGAGGCACATCAGTAGGTCGTCAAGTTGAGGGCCACTCTCAATAGTAATGAGTGCTGTGAGAGTGGCCCACAATCGCTAGACGTCGTCACGACTTACCACCAGGCGGGCGGCGTCAATCTGGCAAACCAAATATAAAAAAAAAGAAAAAAAAAAAAAAAAAAAAAAAAAAAAAAACAACATCGATGTTCGAGCCCTCAATAAGCATTTCTCTCTCCCACCTGTAACACTTGACCCGCTTGTTACGGCCAACACTCTGCTCGATTTGTCTCTTTTGCCCCGGTCCCTTCATGCCCTTCGTTTCATCTCTCTGCGGTTGATGAGGATGACGTCCAAAAATCTCTTTTAGCCATCACTTCTGTAATATCTTATAAATGAAAGATTATTTAAATATAAAGTAATTATATATATTTTACATTGTACAACCACGTCTTGCTTATTTCTATCTTTATTAGTTAAGTCACAGCCTGTCAGAGTGACAGCCCAGATGACATTTCTATGTACATATATTTATCTGTGCCTATTCACGTTCCATTACATCTCCCTCTTTTAAAAGTAAATTATATAATTTACTGAACTTACATAAATAACTAAATTAAGTTTCTTACAACTAACATATTCATCTCTTCCCTTTCCCTCTGGACAAGTTTAATAATATTATATTATATAAAGCTTTATAACTACCTATAAACTTACTTATGAACTTATATTAATTTAACTGACCACTGAAGTACGCACCCAGCCTCTCACTTCCTGTTAAATACCAAATTATTGAGCTCTGATGTGATGGGATGTCCTAACATATACAACATTATTACTGTCTTCAACTTTGTAGGACCTAAATTAATTCTTTTGTATAATCTTTCCAGACAGCCAAACTCTAGAGTATGGATCTTTCTTAAACCAAACTTTTTGATTAATTACAAAGTCATCTCTTGCTTGAGACCTACCACTATAAAATTTGTTGTTCCTAAATTTGACATTTTCGAATTGAGCCTTTACATTATAATTCAAACTTGGTTTTAAATATGTATTTGTGACTGGTAATTTTGTTTTTAAATTTCTTTGCATCATTAATTGACTTGGTGAAAAAATTGTTCCTGATACTGGCATTGATCTATACTGTAGTAATGCTATTCTATAATCTGATCTATCTTCATAACATTTAAGTAACATTTTTTTAGCAATCTGCACTCCCCGTTCCGCCATACCATTAGACTGCGGATATCTCGGACTGGAAAATGTAAATTTAAAACCCCACTCTGATGCAAATTTTCTGCATTGAAGGGAATCAAAAGGATTGTGATCTGAAACTATTTCTAATGGTATGCCAAAATTGGAGAAAATCTCTATTAAAACATTAATAATATTACTTGCAGATTTACTATGAATAGGCTTAATGTCTAGCCATTTAGACATATAATCAAACAATACTAAGTAAGACTTATTTCTAAAATCCATTATGTCTATGCCTACTTTTGTAAATGGTAATTCTGGTACTTCATGTGACATTAATGGCTGTTTAACATTATTATTTTGATACATTTGGCAGATGTGACAACTCTTTACAAAATTTTCAATATGATCATCAATTTTGGGCCAGTAATACAACTCTCTAGCCTTCTGTTTCATTTTTGTTGTTCCTAAGTGTCCTTCATGTAACTTAGTTAAAATAAAAATCCTAAGTGTCTTTGGAATTAATAACCTATGTTTTAAAAATAGTAAACTTTGATCTACATATAAGTCTTGTTGAAATTTATAAAATATTTTAAATCATCAGGGACATTTTTGATTTTATCAGGCCATCCATTCTTTATGTAATCACATAACATTTTACATTCTATATCTTTTATTGTCTCATTTTGAAACTGACTTTTTTGTTCTTCAGTGCACTGTAAATAGGATGCTATTTCTACACAGTGAATAACCTCATGTAAATAAGACTGATCCTCATAATTTTCTTCTAAATATGACCTAGATAACAAGTCAGCAATATGCATTAATTTGCCTTTTAAGTACTTAAAACTAATATCATATTTTAACAATTTAAGCTTAAGTCTTTGTAAACGTCCTGAAGGTATTTCATGTATACTTTTTAATAAGATGCTTTCTAATGGCTTATGATCATTTAACATTAAACATTGTCTTCCATAAACATAGTAATGAAATTGTTTTGTTGCCCATACTATAGTAACACTTTTAAAGTTTTACGGTTATGTGAGAAAGGGTTCAAGTTAAGTGTTTGGGAAAGGCTAGAAATAGTTAGAAGAGATGCGGACACCTTACTCAACGAACAAATAGATTTTCACACATCTCCCTTACTTAATCTGTTTGCGAACAGACAGACACATTAATTGTTGTTGGTTTGTGTGTGTTATTTGGGTTTTCTATGCAAGAGACAGTAATTAAATCAAACAGATAAGGTCAAGTATTGGTGAATACCTATTTTTGGAACTTAGTTAGCATGATCTGAGGTTTCTACCCACATTAGTTATTGTAAAGAATCCTACATCGCGATAATGAAATTTGCACGCGTTTACTTATAAGCAAACACGTTCCAACCACGAATTTTGCTGTTCTCTCTGAGACAGTCTTGATAATGCCTCGTTTAGAGGCGAAACAATTGTCGACGTTTTGTTGTCCTTTTGATTCTGCGAAAAATTAATGCTATTAATTAATGCTAAAAAGTTTTTTCTTAAAAAATTTTTACTTACCATTGTTTTGTCATGGATTTTCGCCAAGTAACGCCTGTTTCTATCCAATATTTGCCCATACTATACTTAATAACTCTTTTTCAATCTGTGAAAAATTCTTTTCTGAGCTAGAAAGACTTCTAGATGCATATAAACTAATTGTCTCCACAAAATGAGCAATATTAAATAATTGAACAATACAAAAACTGTTCAAAGTGAAAGTGGTTTGTGTAATAACAGCATCTCAGTACCGGCTTCCACCAGATTCAAGAGACACGGTTGTAAGGAATGGGTGAGTCAAATCTATCTGACCTAATTTACAATTTTCAATAAATTCAATTAAATGAGCTATCGACATACAAACAGAGATCCATAATTTTTAAGTTCACTTGGTCCACACATGGTCACGTACTGCCCTTGCCCTCTTTTTATTGTTGTAACAGAATCATTGCATTTTCTGGCGAATAAAAAGAGTGGCCGTGAGTTTTTCTTGCCAGGTTCTTTCCTCACAGGCTCTACCTATTGCCTTGCGAATCTGGCGGTAAATGTAAATGTAGAAGCATTTTCTTTTTTTGACGTTCATAAATGTTACTTTGTGACCTACATGAATAAAGATATTTTGATTTTGTTCCCATTTCAACTTGGTCACATTCCGCCAATTATTTGATCCGATTTCGGTAATTTGAAGTCGGTCGCTGTGTCAATTTTGACGTGTATTTTTTTTTAAAACCAGCTTGTTACTTACTTGAAAATTAAACATTTCAGCCGTAATAATGAAAGGTAAAGAAGAAACTCCTACCCCATACGACGCCATTATTACTAAAATAGCTACAATAGGTAACCAAGCAAATATAGTGAACCCAAGCAGCATTACGTTTATGGCCGTAATTGAAAATTATCGTATTTACTGTAAAAAGGATAAATATAAATTAAAAGTAAAAAATCTTTTAAAGAACAAGCTTTTATTTAAATGCTCTAAATAGACAAAAATAATAAGACTTTTAGTATCAACTTATAACGTCATTACACAATTTATGTATTATAAAAGCTTGTCGCGAGATTTACTTGGTTTAAAAATTGTCATATTTAAAATCAATCACATGAATTTGTTTATCTACACAAGAAAGTCTCTCGGTTAAAGTTTAATTTTTGGCGCTTAAATTTATATTTCACTCAAATCTCGTGACAAGCTTTTATAACACATAAATTGTGTAATGACGCCCTTGTGTAATGAAGCGAGCCTTTCGTTGGACATTTTTAAGAGACGAGTTCGGGAACACTTCCAAAATAGTAGGTAATGACTTATTTCGTTTTTATACATATTTGCGTTTGATTTTTGTATGTAAATAACTGTTTCTCTTTTAGATTTAAGTGTGTACGTCTTTATATTTGTCTTTTTTGTAGGTATAGTAGGTATGTATTTGTATTCTCTACCCTTTCTACCCTATGCTTTGTTTTGTTTAACTTCTCTTCTCTGCTATGTATGATACCTATCCTGTTAACTATGAGGTCTGCTGGAAGAGAAGTCATTTTTGACTTAAGCACGCCTTTGTGCATGTTTTAAATATATCAATGTAATGTTTTATTCTACGATGTACATAAAGTATAAATAAATAAATAAATAAATAAATAAAATAAATAACGTTATAAGTTGATACTAAAGTTTTTAAAATTAAAGTTTAATTTTTGTCTTTTTAGGGCATTTAAATAAAAGCTTGTTCTTTAAAAGTTTTTTTTACTTTTAATTTATTTTTTACTTTTTAGTTATCGTTGGACACGTTTCCAGTCTAATCATCTCAATCAACGCATCATTATTGCAAGGTCGTTTGCCGGTTAATTTCGAACAGTCTAGCCGTTCAATAAGGAGACCTTCCAATGATTTTACCCTACTTAAGGCCACGTATGTTTAACCGGCAGCAAAGAGCTTCGAGCCTAAGTGTACAACGGCATGGTCAACGGTACTACCCTTCGTCCATTGCCGAGCGCCTCTGGGAAGCACTGAAAGAATTTCAGTAGCGCCCGGCGGACCTTGGCAACCCGTGTGGCCACGGGTTTTACCCCGCATCTTTGGGTTCGGGTTTTATCCCGCGTCGGTGAGTGAAGGCGTGCGTGGGGTGAAGCACGCAGCCCTTCTAGCCTGATTCTGTAAGAACGGTGGGTTGCTAGTCCGTCGTCCTCGGGTCGCGATCATGGAGGTCGTTTGTCCTGCGCGTATTCCAGTCTGCGGTGCCCTCGCCTCACACTTTGGAACTCAGCGGGGAGCGCTCCCTCACCCTACTGGCCGCCTCCTTTACGAGCATAACCTGCTTGCAGAAGGAAACGGCCGCGTTCCACTGGATTCCGCTAGAGACCATGGCCCGTAGCATGGTCTCCAGCGAGAGGGTATCTACGCCCAGACCCACAACGAAGTCCCGGTGCCGACTTGCCCACGACGAACATTCCACCAACATGTAGAGTGCCGTGTCATCGCCGGAAGCCTCGCAGTGTTGAGACGCGGGTATGACCTCACGATGCATGTAAAACAGGTACTCACCGAAGTTTCCGTGCCCGGTGATGATCAGTGTCGAACGATACGTGAGCTCGCCATGCTGCCTCTGCAGCCACTCCTTCATGATCGGTCTCACCGCCGCGATGTGGGTGGTGGTTCCCCAATTCGGTTGCTCAAGTCGCACCTTCTATGTCTCCATGAGATCCTGGCAGAGTTGGATCTCTGAGCCTCGATTTCTCAAGACGCAGGACTACATCTCCAGAAATCGACTCCAGCGCCTACTTGTGCCACTGGAACAATGATACAAGGGCTCTCACTTCCAGGTCTCATGGAGAGGTCGCGGCAACAAGAAATGAAGCTCTAGGGAGCTCATGCGGTAGCCTCTTATTGTTCTGACGGCCAAAGTCCTCAACGATCTGTGTAATATAGAAGCGGTGTTGGCTGTCAGTCTCGCCGTCCATACGGGAGCCCCGTACGCGGCCATATGTAGTATGGACTACTATCACAACTAGGTCGCCGCAGTCGCGAAACGTACCGTTACGCTGCAGCATATATTTGAGCGAAGCGAGTTTAAATTCAAAATTCTGGCATCGTAATAAACTGGGTAATTCTGTAAGCTATTGATGAGTGCAAGAAAATCCGAAATCGGCCGAGTACCTATTCGCCGAGAAACAATTTAACATAAATCGTTTGAAAAATAATTTGAGTCACCCGTTGAGAGCTCCGCTCGCCTTCGGCTCGCTTCGCTTAAATAGTTATAGTTTTTCGTTAAAGTTCATTACATGGGTAAAGCAAAACTATAACGGATCCGATAGCTCTGTTAGTTCAGGAGTTATATAGGTTATTATGTTTGACTACGGAACCCTATTCTATGAGTGGCCCGACACGCACTTGGCTGGTTTTTATTTCTTGTACAATCTTCTAGACTATCCTGTGCTGTTTTTTGTTAATAGTTACAACACAAGCTCGGAAATGTTCGAGAACATTTTTGTTGTGATTGTGTAGGTACTTGTTGGTAAGTTGGATAAGTTCGCAGATCTTTTTCAATCGCAAACACACCAGTATGTTCTTTGTGTAACATATTCATTAAAATAGCAAAATTTTCTGATTTAAGTTCACCAACTCGTAATGCATTCAAGAGATCTTTAAAAGTTGTGCTTCCTTGTTGTCTCATATTTTCTTTCAATTCAATTAACGAGAATAAAACGCCATAGGTGTGTTGCTGGGACAAATATAGAGGGTTGTTCAAGTACTCGATTTCCTCTAATAGGAGGTATTGTACATGCTAATTGAAAAACGAAGTTTATGTTTAGCATCTTATTATACCTGGCAATCGTATACTCTGTAAGCCATATATTTGATACCCATAGTGCAGGAGTGCATTGAACATAATAAGTCCGCCATCTTGCATGTGCCGCCATTTTGGATTTAAAAGGACGTCAGTGTTAACCATGTATTGTCCAAACCAAATGTCTACACATAATTTCAGCTCAACCGGCTAAAGAAATCTGTTTCAAAATTGAGTTTAAATTTAGAGTGACGTCACTTTATTGTTCGAGTTACTCTTGGTAAGTCCTTTCATTTGATACCCATATTGTAGGAGTGCATTGAATATAATTAGTCCGCCATCTTGTATGTGCCGCCATTTTGGATTTAGAAGGACGTCACAGTGTTAACCATTGTATTGTCATCCTAACCAAATGTGTATACATAATTTCAGCACAATCGGCTTTTTTTTTTATATAATTCCGCGGCCTAAGGCCGCGGCCGCTCTAACATCCGTTGCCGGGCGTCTCTGGTTACAAGCAGAACGTGTTTCCAGTGGCACCCCGCGGTCCAGCTCAATCGGCTAAGGAAATTGTTTCAAAATTATAATATAATAATAATAATAATTGGGTTAAAAATTGGGTTTCAATTTAGAGTGACGTGACTTTATTTTTTTTGAAATTCTCTTAGTAAGCCCTTTCATTTGATACCCACATTGTAGGAGAGCATTAATATTATTGTATCTGCCGCCATTTTGGATTTAGAAAGACGTCACAGTGTGAACCATGAATTGTCAAATGGGGGCGAGCCTTTTATGTTATTGCCGCTATTTAGCCACTTGTATTACTAGCCAGATCCTCATCCGTTCACACAGACCACAGTTAATCAATTCAAGTTCGCCTGTTGATTATCTCAATTGACATTTTTGATGTCAAGTGAGATAATGACTATGCAAACTTCGATGCAAATAACTCTAAGGTACGCTTTACAGGTACTTATCTAGACAATTAATGGAAGAAAGTGTCATTGCGGTTTTGTTTTGCAAACAGACAATTACAATGTTCATAAAGTTTTTTGATCCAATTCCCTATAATTGATACGGTCCACTGCACGTGAGTATGTCTTTTTGGAGTTTTATTGACACAACTGTGCACTTCCATATTCCTACTCATTATTTACCTAGTAGGACAGGCTACAGAGTACTAGTATATAAATTTAGTAATAATATAAACTAAAATTACATGCTTCACTGTAACCATTTGACAGGTATCATTGTGTAATACTGATAAAATAATTCATTGTAATCATCATTCACCGAGCCTTTTCCCAACTCAGTTGGGGTCGGCTTTCCAGTCTAACTACGATTCGGCTGAACTTCGATATTTTCCGTGAAGCGACTGCCATCCGACCTTCACAACCCGTGGGCGATATCGAAGTTCTGTAGTTAGACCGGTCGGATTTTTGATTTAGGGCTCCAACTACCCCTAACGACTGCCATAGATGTTAGTATGACAACCGGGACCGACGGCTTAACGTGCTCTCCGAGGCACGGAGGGGTCTCAGTGTCTTAAGAAATGGTCACCCATCCTAAGACTAGATGTTGCCTAACCTTTGCAATGTGTTAACATTGTCGGTTACCACTAGGCCCCGAGTAACCTAGCACATTATACGTATATATTATGTAAATATTACATACGCTTATTTTATTACGCGTAGGCAAAGTCTGTTTGTTGAGTGAATTTCAAACCATTTGCTCTTTGATATTTTGTAATCAGTAAATGTTTATTCATTTTGTTAGAACCTCAGTTTTATCTCTGTCGTATCTGTTGTCATTTTCATTATACGAGTATGATGCAAGGAAGAGAGCGTTAGCTTGAACGTATTTGTAGTAGGGAAACAACATAGCAGCAAATTATAACCCAAGTAGCACGTTGGTATCGTCAGCTTCAATATACCAGCCGATTTGGAACTTAGAGTTCTCTTAGAGATGTACTAAGGAGTCAGAAAAATTTATTATCTTTATAAGAATGATTTATCCGTTATTATACAGCTCAGCTGTATATAATAATTATTATGGATTCTGGGTAAGCTTAGGGTGTTTTATCAGAATATTAAAACTATACTATAAAACTTCAATTCTTGTGTGACACTCTTAGCTATTTCTATCTTTAAAGCTGCATACAGGCTGTATTTTATTTGTAATAACTTGCTTAGTACAGCTTTAAGCTTAGCTCAAATCTTCAGCTCTTAATATAGTATTACTTGACACTAGTTGCTGTACAAAGGTATTATGTCAACTCCATCATGAAACTATTTTTATTGCGTAATTTTATTCTCTTGTAAGTGTTATAGTTCTATAAATGATATCAGTGAGTGTGTTATAAAACTAAAAAAAATAATGACAGCTAGAGTACAGCTTAGTCTCTATTAATGACGGAGTCGTCGCAGACGATTTGTGATTTTTGTTACGAATATTATATATTTCTGAATACAACAAATATGTGGAAAAAAAGGAAAAGATATGGTGCAGTCAGGCGAAGGATTGAAAAGGAATATTTGAATATAAAACAATCTGACATTAATAACAGTAATGATAGTGAAACAATATTAACCAAGGAAAAAACCTATTTAACCACTCAGACGATCCCACATAGCTCAAGGTCCAATGATGGTTCCGTAGTAAAAATATTAAATGGAGATATTGTTGAACAGAATATTGTGGATGTTGTTAATTCTTTGGGAGCAGATAACGTTTCTTTATGCAGCAGCACAAGTAGCTCAAATTACGAAGACGACGAATTTTCAAAAAATCTATTATTTCGTCAACGTATAAAAGAATGGGCTACAGAAAGAAATATATCTCAAGTTGCTTTAAATAATTTAACTTCAATCATAAATAGCAGATTTCCAGGAATATTACCACGCGACTCTAGAACAATATTAGGAACCGTCAAAGAAATACATATCAAGACGATCGAACAAGGTGAATACTGGCATAACGGCCTTACTAATTATCTAAAGAAGACATTAGAGAAATGGATTAATGTACCAACTAAAATTAGCTTAAATTTTAATTTTGATGGTCTACCCATATTTAAAAGCTCTAATAAAGAGTTTTGGCCAATTTTGTGTAATATATTTGAAAGGCCTGATATAGCACCGTTTGTTATTGGAATCTATTTTGGTGTTGGAAAACCATCTCAAATAAACCAATATTTAGATGATTTCGTAGCAGAAATGGAATATTTAATTAAACATGGAATATATATTGACACAAATAAAGTATCCATCGAAATAAGGTGCTTTATATGTGATTCTCCTGCAAGAGCTTACATCAAAGGTAACACTAATCACAATTTATACATATTATATTGATGTCCTAAATTTGTGAAAACCCTTAGTAGCTATATAAGTAGGTAGTTTATCTTTTTATAATACCTACCTATACTTCATTCAGAGATCCATCATTCAATAAGTAGGCTACCTACAAACTTGTTGTTGTCGAATTGTTAAGAAATAACTACCTATCTTCTAATGCTAAAATTATCCCGTTTATTATCCCTATTTCTATGTCCTTATGTCATGTACATTATGATTAAAATATATCTTCCTGTAACTTTCAGGTGTATGTAATTTTAATGCAAAGCATGGTTGCCTAAAATGTACTACAGTAGGAGAGTATTCACATGTATCACACACGGTAACTTTTCCTGAAATTAATTGCCGAACCAGAACAGATGAAGAATTTCGAGAAAAAAAGTATGGACATCATCATAAAAAAGATTCTCCTTTACTTCGGCTACCCATAGATATGATACAAGATTTCCCGGTAGCAGATTCTCTGCACCTCATTGACTTAGGAATAATGAAGAGGTTACTTGTTGGTTGGCGCAACGGTAATTTTGGAAAATATTTAACCAAATGGAGTGTCAAAGATAACGATATTCTTGCAAGCTTTCTAATTAACCGCAAATTGCCCTCTGAAGTTCACAGGGCAGTGAGAGGACTAGACTGTTTATCTCATTGGAAAGCATCTGAATATAGATCTTTCTTGCTTTATTTGAGCATCATTATTCTTCCAAACGTATTATCACAGGCTACATTTATACATTTTCTAACGTTTTTTTGCGCTATAACTATATGTTCTAGTGAAAACTATAGTCACTTACTTCCTTTGGCTAAACAGCTCCTGGAGCATTTTGTTGAAAACTATAAAAAATTTTACGGAACAGATTATATCACGAGTAATGTTCATAATCTGGTGCATGTCACGGATGAAGTACAACGATTTGGCCCACTTCATACATTTAACGCTTATCCTTTCGAGAACAAACTGTATGTAATCAAGAGGATGCTCAGGAACGGCAACAAACCTCTTGCTCAAGTTGCCAAAAGATTTAGTGAAAGCTCAGAATATAACACAGATAATAAACAGCTTACATATCGTGAACCATGTATAACTACCAATAGCAGGAAACTAACGATACTACATTTCAAGGATTATAAAATATCATTGAAGCCCCATGATAAATATTTTTCATGTACCAATAACTACGTTGTGGAAACTAAAAAAATTACTATCGTTAACAGTGAAATTAAAATATATGGTTATAAAATAACAGATTTGATGGACGTTTTTGAAAAACCGATGAAATCATCATATTTGAATATATACAAAGCTAAATTACAAACTAACAGGCGAACAGAAATTATTGTTAGTCCGCAAGACATAAAAAGTAAACTTGTATGTATCGAACATAAAAGTGAATTGTACTTCATACCCCTTTTGCATACTGTTTAAGAGAGAAATAAAAACATGTGTCATCGAGAAAATATTTTTTTTATTTACGAATAAACAGGGTACAATAACAGTTATAGGATATTTTGTCTTAGAAACAATCACAGCCACGAGATTACGTGTTTCTCTTTAACCTAGTTAAGCTAGATAAACAATCGTTATGCAAGTAATTAAATCACCATTGCAAGTTACCGTATACAACATGAATGACGTTAATACGAGCTTTGTCAGCGTATATGCTAATATTATTGTATCGTAAGAATAATCAGTCACAAGCAACAGGTATGTACGCGTTTCTATTAAATACTATCCACGATAGCAAATATTAAAATAAGAACAACAATAATTAGCGATTAGCTAACAATTAAAATAGTGTAATCAAAAATGCACCATAATTGTGTGCTATGAAGGGATTAAAAACTGAAGTAACCATGTAAAAATCACAACAATAAACTTATTAATAATCGTAGAATGAAGTTATATTGATATGTTTTACCGAAAAAGTCTCTCTGTTTTGACAACTCAAAAGGACAGGAAGACGAGTCGAGAGCGAAGGATCTACTTTTATTTTGTATCGTCTTAAGATGGGAATGGTTTTTCAACATCAACACAGGAAATCCTCCTCCTCTTCTTCGGTTTGGTCAATCGCATTTTGATTAATTATTTCTTTTAGACTTATATCAATTATAGTTTCCTTCTTGTCTTGATTTTCTTTATCTGTAATTCTACTCGACGGTCCAGGAGAAGCAACATTATTATTAGTTTTTTTGATTCTTTGTCGTTTTGTAGAAGCTCTTTCATTCTTACTGAGTTTCCTCTTCACAGAATTTTTTAACACAATTTTGAAAAAGTTTTCATGGCTCTCGGTGGTATAAGTTTTGTCCCACGAACGTACCAATTCATAGTAAAATTTCAGGACGTTTTTATATTTCTTTAATCCAATTTTGACTTCATCACTGTTTCTGCTACCGCCGGTCCAGGAACATTTACACAAGAATTCCCGAGAAAAAAACATATCCAATATTTTGTATGCACATGTTGCTCCTTTGCCTTCTGATTGTGAGCATACAAAAGAATATTGCTGCAAAAGTTTATATTTTTGTTTTTTATCTGATAAAAGTGCCTCAAATTCCTCCAGCTCTTTGATGTTATTAATAGGGTTTATCGAAAAAGGCTCACTGTAGACCGGGTCAGACTCGCCCAAATTAACCACTGTATTTTTGTTTAGGTTAAAATTTGAAAAACCGTCGTCTATTTGAATTGATTGACTTGCTAGTTTTTGAAATATTTTGTCTTGATTTTCTGCCAGAATATTGATTTTTTGCATTATATTATTTTGATTTTCTAAAATTAATTTTAGATATGTTTCAATTTGTTCAATATTGTTATGTTGAGTTTCGAACGCATTTTGATGGTTGTCAACTGAAATTGTTGCCAAGTCAGGATTTTCTACATATTCTAAAACATATTCGGCAGCAGTTGTCTCTTCTGGAATAATTGATGATGTCTGTGGTTGACTAGTAACCTGGAACCATACAAAACGTGTAATACAAAACGAATTAACGTGTTAATAGAGGAAGTACATTTTTATTGAGCCCAAGAAAACTATTAGTACACTATATTTTCAAGTTACACGAGGGTACCGTGTTGAAAACGTTTGCTTGCCATTGGCTCCCTTTGTTGCACATTTCCCCAGAAGTAGGTATGGGAGTACATTGAAAAAAAAAGCAGTACATAGGTATCCTAATTCCGGGGAGGCTGAGCCAGCCAAACGTAGCTACGTACTCGCAGCGTCACAGAGTTTAACCAAGATAAAATGCCTTAATTATGTGTTAATACAGCTCTCTAGCTATCTACATATCAAGATTATCAAATTTCATCGCAATCAGTTCAAAAGTTTATAAAGTACAATCATGTCGTATGGCATTGACGTAATACAGCAAGAGCTGCCTAAGTGTTTGTGTTAGGAGTGGGTTCACGGCGGTAGCACAATGTTCAGGATTCGAACCCGAGTCCTCAGATCACAAGTCGCGCCGACAGCGACGCTGCCGCTTCAATTGTCCAACTCTCACCACTGATTGATGTTGGTTATTAATTATTAAACAATTCACAGAAGGAACATGGGTTTAGACGCTAAAAATATTTTACCATCATTCCATCACAACTTTTAAAACATAATTTTGTGTGTCGAATAACTACAAACACAACATACAAATCTAGTCTACGTCGATCCACCGCGCCCGGCATAATAGGTATCTAAGCATACTTATGCTTAGATACCTATTATTGTCACTACTTAGGTATAAAGGTAAACAAGTGAATAACAAGAATAGGTAAGTACCTATTGGTGTAGGTATGTGTACCTAGCTAACAAGATGGTAGTAATATAATAAATGTACTTACCAATTGGCCTGCTAAAGTGTTGAAATTTACATTAATTATATCGATTTCACGAGTTGTTTCCTGCGTATTATCAACCTCTGTGTCGCTATTCTGGACCATGAGATCTAACTCTGTGATAGCTTCTTCATAGGATGATAATAACCTTTTTACGCTGCACACTGAGGTAGACCAATTACCTTGAGGTTCTGAACTTTCAACTTTGACTAATTTCTTAACATCTATTCGCTTTCTCGGCCACCTTAACACCCCTTTTGTTTCCCAGGAGCTCGGTACAATACAAAGTCTTTTTTGACCTTTCTCTATGGTTTCAATAATTTTAAACGCCATTTTCTCCTACAAAACAAAGTAAATAGGTATCAATACTCAACACTCATTAAATTTCCACATAACAACACCTGTTTTACACGTAAGGTTAAAGTCGTAAAGGATAAATAAACAATGCGTGCGCGCACGGCGGTGGCGGCGGCGGTGCGGCGCGGTGGTGGCGCGTGTGGACAGCTAAATAATAGAGTGAGATAAAGATAGGTAAGCAGTACTCTCGCTCGCTCAAGTAGCTTCAATATTTTATTATGTACTTAGTTCTGAGTAAGTTTGATATTGACTTGCTTTCGTAAAACTAAGTAATAAAATATAATAATAAAAAACATCAGACTTAAAAATAATAGTTAACAAGCCTTGTGAATTTAGAAAAAAAAAATAATAATTTGGGGAAGAGAATAGAATTGTTATGAGGGTTTTTATTCCTTGAATACCTTACTCATCTCTAAATAGATAATAAATGAAAACCGAAATAGCCTAAGCCTATCTAAGAAAAATATTCAGATAATAAGCTAATTAAAAACCAAACGCTGAATAATAGAATATATTAATTACGTAGTACAGCTTTTGAGATTATACTGCTCTTCAAATTATGTTATGGCTGTTATAAATTGACGCCATTTTATAATAAACAACACATATTTGAAAATATTATTACAGAAAGATTTGACGATATTTATGTATTAACTATAGCCGTATCACGATAAACAGCTACTATATATACTGTTGGCTCTCTAGTATCTATTTATAATTATATTTTTTTATTCTAACCTTAAAAACAAATACTTATTTACCGATATTTAATATTATTCTTCTTATTTTCTTACATATTATGCTGGCGCACTAAAATTTTGCCGGAATACACTCAAAGGTTTGCAATAAATTCAGATTTGCACATCAAATTCACTATAGAATTGATTATTTTGATACCATCAACTAGTAAATTATATAGTTATTTACTTAACAAATAATTTTATAAAGTTACAAATTGCCCTTGATAATGTATTTTGCACAAGTATTTAATCAAATAGATCACTATAATTTTAATAATTCTTTTAAAAAACCTAGTTAGAATTTGTATTCTTACCAGATAGTTATAAGATATTATCTGAAGAATTATAGTTTATTTTTACTCCAAATAACAGCCTTAGTACAGCTTCTTATACAGCCTTTCTATTGATTCTACAGCTACTCTACAGCTCCAATAATGCAAAAAGCTTTATAATTTGTGCCAATTTCGCACTTCTAAGGGCTGTAGAAGCGCTTATACAGCTATTATACAGCACACACATACAGCTTAACGTATAAAAAAAAACTAACAAACAGCTTGTATACAGCTTCTAATGCTACTTGGGAATTCTTCAGATGATTTATTATAATAGTTTTCTCATGTCAGTTATTCCAGTTGGCAAAACCATTATTGAACATTCTTACACAACGTCATCTAGCCCAATTTAAACTAATATAAACTTTTGCTTATAAAATAAATATTTCACCATAAATATTATAGACCGGGTAAACTAAAAACTGCTTTTTTATATATTTTTATTATCAGCTTCACTTAGTTTGTACGTATGTTTATATTAATAAATTAAACCAATTTCAATTTCAAATCTGCAATATCTGATAGACCAATTCAACCAAACGATCTTGTCTTTTCCAGCCCTTTTTTCCTGCCTCTTAGTTTTTCCTCTATCTCGTCCACCTGCTTCGGGTAAAAGTACTATCACTATAATAACACCAATAAGGTTGACAGCACTGAATATATAAAAAGACGTATGTACTCCAAAGGCAAGTGCAACTAAACATGCCATCACTTTAGCACGAATCTGAAACAAAAAAGAAGGTTCATCAGATTACAATAAATAATGCCCCTAATCGCAGTGGTAGATTGAAGTGTTTCATATGCCCCCATTTGGGCCCCATGATAAGGGGTGAGCTTATTGCCGTTTCAAGGCCCTTGTGATGTATTTGCCAGAGATTCTCAGTCCAGAGTCCGTCCGTCAGTAGATGCACCAAGTGCAGGTAAAGATGATTAGCACTCAGACCGGTACATACGAGTACCTACACAATATACATAATAATACAATACACCGAACAAAACTCCGAAAGAAATATTATTAAACCGGTCAAATATTTGATTTCTCATCCCTAAGTTGTATTTACAATTTCAACAACAATTAAACAAATTTACAGAAGCATTAAGGGTTATTTAACTCACCTGAAAATTAAACATTTCAGTCTTGATAATGAATGGAGCCGGTGTAACTCCAGCGCCATAAGAACACACTTTTATCAAAATTATGACTATAAGTAACCATTCAGGTATTGCCCAGCCTTGGTCCCTTACCAATATTGTAGTAGCTGGACCAGTGAAAGTTACTGTTGATATCGCAAATGTGGTTCCTAGTAGCCACTGTTGATAATTTACAATACATTGTAAAAATTATATTACTGCAACTGTAAAACTCACCATAATAAGTTGTTGTTAATTTAATTAGTTGCGAGAATTTAGAGGCAAATCTGGCAGATTTTCTGTTTCAACGTTGGAAACATTTGCATTCAAAGTATCATGTTTATATAATTTTATAAACTTAAGATAAACTGGTCTTTTACGCGATTATTGAGATATATATTTATATACCGGACCTTTCGACCCTGTTGTCAAAAGACCCGTTTGTTTATAATGTGTTTCAGTAGTCGCTATTCGAGTTTTGGTTTAAATTTTTGGAAAAATCGTAAATATAAACCCACTTTTAAAATTTCAATAAACTGATGCAGTATTTAAACTATCGATTGATGGCACTTGGTTGAATTTGCATTGTCAATCAATGTAAAACCTAAATATAAAAATCTAAGAATTTTGTTCATAAATCTTAGAGATGTAATGGTCTTAGTGGAACCTTTGTTATAATAAACTACGCTTCAATTTTGCTGGCCAAATCAAAACTGATGATTAGCCCAGAACTCCAGAGTTTTGCTATACCGATATGGGATAAGGGCATAAGGGATAAGGGATATGGGATAAGGGCAGGTAGATACCTGCCCTTATCCCAATTATTTGGGGTCGGTGCAACAAGTCTTTCTCATCAGTCATCTCTTCAGTTACTCCTCTCCTTGTCATGTCCTCTTTCACACATTTCATCCATCTTTTCTTTGGCCTACCTCTACTTCTTAAACCGTCTACAGTCATACTTTGCACCTTTCTTACGACATTGCTTTCCTCTCTTCTCATAACATGTCCATACCATGACAGCCGCTCGCTTATCAATTTTTCGTTCACTGGTGCAACTTTCAAACTTCCTCTAATATACTCGTTAATGCAAATTCAACCATTTAAGCAATATAGCTACACAACAATAAAATACATTACTTACAGATAGCCAAAAATGAGACATTTGGTATCGACTTGAAATAGTCATCTTCTTATTGAATCATATCAACTTCACCGAGTACGACTTTGTCATTAACATCTAATCCTCTAAGAAATGCAATAGTTGCGGTTGCTTCCTAAAAATAAATTTCAGTGGTACATTTCTCTTCTTCTCATAGTTTGTTGGGTTTAGAATTACTGTAATTGAAAAAAACTTATGGCCACTTTAAAGTTAGATCATCATTCAACGAGCCTTTTTCCGACTCAGTTGGGGTCGGCTTTCCAGTCTGACTGCGATTCGGCTGAACTTTGATATTTTCCGTGAAGCGACTGCCATCTGACCTCCACAACCCATGGGTGATATCGAAGGTCTGTAGTTAGACCGGTCGGGTTTTTGATTAAGGGCTCCAACTACCCCTAACGACTGCCATAGATGTCTGTATGACAACCGGGACCGACGGCTTAACGTGCTTTCCGAGGCACGGACCACTATAAAGTTAGATGACATGTAAATATAAATTTTAATCAATAACGCTTGTTGCCACCATGGTGTTAGTAGGCGATAAGTGAGCCTATTATCACAGAATAGGGAATAGTACTTACATATATTGTCTCTAAAAAATATAATTTTAAAAGAAACAGAAAATTACAGACAAACAGAACTATGAATAATAATGATTAAGCAAGGAAAATTTAAGGTTATATTCTATATAACCTTAAATTTTCCTTGCTTAATCATTAAGGAAGGCGATTCTGGCCCTAACATAATAGATATCATAGTCACAGCAGGTAATCCAAGAACGAGATATAAGACTGTGTGGTAGTTCAAGTAGCTTCTAAGACAATACATTGTGAGGATACCTATTTTTAGAAATAGAGTGCACAGTGATCCCAGGGTGCCCCTTATATTATCCTGACTGATTTCTTTGACATACATGGGCACCACATGAAAGCAACCGCCTGCGCCGAGACCACAGAATACTCTCGCTACGATCAGGCTACAGGGACTCGTTGCGAAAAGTTTTATGATCCAGCATATCTGATGAAAAACGAAAGAATAAATAAATATAAATATAATTTAAACACACAGTATGACGTGTTTATCGCCGAAAGTGACCGAGTTTTATAAGCTAGTTATTTTGTTGGTCCCACGTAGGTATTAGGGCCGTATACTTCGCTTTGTCCGTCTCTCAGCAGAACCACGTGCAGTTGAGATGTGACTGACTTAGACCTCGGTGATGTTGTAAGAGAGCCCTCTCTTAGCAGCCACAATCGAGTACTTAGTTATGAGAGATAATTAGTTAGGAGAAACTTACCATTTGGAAGAGGGACATGGTTAACAATGCTTTTCTCCTTCCGTAATTATCAACAATGTAAACTAAAATAAGGATACCAATAATACTGGACAGCGATGGAACACCAGCTATTACTGATATTTCGGAATCAGTCAAAGGTCTACCAACAGGAGATTCTTCGGATTGCAGTATTTTAGATACTGGGGAAACTCAACCACATTGGAAACCATACGTAATTAGATCGGTGTTTACTGTAAGACAAATTAAAACTTAAAAGGTACACACAATAAATTACACTGGATACAAGGAAATTGAAACATTTATTAATATCACTGAGCAAGTTTTTTTCTATACGCGATTACAAACTATTAAGCATTTTTTACTAAAGATGGACGCAGCCCATTGCACTCGCGTATGTCCTTTGGGTTTAGAATTTTCCATTTTCCAAATTTTGAGTAATATAAACTTCTACACATACGAGAACACTTTTATTGTATTATAATTGTGAAGTTTTGTTAATAACTACAACTCCATTTTCATTCTCGTCGGAGTATACAGTGGATACTAAAGAATCAAATTGTAATTCTATCATTATATAAATGTTTATGTATACTTTAGAAGACGTTATGTGTATGATTTCAGTATATTCTGAAGAACAGAAAATACAAAGTAGATATCTGAACATTCCCATTTATGATGTGAAGGTTAGACATCTTGTACAAAAGAAAAAACAAAATAAGTATGAACCGTATAGGTTTTCCACCAAAAGTGTATTTTATTAAAGAGGAAATTTATTAAATAAGCCACACGTGATAAACAAATCGAGAACTAGTTCTCATTAATTTGGTAATCATCTTGAAAGTCAATATTAACTTGAACTTTGCAGAAGCGACCAACGTGTTTGCAATTCAATATTAAAGTGCCCAAAAACGGCAATAGACTCGACGCCTACTCATACGAGTAGGCTATACAATGGCTATAGACGTTATACAACGTTCTAAGTGATTGGTGCATAATAAGGTGGGCATAATAAACGACTTTGTCAATCTTGACAGAAGAAAAGATGTGATATTGTGATGTAGGTATGTGTTTATTTGCTTAAGTACCATATTTTCAGTAGTACAAATTTGAAAAGGTGTGCAGTGTGGTCAACAAATGTTTATACATTTTTTTATTTAATAAAAAATATAAACAGAATTATGTACTAGTGGTCGCCCGTGACTTCGTCCGTGTGGTAATTTGGATTTTTTCTCGTTCCCGTCGCGCCGCGTCATATTTTGTACAATTCACACAATATCTTTATAAATTGTAGCCTATGTGTTATTCTGATGTATAAGCTATATTATTGTAAAGTTTCATTAAAATCCATTCAGTAGTTTTTACGTGAAAGAGTAACAAACATCCATCCATCCATACATACATACATACATACATACATACATACTCACAAACATTCGCGTTTATAATATTAGTAGGATGAAACGTAACTAGGTCTCATTGTGCACCATAATTTGTATTTATCTTCAAAATAGGCTCCTTTAGCACTGACACAGATCGACAAACGCTTCGTGAAATTTGCAACAATTTTCCGCACTTCCTCGACGGATATTTTGTCCCACTCCCGCGTGAGGGAAGGGTTCAGTTCGTCGACACTTTGGTGACGCTTAGCACAGGCCCTTGCCTCGAAGATAGACCATAAACTGTAATCCATTGGATTAAGATCTGGCGAGTAAGGTGGCCATTCTTTTGAGCTGATGAACCCTGGTAAAGTTGCCATGCACCACTGCTGAACATTTGAAGCCCTGTGATCTGGCGCAGAGTCTTGTTCGAATACCCATGGTTAGTTGCCGAAGCGTTGTTGGCTCCAGGGAAGCAGCACAGTTTCGAGGGTGTCTTGGCCGTAATAGTCTTGATTGATTTTTATGCCTTTATCTATGAAACTAAGGGAGTTTTGATAGTGAAACATATTCCTCCCTAAACCATAACTATTTGTGCGTTTTGACGATGCGGAACAACCGCAGTAACTCCAGGACAAGTTGCTGACCAGATCCTGTCCTTTTGGTAATTGTGGGCTTGCTCAATCGAAAATAATTTTTCATCAGAAAAAACGTTCACCATGTTCCTAATTTGAAGCTACGGAACTTTTTTGTCTTTATCTGTAAGCAATTGAGCTTTTCTAATTTTTTTAAGGGATCAATTGGAGGTCATGTTTCACTATACGTTATCTGACTAATCCCCAAGTCTCGTGACATTTTTCTCACCTTTATCTGTGGATTGTGTAGTAACCTTTGTTTGATGATGTGTCTGTTACCAGAAGTTCGCACAGTCCTCTTACATCCTCTTCCAGGACGGTCCTCAATGTTGCCCAACTCATTATAGCGTTTAATTGTCGCAGAAACTAACTGACGGCTTACACCAATAATGCTTGCTATCTCACATTGCCTTTTTCCACGGTCATGCAAAGTAAATATGGGCACTCGTTTCGCTGACATAACGAAATAAATTAATTGCAACAATTTTTCAACCGACTAATAATGTAGATTTGGCGCCAAGGAACCAGCAAATAATATAAAAAAACAAAAGAGAACAAATCGCTTTCCATTTTAGAATTTTCATTTTTTATATTTTGTCAACGTTATTTTGGGCCACGGTGTATACAAATATTTGATTACTGATTAAACCGTGGGCTATGAAATATTTTACATTTTAACAAACTTTGCGCGTCCTATGCTATAGGGGGCAACAAACCTATTGCAGCTAATCAGTACCCTATAATATGTTTGCCAAAATCTCCTCGGTATGTCAGCAGTTTTACAACGTTACAACTGCGTTTCAATGCTAATTGTAGAATTATATCATTGTTTTTGAATGTTAAATGCACTTAAACTCATGATTTTCATGCTGAAAAGAAAAGTTAGCACCAGCAACCTCATAACAGTTGTAATAGTACGCAACGGATAAATGAAATAGTCTCTATGAATTTAATCTGCCATATTTAATAGGTGCGCCATCAGAATAATAAAATACTACAGCCAGTTTTATTGACCACAATTAATTACAGTGCATTGATAAGTCAGCAGCTGTTATTGAAAAAAATCATTGGTATTTATATATTTTTAAACCTCCTAACGATGCGTGCCGTGTCGAGGATAACACAGCCTTCTGTATCCAACCCTTGATCCAATAGTCTAGCAAGTCTCTAGAGATGTTGATCGAGACTCTTTGCCATTAGTCCGTTTGCCAAAACGATTATCGGGACAATGATCCTCGATTGTTTAATCAAAACCAAAAATTGCCGCTGACCTATGAATTTTGCAGACAACTAAATGTTTGAGAGTGCGTGATTAATATAAAAAAAAATTATTAAGCGCCCAAAGTATACCTAATAGTCGTGTAATAGTTATATTTACTTATTAAATTTCTTATTAGGGGTAAAATTATTATTAGGGGTAAATTTCTTACACAGATAACTTGACTTTATTTATCTGTGTAAGTTTATGTTCAAGTTTGCAGTCCTGTGTTAGCCTCAAGATTGTTTTGTTTGGTATTATGTGATAAATGTAAACGATGTAATAGAAGTGAATTAGTGTAAAAAGAACACCTTCGATAATGCCGTAGGGCAAAACCGGTCAGGTGTTGGAAATAAAATTGTGGAGCATGTGTACAAAGGAGTTTATTTCATAATGTATTACTATAATGTTCCACCAAGTGCCGACAATCGAAAACTTAAATTACTATTTAAAATAATATTTATTTACCTATCGTTTAAATAAATATTACCTTCCATTGATAGTGTCAGAAACATTTCCAAACAGTAGTTTGTATTCTTGAAGCTTACCATGTTTGCTTTAAGCTAATTTAATAGAACCACAATATTTCACTAAGTGAAAAATTGTATTTGCAAATACCCGCAGTGAGAACAAATTTACTTTGTAACATGACAATCATGTGAACACATGATTTCATTGAATAAACAATCGTACAATCAATTATAATTCGGTGTTACGTATCTAATATTAGTTAGGTAGTAATCTAGTATTAGTTAGGATTCTAATAAAGAGGTTAAAATTGTTTTTCGTTGAAACTTCTGAACAAGTTAGAAAATTCTTTTACTATGTAGCTACACCGAGTGGCATTGACTACTTTTTAGCTCGGTTTTTCCGTGAGAATAGGGAACGAGAAAACTAAATCACGCGGACGGAATCGCGGTAATCAGCTAGTTCCTAATATTGTCAGTAGTAAATAAATTGTAGGTTATATTTTTGTAATTAATATTCCTGATTGTAGAGTAGCAATACAATGAACTTTGAAGGGTGCCTTAATCCTTCGAAGCCGGGGCGGTCCAGTAATGGAAGAAGACAAAAGTGCTAAGGTGTACCTAATAAAAAGAATCAATAACAAAAATACTATCTATATTTCACAGAAACATTTAATTTTATTGCAATTTATACAGTAACATTAACTTTTTGTTTTGTTGAGAATTAACATGATTCGTCTTCGACCACGAAATTGCAAATGCGAGAGTTTGAATTATTAATTCTCCGTCACGTTTTTATTAACGAACGGAAAACTCTGCAGGAGGAGAGGGAATCAATCAGAAGCCGAACCAAAGTAACCAAAACTACACATTTTTTGACAATTTTTCCAATATTGCTTCTATCTCGTTCAAACCGTTCCCGTTCGATTCCGGCAACAAAACAATAACTATCAGCACACCTAAAAGGTTGATAGCACCAAATGTGAGGAAAGCTATATCCGCACCAAACACACTTGTTATGCTTGTAAACATAAGTAATTGTACAAAGGTCGCTCCCCAGCCAAGCATACATAGAGAAGCCGTTAATTTACCGCGAATCTGGAAAAACAATAATACCCTTTGAATTAATAAATAAATATTATTTACATGATAACGTACTTCTGCTATTATAAATGTTGAAGCTTTTACTCTGTTATTAGATGTTTGCACAGTGGTTTTAACAATCATACACAAGCACCCGCGTGGGGGCTCGTGGTCTAGTGGTAACCAACAATGTTAACACATTGGGAGGAGCAGGCAAGACCTTGCTTTTACCCGTCGAGCGAGCTCAGAGGGCAATCCTTAAGGTATCAACGTTCCGCCCTTTCCTATTTCCCACTAACCTCCTAAACAAATCTTGTGAAGTATTAACAGTCCGTCAGCTATTCATACTCAGTACAGTACTAAAACAGCACGCATCACTTCCCTACAGCACTCAAGTTTCCTACAAAAGACGGAAAGATATTGTTTGCACTGAAAGAACTGCGATAAAACGCGAATACACAGGCAAATTTTACTTGTTCTTAGGACCGCTTCTGTACAATAGGATAAACGCTACAGCAAATATTTATCCTCTTAATTATTCTCGTTGTAAGCAAGTACTAAAGAATGCCCTCCAAGGGATGTCCTACGATGACACAGAGGAGTTAATATCTGTATTAAAATAAATAGTGATAAGTTGAATAATTAAGACATATCTAATATAGTTATCAATATTGAGCCACTTTGGTATTGTACTAGCTCTTATTATATAATATTATGAATAACCTAATCATATAATGTTACGTAATTGTTTTTGTGTAATGTTATATAATTTACTTAGCTGCAATTGGCGCCTGAAATACAGGACTACCTAGTTCAGGTGCAAATTACGTTTATAAGACTACCTATTTATAAAACATCTAGAAACATATAAATGTAAATAGGTATTATTATACCTACATACTTAAGCTACTAATGCACTAAATATGATGTAATAGCGCACAATTAAAATTAAGATTCTATGTAAAATTTTATTGTACAATTATTATTACGAAATAAATTTATATTATACTCATTTATTCAAATTATTCTCTTAACATAATTTTTTTTACAATATTTATATGAAAAATTACATATAATATTATAAAAAAATCCATGTCAGACCACCACCAGTAGCGGAGCAGGGCCCAAACTACCAGCGGTAGAGGTCACAGACTGAGAAACCTCCTAACGATGCGTGCCGTGTCGAGGACGACAGCCTTCTGTATCTGACCCTTGATCCAACAGTCTAGCGAGAGTCTCTTGAGATGTTGATCGAGACTCTTCGCTATTAGTCCATTTGCCGAAACGACTATCGGGACAATGATCGTCGAGTCTACGTCCCACATGGCGGTTATCTCGAAGGTCAGATCGAGGTACTTAGAAAGTTTGTCCTTCTCTGCCTTAACGAGATTCTCGTCATGTGGGACGGTGACATCGACGAGCACCGCCCGGCGCTGAGCCCGATCAACCAACACGATATCAGGCCTATTGGCAACAATAGTCCTGTCCGTGATGATTGATCGGTCCCAGTAGAGCAATGCACGACCATTCTCGAGAACTGGCTCTGGTGTGTACTTATAGTACGGTACCTCTGACTCAATAAGGCCGTATTGAAGAGCAAGTTGCTGGTGGATGATCCTGGCCACTTGATTGTGCCTATGCAAGTACTCGGTGTTAGCAAAATACGAACAACCGGAAATAATGTGGCGAAGTGATTCACCAGGACGGTGGCATGCTCGACAAATGTCGACCGTACCGTCCTTAATGATATATTTCCTATAGTTGTTCGTCTTGATAACCTCATCTGCAATTGCACAGGCAAAACCTTCAGTTTCCCCAAAGAGGTCACCGAAACGCAGCCAGTTCACCGAAGCGAGCAGGTCTACGTCGGGTCCTGTTAAGACCCGGTAGAACCGCCCGTGTAGCTCCTAACTCTTCCATACGTCCCTACGGTCTTCAGTACCTAGCACCTTTGGTTTACGCCAGTTCTCGTTAGCCAAGGAGAGAGGTGTCAGGCCCTTGTCAACCATCACAACATCGCAATGGATGCCACACCCATTCTGTAGGAAGTAATTCCTCAGACTGCACACTTCACGGTTATGGAGGTTCTTGGCATTTAAAAATCCTCGACCCCCCAACTTCCGTGGAATGTACAGTCTCATGACAGAAGATCGTGGGTGTAACATTCGATGCAATGTCAGTTGTTGACGGACTCGCCTATCCAGGGCGTCTAGTTCCGTTTGAGTCCACCTAAGTATGCCAAAGGAGTACAACAATAAAGGCATTACCCAACCGTTGAAAGCCCGCATTTTGTTACCCCCAGACAAAAAACTATTAAGAACTTTTGTCAGGCGGCCAAAAAAACGGTCTTTCACCGATTTCTTAATATCCTCTACCGCTATACCCAATGACTCTGACATACCTAGGTATTTGTATGTTTCGGTCTCGGTGAGAGATCTGAGAGTTATTATCTCAGAAAGTTGTAAATTCGGTGAATTTACAACCTTCCCCCGCTGTACATGCATGACCACACACTTATCAACACCGAACTCCATCTTAATGGCATTACTAAAACCTTCCGTAGTTTTTAATAATGCCACCAAATCTTGGTGTTTCAGTGTAAATAGTTTGAGGTCATCCATATACATCAGGTGAGAAATAACCTCACCCCCTCTACGAAACCGATAGCCTAGCCCTGAATCCTTCAGCAATGTGCTAAGTGGATTCAGTGCTAAACAGAACCACAATGGACTCAAACTGTCGCCCTGGAATATACCACGCTCAATCCTAATCAAGTCACGCGGACCAGAAGCGCACTTACCACTACCTGGTTGACGAAGGACTGTGGTCCACTGCCCCATACACGAGACTAAGAAGGATTTAAGAGTCGGATTAATTTTATACAACTCTAAAATCCTCCCCAGCCATGAATGAGGCACCGAATCATAGGCCTTCTTGTAGTCAATCCAGGCAGTAGAGAGGGCGCCCTTACTCCGCTTAACCTGTTGGCTAATGGCCATGTCAATAAGGAGTAGCTCCTTAGTACCACGTGACCCAGCCCTACATCCATTCTGAGCACTATTTAAGATGTTATTTGACATTATATGTGAGTTTATTTTAGTTCTCAGAATAGATGTAAGGAGCTTGTAGATGGTAGGTAAGCAAGTGATAGGTCTGTAGTTCTTAGGTTCCGTGGTACTACCTGATTTATGGAGCAGGAAGGTGATGCCAGTGGTCATGAAAGCGGGTAAGGAACCAAACTCGAGGGCTTCTTGATACTGTGTTGCCAAGCGTTCATGCGAACTACGAACCCACTTTATCCAAAAGTTGTGCAATCCGTCCGGCCCAGGACTTTTCCAGTTCGGTGCCGTACGCATTGCACAACTGACGTCTTCGGAGTCTATTGTAATAGACTCCATGGGCTCGATGTTATCGCATTCTCGCTCAACAACACTGATCCAGTTACCCTCCGAATGTTCGACGGGCACCGACCATATGTCACGCCAAAATTGATTCATGGCGTGAGTATCTGGCAGTTGCCCGTCGCTCAAACGTTGCCTAGTTCCCTCCCACACTCGGTACACCTTCCTTTGATCGCTTTGGAAGATACGATTCTGCCAGTATCTATCCACACGCTCTCTATAACGACGAATACGACTTGCCCATGCATATACTTTCTGCTTCAGAAAGTCAATACGTTCCGTGACGTTGGTTAAGTATTGCTGGGAACTAATACCAGTCCCAGCAAATGCCTGAGCCACAAAACGCATGACCCGGGGACGATTATTTCCCCGGCTGAAGCAGATTAGCTTTGCAATGAGAGCCCTAAATGTGCCGATACGTCGCTCGATTCTCGCCTGCCATGCAGGAACACCATCCGGTCGTGGTGCACGGTTAACTTCGGGGAATTTAACGCGTGCAACACGACAAGCGGCAATAGCTCCACAGTAGAGGATCGAGTGAGTATCTAGCAAATCATTGCTAGTCTGTAGGTATGGAGCTAGCAATGCATTTAGGGTTCCCATCAACGCCAGATTTCGCCTATGAGTGGGCAAGCGTGGTAAACGTGGTCTAGATTGAGGTGTAAACCTATACTGTAAGATCACATCCTCCAAAGTACTCCTTAATTGCTCACTTACCTGAATAGATATATCACTTGTATCATCTTCTGTGTCAAGTGCAATCTCGACTGAAGTCGCACTAATCGAAACCGTTTGTGCTACAGGCGACGGTGCCATCGTTGACACAGGAGTTGGACGAGTAGATAATAAATCCAGGCGCAGCCGATCAAGCACAGATTGATCCAACAATTTGCATCGTTGGATAGCCCGCACCTGATCCGAAAGTCGTTATTATTATTATTATTATTGCAAAGTTTCAGCTACATCTAGTCAGGCCGGCCTTAGGATGGGTTACCATTTTCTTAAGACATTATGGGTTACCATTTTCTTAAGACATTGAGACTCCTCCGTGCCTCGGAGAGCACGTTAAGCCGTCGGTCCCGATTGTCATACGAACATCTATGGTTAAGGGGTAGTTAGAACCCTAAATCAAAAATCTAACTTAAGTCTTAAGTCTAACTTAAGCACTTTGATATCGCCCATAGGTTGTGGAGGTCGGATGGAAGTCGTTTCACGGAAAATATCGAAATTCAGATGAATCACAGTTAGACTGAAGGCCGACCCCAACTGAATTGGGAAAAGGCTCGCTGAATGATGACACACACACCCGCGCGCCCAAGGGATGATTCATTGTCTCAGATACGCACGAATTTTCTCAGAGTTCAGCTTATTGCATATCAAAATTTGAGATTGGTTAAGACTCCAGAGGCCATGCACCGCTTGCACTTGGGCTTTGGAGATCATAGCAAAGCATGTATTTTACTTGCAGTATTGTATTAGGATAAACCTGTAATGATGCTGTAAATGTTTTGAAAAAAAAAAAAAAACAAAAAAAAAAATCTTTATATCTGCTATTATACAATTTAAGTAGTCTCTCAGTCCTAAGTTCGAATTTCAATTATGATTGGATTCTAGAAATAGATTTTTCCTTACTTGAAAACTTCCTTACGCGAAACTCCTACGCCATATGACGCCATTATTACTAAAATAGCCAGAATTGGTAACCAAGTACATAAAGTGAAGCCACGGTCGCGCAGCATTACGTCTATGGCAAGTGCAGCAAATGATACCATTGTAGTAAAGTAGTATCTGAAAACAAAATAACATAATTTAAAAATATTTAATATTTTCAAAATTACATTTTATCCAGATTATCACGAGAAACTTCAAAATTATTAACACTCTTGGAAAAAAAGATTAAGATTTAACATCAAAATCAACTAAACCTGTGCGCTCACTGCACCCATTGTTCTGATAAATTGAGTTGTGAAACCGACTGTAGCAGCTAGCTCAGACGGGCACGTTGTGGTTCTTGGCTGTTCTACAGTCTTAGTTGACTAAACCAACTCTGACACTTTATCAAAATCAACTTACTTTTCTTCCTATTTTATCCACAAAAGTCATGGAGATTGCAGTTCCTAGGATTAAAACCACTGGTATAGTGAGACTTTGTAGGTAGGGACTGATTCCTATTCCAGAGTTTTGAAGGAGTGTTGAAGCGTAGCTAACAATAGCAAATTCGGGTTCAAAACAATAAATCCACGTTTCGTCTCCTAAAAAAAAAAAAAAAAAAAAAAATAACGGACCGCAAGACGAACATTCAATACCTCATTGACACGGGTTCGGACCTGTGCGTCTTCCCACGATCCGCTGTGTGGGAGCCACGTATAAAAACCCGGTATGAGTTGTTCGCTGCCAATGGAACAATTATTGCCACCTACGGTGACTTGCCACTGACATTAGATTTAGGCCTTCGTCGCGCGTTCACATGGCGTTTTATTGTGGCTGACGTCACAAAGCCAATCATCGGCGTCGACTATTTAGGCTACTACAGTTTATTAGTCGACTGCCGCAACCAACGCCTGATTGATGGAATTACAGCAATAACAGTTGCTGCTCCACATCAACCTCCAACTGAGGGTATTTCATCAGTCCACACTGTCACTGATAACACCGTGTACCATCGTTTGTTGAGACAGTACCCGGACGTCACGCGCCCTGCTGGTAAACCCAAGATCGTGAAGCACTCAACGGTGCACCATATACGCACCACTCCTAGCCCACCAGTAGCCAGCCGCCCACGTCGCTTGGATCCAGAACGCCTAAAGATTGCGAAAGCTAAGTTTGAGGACATGTTGCAGAACGGTACCGCACGTATTTACTAGACCATCGACCTCGTAAAAGCGTAACCAAATCCCAGTCTTTGAAGAAGACATACCGAAGACTGCAACAACGAGTCCTATGGATGTACGAGTTCCCATTTATGGGATTAGGCCTCCGCAAAGCTGCACAGACGTTCCAGCACTTCATGGATGAGGTACTCGGAGGCCTAGACTTCTGTTTCGCATACTTAGATGACATTCTGGTCAGCAGTAACAGCGAAACTCAACATTAAGAACATCTAAGACAACTCTTCCAGAGTATATTGGACTTCCCAATACCTAAAACGGTTAAAGAGCTACGACGTTTCCTGGGTATGCTTATTTTTTATCGACGTTTCATCCCAGCAGCTGCAGCCCTTCAAGCTCTACTAAATGGGTTACTAACTAGAAAAAAGAATAAAGGATCTCACCCAGTTACCCTAACACCAAACCTTTTGAACACATTCCAGAAGTGCAAGCAAAATCTGTCTGAAGCCGCAATTTTGGCACATCTTGACCCAAATGCTGAGCTCCAAGTCAGAATAATAGAAGATGAAGTAAGAAATCGATGGAAGGTGTATTTCGAAAAACTTATGAATGAAGAGAATGCATGGAGTGGAAATTTAGAAGAGAGACGAGTGAATGTAGAGGCCAAAGAAAAGATGGATGGAATGTGTGAAAGAGGATATGACAAGGAGAGGAGTGACTGAAGAGATGATGTCTGTCAGGGATGTGTGGAGGAGAAAGACTTGTTGCGCCGACCCCAAATAATTGGGATAAGGGCAGGTAGATGATGATGGATAGCACGCTATGGATGCCCTGAGCTCATCACCACAGACCGCGGACGGCAGTTAGTGTCAAAAGTCTTCAGAGACCTGGTGTCGCTTCTAGATGCTACCCATCATCTCACAACGAGTTATCATCCAGCAGCCAATGCAATCGTGGAACGAATGCATTGGACTCTTAAATCGACCACATCATGTCACGCTACAGCAAACTGGACTGAAGCACTTCCATGGGTTCTTTTAGGCATACGAAGCTCATGTAAAGAAGATGCAGACTTCAGCAGCAGAACTTGTCTACGGTGAAGCACTACGCTTGCCTGGACAGTTCCTAACCACCAGCCCTCAAGATCCAGAGGACATGCGCGACGAGAAGACATACGATATTGACGTGCAAGGCGAGACACATAAGGTCACTATAGACCGTTTGAAGCCAGATTTCATGGCCAGAGAATTCCCTGACGAGACACACGATCAGGTACAGGTCCAGAACTACCAGCCCGCAGATGACCACACAAGGAAAACAAGATGTGGACGCACAGTGCAATTTACAGATTACTATCGCCGTAGTTACGGTCTCACCGGGGGAGTAGTGTGGCGCGTACTTAACGAACCTCTGACGTTATATGTAAGAAACGTCTAGATAATGCGAGAAGGCGGATCGAGAATCTTCGACAACCTTCGATAATATTCTACCAATGTTTAATTGCGCATACGCCACACCTCCTTATAATTAAACTAGCCAATTAGAAATAAACAATAAATTATAAGTAGAACATAAGTATAAGTATTTATACTCGTTCTATTGTTTAAAGCCTACCGCCTACCTAAACTTGTTTGTGTCGCCGGGAATATTATGCTTGTAACATATAAATACGAATACATTTCGATAATAAACAATATTCATTCACATACTATTACTACAAGCGTTTCAATATACCTCCCAACACCGCTTCACACATTTGTGTGAGGAACTCTTTGTTAATAGTAGATTGTTAACCAAGGCAAGAAAGCTTCCCATTTCTGACGAGATATTTTGGCTCGAGCGTAGTGAGAGCGCCAATAGTTCGAGGCAGAAATGGATGTTTTCACCCGAGTTAAACACTCTACGTTTCATTTCGAATACGAGGAAAGCAAATAAAAGTCAAATAAATAAAATTATAACACTAGAGATTGATCACGTATCAAGTATTGTACTTCCCACCTATTTTTTAATTTTCGTTTTTCATTCGCACTTTTTTCATGGCAGGCAAGTCTTTTGATCATACCGCCTTATCATTAGTTATTATATTTTTCCAAACAAAATAGTCTTCAGATTTTTAATTTCTTCAGGTAATTTTATACGCACAAATTGTTTTGAAGCGCTATAGAGTATTTTTTTTATGATTTGACGCGTTACGGCGGGCCATTTAGTCAGTTTTAGTTGGAGTCTCAACCTTAAAATACTGAGTAAAATACTCAGTATTTTAAGGTATAACTGACCAAATAATTATTGTTTGTGCTATTTACGTTTTATTTTATTGTAACTCAACTCTTTTTTGTTTATGATCATTCAAAAACCCGAATGTTGTATTGACTTAAGGATGACACACGCTAGACCGTGTCGGGTTCGAGCCGAGTGTCGGCCGTAGCACGGTTCACTAATACTACATATATTTTGTATGAACACACTCACGCTATACCGAGCGGCAACCGAGTGACGGCCGAGCAACGGACAACGCTCGGGAACAACTCGGTCCCGCCACGGTTCGGCCACGGCACGTTGCATGAATACAGTGCCGACGAGCTGCGCCCGAGCAGTCGTGGTGATGCTATATTGTTCGTCGTCGGAAAATGAACAACGAACGTTTGATTGAGGCTGTGAGGAAGTATCCAGCATTATATGATATGCACACGGGCTTCTGACCCTAAACTAGGGAAAGCTTGTATAAACATATTACTTAAACTAGCTGTTACCTGCAGCTCCGCCTGCGTGTTATAGTTTTCTTGATCACCAGTTACTGATTTATTATGTATAGCTTTTGCCCGCAGCCCGCCTGCGGGTTACTTTAGATCGACATAACTTTTTTATTTATGAAGCGATTGAAATAAAACAAAATGTTAAATTGAGTAAACCACAACGAATTACTGAAAACCGCATTCAAATCGGTTAAGCCGTTTCTGAGATTAGCGTGTTCAAACATTCAGACAAACAGACAAGCAGATAAACAGACAAAAATTCTAAAAACCATTGTTTTGTGTTCTATTGCGTTTATAAAGCCCCCCTACAACAGTTTCTCTATTATTCTTCGATGTACAGACATCGACTAGTTACAATTTTATCATAGGTAAGTATTGATTATTATTATGTATTGATTAACGGTGTTTGGGTCAGCCAGCGTCTTTATCAGTACATACATTGGATACGCCTGCCCAATATGGTCTCCACACTACAATGTTCACATTGACAATATAGAAAGGGTGCAGAGAAAGTGCCTACGAATATTATGTTACCGTCAACACTTGGGCCGTAATATTATCGATTACGATGCGCGACTTATTAGATTTAATGTACAGAGGCTGGAGGTACGCAGACGGTACTTTGACCTTACTCATCTTTATAAAATTGTTCATTCAATATTTGACGTACCTAGTTTGCTTGTTCAATTGACCTTTAATATTAGATATAGCGCTCGTAGATCAAACCAAATAGGACTATTTGCCTTACAAGTGCATAAAAATAATACTTCGTTCTACAACCCTCTGGTTAGGATGGCTCGTCAGTGCAACGAAATCGCCCGGGATAACCCAGCCTTCGATGTCTTTGTACCTAAACTGTTTTTATTTGTAAGAATTGTGAAACAGCTTTTAAATCAGGGTATCGTGGTTTGAAACTCCATCATGTCCTGTTTGTTAAAATATGTTTATATCAACTCCTTAATGTTACTTCTTTTGTATACACATTCTTTTGGAATGCAACCTGGATTCTGATCTTTCTGATTTGTATTTTCTGTATTTTTTCGGTTGTAATCTGTTATGTGTAATTAAAATAAAATAAAAATAAAATAAAATACCTAATAGTGTGTACTAATAGTAATTATATTTAACAATCACTGTAATTTGCTGTCCCATTTACAATTTTTTCCAAAGGATTTTTATTTTGTCTGAATGTTTGAACTCACTAATCTCAGAAACGGCTTAACTGATTTGAATGCGTTGTTCACTGGTTTCTTGAGACCGAGTTATTGCCGACAGTACTCTTTTTGAACTCAAGCGAGACTCCCTGTCGGTGAAGGTCTCAGATTCACGCGACATAGCATGCGCCTCGCGATCAGTAGTCGAACGCACTTCGCGTTGTTCATTGGTTTCCTCAGACCGACTTCGTGCCGACAGCACTCTGAGAACTCAAGCGAGATTCCCTGTCGGTGAAGGTCTCAGATTCACGTGACAGGGTGTGAGCCTCACGGTCGGCGGATAAATGTTCCTCACGCTGTTCAATGCTCTCTCGATTTCGATAGGCCATCACTTCAGAACGCTGTGAACTCAGTCGTGATTCTCGCTGAAGTGACGTTTCTGAAGCACGTAACCTAAACCTGTCGTTCCTGAGATGCAGCAAGTCTTGCTTCATAATCCTCTTCAGATTCCTGAGATCGAAATAATCTTAACCTTTTATCATTTCTGCTGCATTGGCTGAGGTTCGATTTTCTTCGAGGCATTCTCACTTACTATAATACGACTTAAAGATGAGTCGTATACAATAATACTTATACAGTTACAGGCAGCAACCTTACATGCCACTATTATTTCCACTCTCTCTTTATTTAATTTAGTATAGTAAATAATATTACGGAGACTGACTTATAAGGTGACAAATACTAAAAACAAATTATTTTGCCGTTTTGGCACGGAACCTTTTGTGCTTTCTGACACGCATTTCCCTTTTTTTATATATTTTTATAAGTTTGTGAATGTATTATTTATAATTAATGTATTATTATTACACGTGTGTATACACACACGTGTTATAAAACAGCAACTAGTGGAAATCAAATCTGGAAACAAAGTTATTTATAACTGAGCTACTCAGACTGCAGATATATTAGTGGTATGTGACACCTGTCCTGGCTGCGGTAATTTTGATTTAAATTATATAGTAGTTATGGATCTCCTAAGTGCCCTATCAGCAATACGCTTGCCCTCTATTACGTGGGATTAACAAAAGTACTGGCAGTGTTGATGTGTAACGCACCTCTGCCTACCCCTTCGGGAATATAGGCGTAATGTATGTCTGCCTGTTATGTCTGTCACTTAATATATTTTGTGCCAATTGGTCACCCATCCTAGTTAGAACCGCGACTGGGGTTGCTTAACCTGGGCTTATGCGTGATTCTTTAGATCAACATAACTTTTTTATTTATCAACCTTTTGAAATGAAACAAACACTAAATGTTAAGTTGAATGTACCGCAACGCATTAGTGAAAACCGCATTCAAGTCAGTTAAGCCGTTTCTGAGATTAGCGTGTTCAAACATTCAGACAAACAGACACGCAGACAAACAGACAAAAATTCTAAAATCCTTATTTTGGGGTTCTATTGCTTTCATAAAGCCCCCCTGCATCAATTTCTCATATATATCTTCCTTGTACAGACAGCGAACAGTTACAATTTTATTATATGTATTGATAGATAATTTTACACCTAGACACAGCGGAAACACAAATGTTCATCCTAAATATTTGCTCTAAAAAAAGTTTATAAAGAGACATACCTGAGAGTAAGAGCTAATCTATGTTTGGATGAAATAGGAATCTGAAAGTTTGTATTGCATTTGGTCAAATCATCTTTAATTTTCATGTGTACGATGTCAAAAGATTATTTAGTCATTTTAAAGTAGTCCCAATGTTTGTCTTCAAACTACGTAGACCTTTACAAAGATTCACATTATTCTCCTTTCTCTTGTCGCTTTTTCCAAAGTGGATGCACACTCCAATTCCTTGTAGTTGAAGATTCTTCGTCATCCAGAGCGATCGCAATAGCCGCTAATTCCAGATGGCCAAAATTCAACATGATTGTAGTCTAGTTACAACACTGATTTTACTCGGACGAGTATACTGCATCACGGCACAACGGTAAATGCCCGGTCGAGGCCTGTCTTTGTAATTTCAGACACGGAACCGGCTCGGTGACCGTGCTACGGCCGACACTCGGCTCGGACCCGACACGTGACAACAACTTAGCACTAGCTGTTGCCCGCAGCTCCACCTGCGTGTTACTTTAGATCTACATAACTTTTTTATTTATGAAGCGATTGAAAACCAAACCGCAAATTCAAATCGGTTAAGCCGTTTCTGAGGTTAGCGTGTTCAAACATTCAGACAAACAGACAAAAGCTCTAAAATTCATTGTTTTGGGTTTTATTGCGTTCATAAAGCCCCCCTACAACAGTTTCTCTATTATATCTTCTATTATATTCTCTATTATTTACAACGATATGTAAATTTAGTTATTTAGGTACTATGTATATAAACTACTTAAATAAAAAGAACACGCCAAAAGAATTATCGGAAAAAAAATACTACAATATCATGTAGTACTTAGAATAGTACCTAAATTTTTAGAGAAATTGCAAAACAAAATACACTCGTAATAATGAGAGTTCGCACACAACAGTTCCGTAAGGAGCCGACCACGCGTCTGAGCCGCGCGGCATGGCACCTCGTAGACCTAACAGGCGACGGCGACGGCCGGCAGTCAACTCACGCATGCGCAGTGGCGCACTCCAACCGCGACGTCGCCCGCCTTCAAAATAGTGTACTTTTTGACTAAATCTATAATATCTCTTAAGATATTCGTTGAAATCAAATGATGTACAGGACTAATTTGTTCTAAATTAAATTCTTATGACGTATAGCGTATTTGTTTGGATAAGGATTAATATCGTAAGCATAAAAATAGCTTCGCAAACCATGAATTGTTTTGAATCAATTTTGATTGCTATAAATTACGTTATAGTGCGTTAACCCTAAGAGGTAGATATATGCCATCACGGACTTTTTTATAGAACTTTTTAAGGCAAATAAATTCGTAGTATACAATTGTAACCTTTAAATTTTTTTAAATGTACATATTAATTACCAGGCCTGGGTCCAAGCGTCTCTTCCAGTTCGCTTGGGCGGGCTAGGTATTCGCAGAGTCACACATGTCAGTCTGCCAGCATTTCTATCGTCGGTCCATAGCACTGAAGAATTAGTCAGGAAAATTTTGTCAAATACACTGATTGATTCCGAGGTGCGATGCAAGACCGATGCCATAAATGCTTGGAGGATGTCTTGCCCCGACACTGACCTGCCCTCACGGTTAGGCTCACAGCGACTGTGGGATTCACCGCTCTGTAAATTGAGAATTAATACACTAATTGACACTTCTGTCAATATTTCGGAGCGTGCACGCCTACTAGCTGTTGGAGAGTGGCCCAACATCGGTACAATGTTGGACGACACTACCTTCCGCATTGCCACTTGCCTTCGGCTGGGTACACCTTGTGTATCCCCGCATCATTGCACCTGTGGAGTAGCCGTCGATAATCTGGGACACCATGGCTTTTCTTGTAGCAGAAGCGCAGGTCGTATACCTCGGCACGCTATTCTAAACGACATAATTCGTAGGGCTCTTTCCACCGCAGGTCTTCCGGCCGTACGCGAACCTAATGCGCGAAGCGATGGAAAGAGACCGGACGGTATGTCGTTGCTACCGTGGAAGATGGGAAGGCCTTTGGTGTGGGACGCTACATGCGTTGACACCTTAGCACCTTCATACCTTCCAAGCACATCCGGATGTGCCGGCGCTGCTGCTGCATCGGTTGAAGGCTTTAAACGGCGTAAATATGCTTACCTAGCAGGTGATTACATATTTGAGCCGTTTGGGGTTGAGACACTGGGGTCATGGGGTCCGAGTGCTCGCCAACGCCGTGCTAATTCTCAATTTACAGAGCGGTGAATCCCACAGTCGCTGTGAGCCTAACCGTGAGGGCAGGTCAGTGTCGGGGCAAGACATCCTCCAAGCATTTATGGCATCGGTCTTGCATCGCACTTCGGAATCAATCAGTGTATTTGACAAAATTTTCCTGACTAATTCTTCGGTGCTATGGACCGACGACAGAAATGCTGGCAGACTGACATCTGTGACTCTACGAATACCTAGCCCGCCAAAGCGAACTGGAAGAGACGCTTGGACCCAGGCCTAGTCATTCATATTTAGTTAAGTAAATTGTCTAGTCTGCCCAAAATTTCTACATTTTTCCAAAATTGACCTGAAAGGAGGGCATGTGTAAATTTGGGTACGAAAAGACAAAAAGAAGAATAGTGAAAGCTGAATGAATACTGATATTACAGAGACTATCAAAATCAAAATCAAAATCAAATCAAAATCAAAATCAAAATATCTTTATTCATGTAGGTCACAAAGTAAAACTTATGAACGTCAAAAAAAGAAAATGCTTCTACATTTACATTTACCGCCAGATTCGCAAGGCAATAGGTACCTAGAGCCTGTGAGGAAAGAACCTGGCAAGAAAAACTCACGGCCACTCTTTTTATTCGCCAGTAAATACAATGATTCTGTTACAACAATAAAAAGAGGGCAAGGGCAGTACGTGACCATGTGTGGACCAAGTGAACTTAAAAATTATGAATCTCTGTTATTCACAAAAAAAAGTCAAATACTAGTTAAAGGTGCCACATAATCTCAAAGTACCCATACCTTACAATATCATAATAATAATAATTTAACAATAATAAGTGAGTTTCAGCAATAAAACAACATTTCAAACAGAAGTAGCCTCTATGTAGCTCGAGTGATGATCAAGCAACTCATTGCCATTTCTCTGTATCGTTTAGATAATCTTTAATAGTATATCATGCCTTTTTTAGAAGGTGTGTCTTGACAGCCACTTAGAATTTATTCAAAGGAAGGTTCATAATGTTTAGAGGAATTTTGTTATAAAAACGCACACCAAATCCTGCAAAGGAGTCATGAATCTTCTGTAAACGATAATACGTCCCAACCAATTTATGCTTATTTCTAGTATTTATTGCATGTATGTCACTGTTCACACTGTATAAATGTATATTCTGTTTAACGAACATAATATTCGCATATATATATATTGTGATGCAACTGTTAAAATGCCTATTTCTTTAAATCTTTTTCTAAGAGAAACTCGTGCATTCAGTTTAAAAATCGCACGTATAGCTCGCTTTTGGAGTATAAAAATGATCAGATGAATGAATATCAGCTGCCTTGCCCCACAGTAAAATTCCATACGACATGACACTGTGAAAATAGCTAAAATAAACCAGCCTGGCAGTTTCTACATCCGTGAGCTGTCTGACTTTACTAAAAGCAAAAGCCGCAGAGCTAAGTTTCCCTGCAAGACCCGATATTTGGGCGTTCCACTGTTATTTACTGTCTAGAGTAATACCCAAAAATACGGTTGATTCTACAAGATTAAGGGTATCACCGTTCAAAATAATATTAGTACCGTAGTTCTGAACATTAGGCATACTAAATCTAACACACTTCGTCTTTTTTGCATTCAGAAGTAAATTGTTGGTTGTAAACCAATCCAGAACTAGTGCAAGTGAACTATTTACTTCGTCAATATTCCTCAGCATGCGATCAACTTTAAAAATAAGTGATGTATCATCGGCGAATAGAACAATGTCGCACAAGTTCTGTACATAGAACGGTAGATCATTAATGTAAACTAAAAATAGAAACGGACCTAGAATTGATCCTTGTGGCACGCCCATAGCTACAGAAGCCCCTAAAGACCGACTACCATTGATATCAACATGTTGTATTCTATCATTGAGGTATGAGGCAACTAGGTCCAGTGCCGAATATCTGATACCATAATAATTGAGTTTCCGTAATAGGGTATTATGTTCAACGCAATCAAAAGCTTTGGAGAGATCGCAAAATATACCAATGGCATCTTGCTTATTCTCCCAGGCATTGAAAATATGCTTCAGAAGCGTTACCCCTGCGTGAATGGTAGAACGACCTCTTGTGAATCCATACTGCTCATTATGAAGTAGCATATTTGAATTAAAATGTGATTTTAATTGCTGCAATATTATTTTTTCAAAAATTTTACTAATGGCAGGTAGTATTGAAATTGGTCTAAAATTACCAGGGTCGCTTTTTGATCCAGTTTTAAATAAAGGTATCACTTTACTGTATTTCATGAGATCAGGAAACACTCCACTATTGACATATTTATTAAATATTGCAGCTAGATGTGGAGATATATTCACAATAATGAACTGAAGCAATTTTACAGAAATACCCCACAAGTCAGCTGTCTTTTTTGAGTTAAGCGACTTGAATACTTTTATAATATCATTGGGGTTTACATATTAAAAGCTAAATGAGACATGACACTGATTCCCGCTTTCCAGCATACGTTGAGCTTTAACTGGGCAAGAATTCAAGCAGCCAGTTATATTCGCGGGTATGTCCATAAAAAAAATATTAAAGGATTGTGCTACATCTGGTTCTTTGTTAATGACTTTATTATCAATAATTAATTCAAAGTCATTGTCACGGGGCTTTTTTTTTTTGTCGGGGCGACCAGTTTCAGCATTAATTATATTCCAAGTCGTTTTGACTTTATTGTTGGACTGTTTAATCTTATTACTCAAATATAATGACTTGGCAGCAACACACGCTTTTCTGAAAGTTTTGGAATAATCTTTAACATACTGAATAAAATCAGGATTAAAATTATATTGCTTCATACCATATAATTCATACAACTTAGCTCTACTTTTGTATATGGCAGTGGTTGCCCAGTCACAGAACTGGAGGTTTCCATTTTTATAAAAAGTTCTTGATTTAAATATATTGTCGAACTCAGATTTAATTGTATTAAACAAGGACTCATATAAGTTATTTGGATCAACCTGGTTAAAGTCAATACTAGCAACTTTTGCAGAAACGCTTTCATTAAATCGTTCTAGGCGATATGTACTCATTGGCATACATGATTTTTTTTTCCTTTAGCCGTGATATTGATGGGAAATACGACCTTCTGCCCCAGATGGTCAGATTTGAAGTTACTTAATACCTCCTTTCTCAGGAGTTCACAGTTGCAAAATATATTATCTAGACATGTTGCAGAATGTGATGTGATTCTAGTTGGCTCTGAAAATAAGTGTTGTAAGCTGAAGGAACTGAATAAATTGATAAATTTAATGCATTTAGGTGACTGCACAAGTACATCAACATTAAAATCACCACACACCACAACATGCTTTTTACTAAGACACAATTGTTTCAATACATTTTCCATTATTATCTTAAATGAATAGTAATCACAATCCGGTGGGCTATAGACACAGAGGACAATGAGTCGATCAAGCTCAACACAGGAAAATTCCACAGTGCGCTCTATAGAAAAAGCAACAATATCTTTACGTTCTTTCACATTTTATATTATTAGACACGAATATTAGGGAGCCACCACGAATAGCCTTCTTTCTTGCGAACGCACTAATAAGTGAGTAAAATTGACTGTTGAACAATAATTCGTGGTCTTTTAACCAATGTTCTGTTAAACAAAAAATATGAGCATTGTGGTCCCTAATGTAAAGGTCAATTTCTAAAAGTTTATCAGATAAGCCTTGAATATTTTGGTGTACTATGCTTAAACTACTAGACATAATGTTATGCTCAACAGAATTACGTTCACCCCCAAACATACTACTACTAGGGGTCGGCTCAATTTCCTCAAAGGCCACAGGTCCCTTACCTTCGGGCGTATATCTGCTCAATAAAAGCAGGTTGATAAGCCAATAATTTGGCTTGACTCAATACGAAATTAGCTAGCAAAGTAGCTACCTGTCGTCGCAAAAAATTTGTTAGTAAATAACTATCACATGTCAAGATATAATTATTATTCAATACAATATTACAGTCAAATAATTCTACATTCCTACAATGTGTAGTCAAAGTATGTAGCTTCATATTAATTTTATATCTAATATAGTTTTCGTTCTGCGTATGAGATTTACTATAGGGTAATGCGGACAGTATTACCTGTGTAACATCTAACTATGACAATTGTTCAAAAAACCTTGTGACAGTACTCATATTAGCGGTATCCCGTCTACCAATAAGAACGATTATTGTTGATAGTGGGCAATGTGTACTAGCTAGTACCCTATTAAGTATTTGAGAGTAGGAGGTCCCAGGAAATGAATGAGTTACAACTGAATTCCCTAAATGTTGTACTAAGTGATGTCCCAACTTCTTACCAATCTCATCACAATATACAAAGGTCTTCCCCTTATTAAAAGTTTGTGTTAGATTGTTTCTAGTGTGAATAATATTGTCACACATACTGTGAAGAGTGTCAAAAATGAAGATGTTGACTCTTTTTGGGATGTTATCACTGGCATGGAAGGAGATGGCAGGGATTTACCACAGTCCGGTGTTTCATTATATAATTTTTCAAAGGAATAGAATCTTTGCTCATTACTGTGACATGAATCTACCAAGCTATTTAATGCCTCAATGTACTCTCCAATTTCTTTTTTAAATTTGATACTTTAATGTTATTGATTCTAAGGAGTCATCGAGATTCATTATTTCTGTTTGTAATTGTTGTATATCAGACTCATATTGGTCTGTTTGAGAACCTAATTGATTTCTACCTATTTCTATAAGCTGACTTAGCTTTATATTTGATTTACAAGTTCTAATATATTTGTTAGCACCCATTCTAAGTTTTTTCATGCATTTCTGTGTTTTGGAAATAAATTTATTTAGTTTTATATATTTTTTTAATTTATTTCTGCTATTGCTAACTATTCTGATAGATTTAGAGGTAGTGGTTGGCTCAAAATGAATTAAATTAGGGTCACCACCCACCAGCTCACTATAGAGACTGTCGGAGAGTGCAGCCTGCTCTGCCAATTTGAGTGTCTCCATGTTGGTAATGGAGTTGTGGACATCACTCAGCTCGCACTCCAGTGTTAATGCGTTTTAAAGCTTGTATCAATAACCTGATCAAAATTGCGATTTTTTTTCCTCGATAAATGTGGAAAAGCCATCTTCTAAAATCGGGGACCCTAGGAGGCGTAAAGAAGTTTTATCCAAAACTTTTATGTTGGTGGCCAAACTGTTGAATTTGGAGATTGTTGTTAATTTATCTGTGTTTTCAGATATAAAAATCTGACTGAAACTCGTTCTTTATTAGGGCTAAATCTTGTAAAACTGTCTCTACTTTTCCCCCTAAAGTCCCGTCATCTAGGTACCAAATGTTGAATTTTTTTTTTTTTGAATTATTGTGTTAATGGCCAAACTGAAGATGACTGGTCCCAACGGATCACCTATATTACGTGTAATTTGCCATCCACGTCTATTTGTACCTGCTTGGTTGACTTAGTTATTGTTTCATTATATTTACCTATAATTGCACTGGTCCACTGCATCCGAGTACGGCTCCTACGCTCCACATAGTCACTTGCTTGCATAATGAATTCTAAATATTTATAGTTTATTTTCACCAAACACAAAGTGTGCTCGTTTTAAAAGCAATTTAAAATAATTCACCTAGATAAATATATCGTCATGCAAGCATTAACAACAACTGGGAAATACTTATCAGTGTTTTAATTTTATTGCCAAATAACATACGGTTCTCGCTTCCTATGATTTTTCTACCGTATTTACCACGGCGAGTGTTCTGAAGAGCTCTTCAATCTGATCCCACCCTCTTGCTTCCGATCCCGAACAACGCGTGCCGGGCAGAGATGCCACTCCCACACAGTGGATAGCATGTTCGCGAGAACCAAGCGTTTTCAACGTTCGTTTTTCTGCCGAACTATAGTGGCCTGGAACGCCCTGCCTGTGCACGTGTTTCCTCCCACATATAATCCTGGGTTCTTTAAGTGGAGCGTGAAGAGGCACATCAGTAGGTCGTCAAGTTGAGGGCCACTCTCTATAGTATTGTGTGCTGTGAGAGTGGCCCACAATCGCTAGACGTTGTCACGACTTACCACAAGGCGGGCGGCGTCAATTTGGCGAACCAAATACAAGGTGTCTCAAAAGAAAGTTTATATTTAGTGGATCGATAAAAAAAAAGTAAGCAGTGTATGGAACAAATGTTTATTAATTATTAAAATATACAATTTGGGAATTTATTTCTTAAAAATAATATCGTCCAAATGTAGACCCTCGTGTTTGCGGCACTCATTTAAGCGAACAATAAAATTGTTCATGACGGCTCAGCAGGTTGACTCAGTTATGGCTGCCATTTCATTACGGATGTTTTCTTTTAAATGTGCCAGGGAAGTCGGCTTACTGGTGTAAACTTTAGATTTAAGATACCCCCCATAGGAAAAAGTCCATAGGGGTTAAATCAAAACTGCGTGGAGGCCAGTTTATGTCACCTCTCCTGGAGATCAATGTTGGCAAACGTTGAAAAGCGCTCAATTGCCTGATTTGCGAAGGCAAGCCTCTGACTGGAATTTTGGGGATTTAATTCTTGCACCAATTGAATTTAGTAAGGGTGCAGCTTTAGATCGTTGTGTAAAATGCGTTGCAATGATTATCTATGCACATTTCAAGCACTTGCGCGCTTCTGAATTGAAAGGTTCGGATCGTCACCAACAGACTGATTAACAACCTCCACGTTTTCTGCTGTACTTGATGACCTTGGTCGTCAGGATTTTGGTTTTTCGAGCGTTGTACCGGTCTCTTCAAGCTTTTTAACCCATTTTCTTATAAGAGGAATGCTTGGCGCATCACTTAAGTGACGAAAACCTCGAATACTGCAGAATCTTCTACGCGCTACAGTCGCCGAATCACTGTTTTTGTAAAATTCCCGCACGCACAACGCGCGGTCTGCTCCTGAGAAACGCTCCATAGCGACTGAATTCCCAAGAACCACGCTACCGATTTCCATAACCCCCGCGCCCCTCGGATGCGTTGCGCTCACGCAGTAAGTTTAATAAATATAAACTTTCTATTGAGACACCCTATATATAAAAAAAAAAACGGATTACTGAAGTAAAATTTCTACATAATTATTTTTAGTAAGGTTAGTGTCTTATTATTAATAGGTACCTAACATTAGCAAGATAATAAATACCGTATACGTAGGACACACTATAAGTTTTGCGTACCATAAAAAAACAACATGTTAAAACCAAAATATTATGTTTATTGCTTTTCAAAATACTCTCCTTTACATTTTAAACATTTTTTCATGCGATCGAACCATTTTTTAAAACAGGAGGACCACAGATCTGAAGGCATGTTTTCACGTGCTGATTGAACGCTTGTACTTGTACTTGTAGTCACGGGCTGATCTCCGCAAGTCCACGTCTAGTGCGCGGGTTTTGCGTGTGGGTGGGACTCTCTCACTCGAGCCAACCGATCTCTTCCAGGAACGCCAGCAGGCCCCGCACGTTGCGCAGAGCTTCAGGGATTGATCCTGGAGAGCCGAGATGCCTTGCCCTGTAGTTTTGGACTTCCTCACAGCGCAGGATTAGATGACTGACCGACTCGTCCTCAGCCATACAAGCCCTGCAAAGGGGACTGTCTGTAACACCGATGGTGTATAGGTGTTTGTTTAGGAGGCAATGCCCCGTAATGACACTTGTGAATAGACGGAGATGGGATTTTTTCAACGTCGCAAGTCTGCCGGCTAGCCGACGATTGAGTACAGGCATAGCCTCACTCGCCTGCCGACAGTCCGCCAGACCTGTCCACAGTGTGTTGTGTTGTGTGTTAGTTTTGTGTGCCAGAAGTGTTCGTGTTTTGTTTTGTGTTTTGTTTTTTGTTTTGTGTGCCAGAGCCAATCCTACCAATTTCGGTAGGTACTACCTACCGAAATTGGTAGGATTGGCTCTGGTTCAATGGACGTTTGGCTCGAGCCCCTTCTGCCAAGCTCGTCCGCTGCGTCATTACCTCTAGAGCCGCTGTGTCCTTTGATCCACTGTAATGTGACGTGGTTGTACTTACTTATCTCAGCCAAGCGCTGATGACAGTTGTAGATGAGGCCCGAACTGACAATGTTGCTGTCAAGGGCTTGTAACACCGACTTACTGTCAGAGAGGATTCTGATACTAGAGTACCTTAGCTCTCTGGCAGCTATTGCCGTGGCCGCTTCTAGAATCGCATAGCTTTCAGCTTGAAATACCGTGTTGTAGGATCCTAGTGGGTTTGCTATTTTGATCTGGAGGTCTTCGGAAAATACTCCGCTGCCTGTCCCAGATGAAGTTTTAGATCCGTCAGTGAAGACTCTGAATTCATGGATGTTGAGGCCTTCGACGTTGTCGTCCTCATGTAACTGGATCTTGTATTTTTAGTCGAAGATAAATGTTTTCGGAATCCTGTCCGACCCTGCCATTAGTATTGGTACGTTGTTGAAGATTGCGGCTAGTATAGTAGTGTGTTTTGTGTTTGTGTCTCTCCATAGATGGAGTGACTTTAACCTTAAAGCAGATGCCGCGGCTTCTTGTGTGATGTAGAGATGAAGCGGGGGGATGCTTAGCATGGCCTCCATGGCAGCAGTAGGTGTTGTTTTCATAGCTCTCGTGATGGCCATACAGGCCAGTCTTTGGAACTTTTGCAGTTTTTGTGTGCAGGTTGTAAGTTGGCATCTAGGCCACCAAACTAGTGCACCGTAGCATAACATAGATGAGCGGGACAGATTACAAAATATTGTGACTGGGTTCAGAGAGTGTAGTGACGAGTATGAACAGGGTCTCAAGCGCATGTCAGTCTTGGAACAGGAACTGCACGAAGCCCACCACCTCATTTCCCACCTTGAGGCTGAGAAACGTGACACCATAGTATCCCATACCCATAACTTGTTTGAGGAGTTAGTTGGTAGTGTGCCCAGCCTTGTTGCTACTGAACCCAGCTTAGAACCCACTATTACTATAGATTTAACAAAGGATGATACCTTAACAGCTCATTGTTCCAATCACAAGATAGTTGAGTGCAGTAGAAACAAAATTAAGAAATATGTGAAAATTAATAAATACATAAGAAAAACACAAAAACTTATTAAAAGACAAAAAAGTATGTACAAAAAAGTCAAGTATATTAATGAGAGAAGGCAACTAGGCGATGAACTTGACATGTATTCATTATTAATTGAAAATAATATCTCTGATCATAATAACAATATTTTAAAGTTAGAATCAGAAATTAATAATTTAAAAAATTCACTAGACATAATGACTGACAGGTATTGTAATGTTAAAAGTGAGTATCAGGAATACATTCTGGCCATGAAGAAGCTTATGAGTCCAAATTCCACATTGACATCAAACAACCATTTAATTAGTCCTGAGCCGGTCTGTAAGTCCTCGCTGACTTCAAACATAAGCCCTTCACTTGAGTCAAACAAGAAACCCAGTAGTTCCTTCACCAAACGAAATATGATTAAATCTGAAATAGTGATGTTTTGTGATGAATTAGGGAAATCAATGGGCCAGTTACTTAGTTCATATTTAGAACAAAATGTTACTAACTATTGTATGCCGGGATTAACTTACTGTAACATTATAAAAAAAATTAAAAATTGTAATTTAAACAGCAACTGTACACTTTTAATTTTGGTGGGAGATAGGGGAAATGCAGACAGAAATGCAATTGTAAACTGTTTAGAATTACTGAGCTTATTAGATGTTAAAAACATTATTTTATTCACACTTCCTTATAGCCGTGGCTTGTCACAGGCCGAAAACAATCTTAGATATAAGCTAAATCAAACAATACATACATTGACATTTCATAATCCAAATAAATTCCATCTGATTGACATTAACATGTATTTAGAAAATAAATTGTTATTGACGGAAGATAAATTCTATTTGAATAGATATTTTAGGAGACAGATAGCATCTTCGCTATCATATTTTATTAGTTATTCAGCCAAAAACTTGGCTAAACAATCTGCTTTTATTGAGCAGAAAAGTGACAATGTTTGTCTTGTGACCTTGGAATCTGTTCCTGAAAAGGGTGACAATAATTTAAACTTAGTTGTAGGACAATAGAGGAAATCCCTAGCAAATTAAATTTAAGGACAAAGGAAAAGTCTATGTTCATGAATATAATTCATCAAAATATTGAAGGCTTTTCTGGCAAAGAGTTAGAACTAGAATTATTTTTAAATGAAAAACGTATCCATGTACTTTGTTTAACTGAACACTGGTTAAAAAAACATGAACTCTTAGTTAATATTGATAATTATAAAATCATTAGTGCGTTTACTAGAGATTCCGCTATAAGAGGTGGGTCTCTCATTTTAATTAATGACAAATTAAAATCAAAAGACCGAAAAGACGTAGTAGCACTCACAAGTGAGCGAAATATTGAACTATCATGTGCAGAGCTAGAACAATATATTATTATTAGTGTCTATAGACCTCCTTCTGGAGATTACTACCTGTTTGAGTCCATTATGGAGGAAGCCTTAAAAAAGGTATGTAAATGTAAGAAGACTATAGTTGTATGTGGCGATTTTAATATTAATATTTTAGAAAACTCTCAGAACGCGCTAAGGTTCCTCAACCTTTTTAAATCTTTTAACTTACAAAATCTTTTTTGTGAACCAACACGCACCACAGCCACATCAGCTACCTGCTTAGATAATATTTTTTCTAACAGCGATGTAGATGAGAAATCTATAATACATTTTGTAAATTCAGATCATGCAGGTCAGTTAGCTAGATTTAAGTTCCAACATGTTCCATTATCAAAAAATATTGTTTGTAGACCAATCACAACTTATAGATTAGAAAAATTTAAAGAAAACATTAAGAATAAAGTACCTCTTTTGGAGTTGAATAATGATAAACACCCGAATGATCATTACGGAGATTTGTTCGGAGTAATCAAATACGAATGTGATAACATTTTCACTAAAAAAACAATAAATGTAAAACAATTTAAAATAAAATTTAGTGATTGGGCTACGCCTGGAATCTATAAAAGTAGAAGGAAATTATATGAATTATACGAGACAAAGGCATCTACTAATGAGCCACAAGTAATTGAACAGATTAAAAAGTACTCCAAACTATTCAAAAAAGTATGTTCAACAGCTAAATCTAATTATATACGGGCTAAAATTGAAAAATCTGATAATAAAACGAAGGCAATATGGAATGTTATTAACAAAGAAACTTGTAAAGCAAAGTCACGTGATCGATCCTTCGAGTTAAAAATAGATGATAAACATATTAAAACTGATTCTGAAGTGGCCAATGCATTTGAATCTTTCTTCACAAATGTTCCAATCACCACTACAAATAAGTTAAATTCGTCAAAAAACGTAGCCAATTCTCTTCTTAAATCTAGTGTTGATAAATGTAGAATTAACTTTGATTTTCAGTATATTGACTCTGTCACTATACTTAAAACTTTTAAACAACTAAATATAAAAAATACCGAGGATCTTTGGGGCATTTCAACTAATATAATAAAATCAATAGTGCCCGCTATAGCACCTCACCTTGCATTCATATTCAATAAATGTATAGATGAAAATCAGTTTCCTCATCTTATGAAGTACAGTAAAATCAATCCTTTATTTAAAGCAGGAGACAAAAGTGATCCTTCAAATTTTCGACCTATTTCCATACTCCCATCCCTCAGTAAAATTTTTGAAAAAATAATATTTAATCAATTGCTTTCACATTTTACAGACAATAAGTTACTTCATAACAAACAGTTTGGTTTCACTAAAGGCAGGAACACAACGGATGCAGGAGTTGCACTTATGAAACATATATTTGATGCTTGGGAGGAAAAGCAGGATGCTATTGGTATATTTTGTGATCTATCAAAAGCTTTTGATTGTGTTGATCATGGGACTTTGCTACTAAAATTAGGTTATTATGGTGTTTCGAACAGCTCACTTGGCTTACTCGAGTCTTACCTCACTGGTAGAGTACAAAAAGTAAACATTAATGGCACCGACTCTTCTGGCGCCTCATTAGTCATGGGAGTACCCCAGGGCTCTATATTAGGACCCCTTTTATTCTTAATATACGTAAACGATCTTCCTTATTTCACTAAAAATCTTTGTGAGATAGTATTATTTGCTGATGACACATCATTAATTTTTAAAAGTGATAGACAAAAAGTAGCACTTGACGATGTAAATAATACCCTTTCGGAAATATTGCATTGGTTCACAAGTAACAACTTGCTGCTCAATGCGAAGAAAACAAAATGTGTAAAATTTACTATGCCCAATGTTAGACAGGTGGATACTCATATTACTATGAATAATGAATTAGTTCAAATAGTCAATACCACAGTTTTTCTTGGGATAACTCTAGATAGTAAACTACAATGGGGTCTTCATATCACAGCCTTGGCAGGAAGACTTAGCTCAGCTGCCTATGCGGTTAGAAAGATAAGGTCTCTGACTGACGAAAAAACGGCACGATTAGTTTATTTTAGCTACTTTCATAGCGTTATGTCATATGGTCTGCTGCTGTGGGGCTCAGCTGCCGATATTGAGACAATATTCATATTACAGAAACGAGCTATACGAGCAATCTATAGACTCGGACCCCGTGACTCGCTGAAAGAATTATTTAAAGAAATTAATATTTTAACAGTTGCTTCTCAATATGTTTACGACAACATCTTATATGTACGGAAGAACATAGATCTATTCAAAAAAAATTCCGATAACCATAATTTTAATACAAGAAATAAAAATAAATTGGCAATGACAAAAATTAGACTTCATAAAGTTGGTAATTCGTTTGTTGGCAAATGTATAAAAATTTATAATAAAATTCCTCAGGATTTGGTTGACATGCCTCTTAATAAGTTTAAAATAGTAGTTAAAAAATGTTTGATGATGAAAGGCTACTATAATGTAGACGAATATCTTAATGATAAAAATGCATGGTCACCCTAATCTTCTGTTGTTGGCCACTCGTATAATACAATAGAAACTAATTGTAACAATGTAAACAAAACAATATTAAAAAAGAAAATGGATAATCTACCTGAGTTTCTTGCTGGTCTCTTCTCAGGAGAACCAAATTACCGAACCAGCGAAAGAATCATTTTCTAATGGTTATTTATGTACTTACTTAATTTAGTATTTTTATAATATTACTTGACAAAATTGTAAAATTTTGACATTCATATGTGCTCTTTATGTGCCTAAACTGAATAAATGAAATTGATTCTTTGATTCTTCTTTGAACATGGGCCGAATGACCATGTTGTATAGCCATAGCGTCACCTTTGGCGAAAGACCCCAGGACTTGCCTATCATCTTTCGACAATGCCAGAAGGTGATGCTTGCTTTGTTTATTTTGTCGTCTACATGTTTACTCCAGGTTAGTTTATCATCCAGGGTTACTCCTAGATATTTGACCTCTTTGGACAGTGTAAGACTTGTCCCAAAAAGCTTGGGCACCCTATAGTTTCCCAGCACTCGCTTATTAATAAACATAACCATTTCCGTTCCGTCTGATTGAACGCTATCACTGCCTCTTCGGAGTTGGTAAAAGTGAAACCTCTCATCAAATCTTTTTTTGATTTTGGGGAAAATACAGAAATCACAGGGTGCTAGGTCGGGGCTATGCGCAGGATGGGTGAAGAGTTGTACTTTTTCGGAAGCTGAAAATGACTTTGTTTTGTTGGCCGTCTGTGAAGAAGCGTTGTCATGATGTAGGAGAACGCGGCTTTTGGGTTGTCTTTCGCGAACTTTTTCTAACACCCTGGGTAAACAAATGGTAGAATATCACTCAGCATCTTTTGATCTTCAAGTAGAATTGTACAGATGGAACCCGTAGCTGAGAAAAAAAACGCGATAATTTTTTTACCAACGTTTCTCGCCTGCCTCACATTTGTTGGCTTGTTCTCATTTTCAACACCCATTCACAAGATTGCTGGTTTTTTTCGGGTTCAAGACAATAACTACACGTTTCGTCTCCTGTGACAATATCATAAACAGCATTAGAATGTCCGTGGTCGTACTTCAGTAGCATCTGTGAGCACCATTCCACGCGAGCCCGCTTCTGCTCCGCTGTCAGTTCATGAGGGATCCAACGACAAAAAAGTTTCTGAACTTTCAATTTTTCGTGTAAAATTTTCTGGATTTGACTCATACCAATCCCCAATAGTCCTCGAATTGTCTCATAGGTAATCCGCGGGTTTTCTTAAATTAACCGCTTAACAGTAGCCACATTATTTTCGTTTATGGCAGTTGAAGGCCGCCCTTCACGAAATTCGTCATGTAAAGAAACTCGACCTCTCTCAAATTCAGCAAACCATCGCCTCACGGTGCTCAAACAAGGTGCTTCTCTCCTAAAAGCATTTTGAAGACGAGCGGCACAGTCTTGCGGAGAGAGAGAACTTTTAAAATCATAAGAAATCATCGCTCTAAAATCTTTCGACTTAATTCTATTTTCGTTGCATACGTAGAACTTTGATGTGTGATAAAAAACAATTGACAAATGATTTCCCGCCAATTGTTTTTTTTTATTACTAAGAAGGTTGCAACGTTTAAAAAAATATAACATTCGAAATTCAAATAGTTCCGATTAGCTAGAAGTGCAAAACTTTTAGTGTGCCCCATGTAGTATTATTACCTATTCTGTGTCTACAGCAAGGAATAATCCAACTTGCAGTGAAATAAATTTCGGAATATTTTTAGTAATTTCCAAAGATTTTTACAAACAAATTTTACCTCTTTAAAATGTTAATATAGATTATTTAAATTTAAAATAAATATTTTAATGTGTAATGAATAATAAATATAATATATAGGATCTGATATTACGCCATACAGCGCTGCTATCATTTAAAAATTATAATATTATTTGGACATCTTGTTTCTACTCAAAATGTCATATAAAGCAAATATCCGTCATTTATTTATTATTTTGTTAGTAATCATAACAATTGAGAGTGTTAAGAGAACCTTCACATATTTACGCGATGTCTATTTCTAAGTCTACTAACGAGTGTCCACCCTTTTGATATTGCAGCCATGTAAGCCCTTCATAATATCTGATTAGATACCTAGTTGCTACTCCATCCAGGATATGTCGTTTTGACTGTCATGTCGCCCTAATTGACGGCAACCTCGAGATCTTCGGCTGTTAAGCTGCTTTGTAGCTGAGTTAATCAGAGCACTTTCCCAGAAAGGGAACTGATGCTGGTTAAAATCTAGCCTTAAGACTTTTGTTTTTGTGATTTGAAAATATTTAAGTAGTGTTTGGTTAGGCTCTGGAATCAGCAGCTGGCTAAAGAAACGAAAAGTTTCAAGGCCGTCCAATTATTTTAAGAAAATTATTTAAGCGTCAGTGGTTAAAAAATGTGGTGGTGGCAAGCGCTTAAAGTTCTCGATCACCCTATTATTAATAAACGAAAATCACAGAACTTTGGCTTAGCTTAAGGAGAGGGATATCTACCTAAGGTGCGGTACCTATTATTATTTCCAACGGGGACGCCGGAAACAAGACGGACGATCTACCCGCAGCCTTTGCAGGCCATTTCGTCCATTTCCCCAGTTCTCCCCTTGGGGAGAGTGTGGTTGATCCAGCTCTCACGCCCCCCGTTGAATCTTCTTGTGTCCTTAATAAATCTTATTATCTGTTCCACCTTCATATTGCTAATGTCTTCCTCGTATAGTCTGTCTGACCCTAGGAGTTCCCATCTGATTAATGAGTAAATGGGGCATTCAGCCAGCAGGTGAAAGCTTGTTTTATCGCTGTCCATGCACTCTGGGCATTTCGGGTCGATTCTTACTCCTATCACTGTCAGATGTCTGTTTAGTCAACAGTGTCCTGTTATTACTTCTATGGCGAGCCTCATGGTTTTTCTTGGGAGTTTCATGATTCTTGTCCATGCCCTTGATGAAGATTTTCGACTGTCTCATTCCAATCGAGGTCTTCCATCTTTGGTTGATTTCTGCTTTTGTTCTTTTGGCTGATTACTCCTTTGGCGATTTTGTGCACTATGGGCAACTAGGGTTCCGGTCCCACAAAATTTTCGTCACCACCTTCTCTGGCTAGTTCATCAGCCCGCTCGGTGCCAGTGGTTCCCTCTGTCCGGGGACCCAGGCAATCGTTAGGTCAGTGTTCGGGTGTCTCCGCTAGATATCAGCCGTCGTCGGGGACCGTTCGGCTCGCCGCGGTGGGCGCTTGCACATGACATAACGCATTCAATCACGACATAAGGCATACGCTCGTTTGTTACTCATAATTCTCAATATTAACGCCATTTTGTACGCGGTCAAGAAATATACCAGTTTATGCAGTCCACTGCATTTCATTTAAGCATCGTAGGAACAGCCAGTCTTCCAATGACTCCTTACATTCCTTGACTATTGCTGATGTTGTCTCTACTTTGTCAAGCGCTTTCAGTGCCGCCTGGCTATCGCTGTATATGTTCACATTTCCGTGCGGTACCTAAGTGACTCGTGTTTTAGTATTGATTATGTATGATGATAAAAAAATGCATAAATATTATAAAAATTTTTATTACAAAACAAATTAACTAAATGAACATAGTTTTGGACAATTGGTTGCCTTTTTCAATTTCGTTTCTATCTCGGTCACACTTTTGCCGTTCGTTTCCGGCAACAAAACAACAGCTGTCAACACACCTAGCAGGTTGATTGCACCAAATGTAAGGAAAGCTATATCCTCACCAAATTTATTCGTTATACTTGTAAACATGAGCAGTTGTACGAAGGCTACTGCCCAAGTAACCATACCAAGAATCGCCGTTAATTTACCGCGTAGCTGGAAAACAATAACAACTTTTAAATTATTTTTTAACGAATGTAATGCATAATTCTGTTATTGTAAATGTTAAATCTTCTATATTGTAATTCGATTCTTTTATGAACTTCCGCTGCGTGCACTGGCCAATCGGCTAATGTTATGTTAAAATGATGTACTAAAGAATTGTTTCTCTTTAAAAGTTCCAATTTAAAATACAAGTTTACTTGGCGAGCTTCGTATTACCTGAGAATAAACTCACCGTTTAAACCTTTCTTGTAAGTTCAAGAAACGTTAAACGATAAGTCTGTTCTCCGGAAAAAAAAAGTTCAAGGCCGAAATTAGCCAAATTTGTCTAGCCGTTGTGAAATTTTAGCAAAGTAATCGAACGGCAATAATAATAAGAAGAATACTTTCTGTCCGGCGAACTTCGTGTCACTTCTCATTGTAAAACAATGGTAAGTAAAAAGAGCTGTTCTCTCTGAGACAGTCTTGATAATGCCTCGTTTAGAGGCGAAACAATTGTCGACGTTTTGTTGTCCTTTTGATTCTGCGAAAAATTAATGCTATTAATTAATGCTAAAAAGTTTTTTCTTAAAAAAATTTTTACTTACCATTGTTTTGTCATGGATTTTCGCCAAGTAACGCCTGTTTCTATCCAATACTTCTCATTGTTTAAGGGAAGGTCCCTTAAACACTATACGTAGGTCACACTATAAGTTTTGCGTTTTTCATGCGATCGAACCATTTATTTTTTAAAACAGGAGGACCACAGATCTGAAGGCATGTTTTCTACGTGCTGATTGAACGCTATCACTGCCGCTTCGGAGTTGGTAAAAGTGAAATTTTTGTATTTCAAAGCAATGAGTTTGCTTAAACTATTCTTAAAATATTAATAAAGAAATTATAAATAGATCACAAAAACTGATGTCATCGGCGGGATCCCGCCGGATGACATCAGTTTGACATCAAAGGAAAATACAGAACCCGTAGCTGAGAAAAAAACGCGATCATATTTTTACCAACGTTTCTCGCCTGCCTCACTTTATGTTGGCTTGTTCTCATTTTCAAACACCCATTCACAAGATTGCTGTTTTTTTTCGGGTTCAAAATAATAAATCCACGTTTCGTCTCCTGTGACAATGTCATAAACAGCATTAGAATGTCCGTGGTCGTACTTCAGTAGCATCTGTGAGCACCATTCCACGCGAGCCCGCTTCTGCTTCGCTGTCAGTTCATGAGGGATCCAACGATAACAAAGTTTCCGAATTTTCAATTCTCAGTGTAAATTTTTCTGGATTTGACTCGTACCAATCCCCAATAGTCCTCGAATTGTCTCATAGGTAATCCGCGGGTTTTCTTCAACATTTCTTCTCCGCTTAACAGTAGCCACATTATTTACGTTGACTGCAGTTGAAGGCCGCTCTTCACGAAATTCGTTATGTAAAGAAACTCGACCTCTCTCAAATTCAGCAAACTACGCCTCACGGTAGGTACTCAAACAAGGTGCTTCTCTGCCAAAAGCATTTTAAGGACGAGCGGCACAGTCTTGCGGAGAGAGAGAACTTTTAAAATCATAAAAAATCATCGCTCTAAAATCTTTTCGACTTAATTCCATTTTCGTTGCAACTTTGATGTGTGATAAAAAACAATTGACAAATTATTTCCCGCCAATTGTTTATTTAATTACTAAGAAGGTTGCAACGTTTAAAAAAATATAACATTCGAAATTCAAATAGTTCCGATTAGCTAGAAGTGCAAAACTTTTAGTGTGCCCCATGTATGTTAAGACCAAAGGTAAATCAGTCCAGCCGTAAGATAAGATAGATATTACGAGTATTTTATATACTACTAGTACGGTGTCTGCGCGGTGCTTCGCGCCGCACCACGCCATAGGTTTTGGCCTATAACTTTTGACCCCTTAGGGCTAGGTCAAATTTTCAATTTTTTGGCTTGCCTCCAGTTCGAGGGCTATCCATAAAGGTGTCAACCATCAGTGGAGTATAAGCAGTTCTCGAGAGCTAAGGGGGACATTCCACAATTCTTATACTAATGCTTTATATAAAACTAGCAAACCGTAGCGCAAACTGCGCAAGTAATAATTTTTTTTTTTTACTTTTTGTCAAATTTCTATCTTATCGCACCACTTGAGACCACGACCTTTCCAACGGTGTGCCACACTTGACTGTGCGACTCTTAGTTTAGGAGGAGAAGCGGCTTCACTGGCGTATTATACACGAATATTTTATGACTACCAGAAAAAATTCAGGGATGTGATAGGTATTCGATACTAAACCCATCCATGCTATAAAAAAAGAATAAAGTAGTTATGTCATTTTTGTCCCTAAAAATGCTCTAAAACCACCGAATATTTGTTCACTACGTAAAATAATTTACTATAGATTTTCTTTCATTCATTAGGCGCGCGGCAGCCGGCGCGTGCACCCCGCCTCCCCACGTACCGCAACCGCACCGTGTTCACGCGCCCTTTGCATGCCAAATTATTTCAAATTTTCAATCATACATTCAGTTCCGGTTATGACATCTTGATGCGCGCACGCTTCCTCCCTCCCTTTCGATCAATCCCAACTAATTATATCGAGATGGCGTACCAATTTACCAATCGCGAATACGCATTACTCATTACGCAGCCAAATTACTCCACAATGTTAAGTGTCTACCAACGTCTGTTAGTTTACAGTGATGAATGTTGTTTTACAAGAATAGGGGTTTTCAACCAACATAACGAACATTGGTGGTCAATCAGGAATCCCAAGTTGGCGCGACAACATTCATTTCAACATAGATTTAGTGTGAACGTTTGGGCCGGAGTCCTAAAGGATGGTAAGAGACTACCTCAATACGCAATTTGAAGGCAGGTGGATTGGACGGGGTGCTCCGGTCGCGTGGCCCCCTCGGTCCCCGGATCTGACGCCAATGGACTTTTTCATGTGGAGTGAAGTGAAACGTAGAGTGTATGTCAGTGAACCCAACACCCGTGAGGACCTCCGACAAAGGATAATTGACGCCTTCGATGAAATCCGGCAACAAAGAGACATTCTCCTCAGTTTGAAATCAAACTTATTAAAATGGGCTCGCTTATGCATCCAAAATGACGGATTTCATTTCGAGCAACAACTAAAGTAGGTACTTGTAGTGGTAAGTCTTTCACGTATTAAATACATAAATTAATCATTAAGCCAATTTACTATTCCAAGTTCTTTAGTACCTGCCAGCTGATTAGGTACCTATTTAAATTTAAAATTTCTTAATGAAACAGTACCTAGGTACCTACCTATCATGTTTTATCTGCTAGATAGGTAGAATTTTTTAATGAAACAGTTCCTAGGTACCTACCTATCATGTTTTATCTGCTAGATAGGTAGGTAATTTGACGTCTTTACCTAGGTACGTAACCATTTAATACCTTACTATAGTAATTGCGGATATGGGGGGATATGGAATCATAAAATAAATTTTAGTAATTAGGTATAGGTGTGTAGTGGAATCACAAGTTACTACAATACATTTAATTATAAATTACATACATAAAAATCCCTATTGATAGTTACCTATGTATAAATAAATCTAAAACTGAAAATACCTAAACATAAATAAAATTATATTGTCAACAAACAGATTTGCCTTGTACATCTTTTGTTATTAGAGATGCGCGCCAGTTGTTCAACGAAACCGGCCGGAGTACCGGCGCGCGCGGCGGCGCACAGGTATTCAGTCCGTAACGCAACTCCACGCGGAGCGCACGTCGCTCGGTCTTAGCATTCTTGTTCCAACAGCTGACGCGCCCCGCTATAGATGTCGTACAATATTAAGCGCTTATTATAGTTTGCCTAAAATCTTAGTGTTAACGCTTTCGCTTAACTTTACGCTGTATATTCCTTCGCCTTCTATCAATAAAGGTTGTAGTCAGGAAGTGCCGCGTATTACTTACTTACTTACTTACTTACTACAAGTACCCGCTTCCCATAACTACTTCAGGTGCTTTGATTTCATTGCGAAATTACGTTAAAACTCGGCTCGGCATGTTGAAGTTACATTGTAGATGATAGGTACCTATTTACTATCAAACATCGTGCGTAAAATAAAATGGTGGTGTCCATGCGTGACGCACGTATTTTGAGTTTTTAAAAACGTTAATAACTTTGTTTTTTGTATGGTTGGGTATTTGTATTATTCCATATATATTGAAATACATACGTTCCAGATGAGCCCCTGAATTTTTTCTGGTAGTCATAAAATATTCGTGTATAGATTGTAAAATTTTGACATTCATATGTGCCCAAACTGAATAAACGAAATTGATTCTTTGATTCTTGATTAATTCTTTGATATATACTTAACCAACTTCAAAAAAAGTTCTCAATTTTTTATTTTTGTGACCTCATAATATATTTGGACTGGGTAAAACGATTTTGAATTTTTTTTTTAATTGAAAGCTACTACTTTCCAAGTGTTCCCATTTCAATTTGGTCACATTCCGACAATTATTTGATCCCATTTCGGTAATTTGAAGTCGGTTGCTGTCTCAATTATTATTTTAACGTGTATTTTTTCTTAAAACTAGCTTGTTACTTACTTGAAAATTAAACATTTCAGCCATAATAATGAAAGGTAAAGGAGAAACTCCTGCCCCAAACGACGCCATTATTACTAAAATAGCTACAATAGGTAACCAAGCAAATATAGTGAAGCCACGGTCACGCAGCATTACGTTTATGGCAAGTGCTGCAAATGACACCATTGTCATGAAGAACGTTATTCCGAGGAGAATCTGGAGGATGCAAAATTTAATTCTAATAATTTTAGAAAATTAAGTTATTAGAAAACCAGATGTAGATTTAACATCAATAGAAGGTGTGTTGCTTATCGTCACTTTATTACACTCATTGTGCTGATAAACTAAATTGTGAAATCACCTATGACCACCCAAAAAGTGACATTTTACATGAAAGACAATGACATTATTCTCATAAAGGCACGTTCTGGGTCCCGGGTGTTTTACAGTCTGGAGACTAAACCAATTCTGATACAAATTTGTTAACAAAAACTTACTTTTCTTCCTACTTTATCCACTAAAGCCATGGAGATTGCTGCTCCTATGGTTAAAAACACTGGTATGGTAAGACTCTGTAGGTCGGGACTGATGTCTATTCCAGAACTATGTAGGAGTGTTGAAGCGTAGTTAATAATAACAAATGAACCATTAGCTGTACGCAATATTCCGATTAGTCCCATGATAATGAAACCATGTCTCCATGCTTTGTTTTTAACTGTAACAGATATTTACCCGTCTTAAAAAATATAGCTGCTACTTTTTATTAAATTCAATCGGCCATTGTGTAACGCACCTCTGCCTACTCCTTCGGGATAAAGGTGTGATATACTCGTATACATATACATACTTAAAAAATATAGATTACCATAATTGTAAGTCTCTTTGCTTCAAAGTATTTCATTTAATTACAGTGACTTAATGGAACTTGTGTTGTTAATGAGAAAAAAGATTGATCCAATTAAATATTTTATGCAAGCCTTTCGAGTCATCTACTATAGTTCATTATTTGGATTTATTTATTTTACTATGATACTTACAAATACTGAAAAATGAAATTTCTGTTATAGATTTATAATAATCATCTTCTTTCTTAATAGCTTCTATTTCTGTTTGTATTTCTTTATTCTCAACATTCAAACTTCTAAGGAATGCAACAGCGGTGGCAGCCTCCTGTATAAATCAAGATACTTTATAAATAATATTCGTTATGATATACTACAGATACTGAGACCCCAGCGTGCCTTATCGATTACGTTAAGCCGTTTAGTTCCGGTTACCATGCGAACATGTACCGCTGTCGTTACGGGTAGTTAAGGCCAAAAAATCTGACTGGTCTTACTACAGATCGCACCAAAGGCTCTGTGGACGATGAATCATGAATTACTGTAGCATTAAAAGATTGTAAAATGGTGTCTAATGAAATAATTAACTACTACAAGGTACAAATTATTACACTTTCCTGATTCCCAAAATACAAAAAGGGTCATAGAGAGGTTTTCACAGGTTGCAATAGATACATTATAGTTAGATACAAACAAACGCCCTCTGTCGGTTGATTGTAGTTTAAAGTAAAAAAAACTTACGCATATATTCCCTTGATTAACTAAGAAACTTGGTGATTCTGGTATCACAAACAATGCCACTGTGGATACAACAGATATTCCAGTAACAATGTACAGCACAGTGTAGTAACTGCAGTAACCGCCAATGCCGTATATCATTAGAACACCTAAATTTTGGGCCAAAATCATTATTGATCCTAGAGCACCCCTTATATTATCTTGACTAATTTCCTTGACATATATCGGGACAATTTGAAAACATCCAGCTGCTGCAATACCCAAAAATGATCTTGCAACTAGTAGATTCCATATATTTAAAGGATTAATCTTTATTATCCATCCAATCTGTCGAGAAAAGCACAACAGTTTGAGAAATGGATTAAGTTTCGCATATCAAGGTTTAATTCCTGTGCGTATTACTAATCTAAAATCATACGATGTATTTATAATTACATCACTTTATCACATTCTACATTTACTAACTATAGGGATGACTGAAAGAAAAAAAAGCAACACTTTTCTATCAGAGCTTTGAGCTTTAATGGGTGCAAAGGAGCTCTACCAACATCTTTAGGGCCCCAGCGACTTCACCTGCTCGTTGATCAGCAGGTGCGCCACGCACCTGCTGATCAACGGACCAGGCTCGTTAATTCACGGTACCTATGAAGTGGCTTCGGTCCCTACGTGGGTAACAGGTGGTACAACAGTGTTGGTCCGGGGGGGTACCACCGTGCAGCTGTGCTAAGGCCCCCCAAGTAACCCAGCCCAGGCTGGGTTGCGTTAGAGGTTCAGCAGCTGCACCGCTGGGCCCGGGGCGATGTATGGTGCAGCAGGCATGGGACCAGTGGGGACGAAGCGGAGTCCAGTGTAGGTGGTGTGGGTCGATTCGCCGGCTAGGGAGACCCTTAGCAACGGCGTTGCCGCAGCCGCCCGCAACACAGTCATGGGGCCCACCTGGGACTAACCACCCTAGGAGGCTGCCCCACATGATGCGCATAATCCTGATGTGGGATCGCCGCTCCGGGTGGTAACCGGTGTGGGGTAGCGGCGGCCTTGCATCAGGGGGGTTTGGGAGCCCTTCCGTCCGGCGGGTCGGCTCCAACCTAACCACACGGTTCCAGACGAAGCTAGCCCCTGCGCTTTGCCACTTACTGCTGCACCAAATGTCGCCCTGTCTTTACGCTTCTTCTTCAAATGTATAATGGCAGTGCAACATAAAAAAAGAAAACGTTCCACAGCCGTCCCTTGGAACCCCACAACTTCACTTTTCGAGGTGGAGTTCACCAACGTCCGTGGACTCCATGCGAACCTCAAAGCCGTCCACCATGACCTAGAGACGGCACGGCCCCCAGTGATGTTCCTCACGGAGACACAAATACTCCACCCTGACGACACGCCTTACCTGTGTTACCCCGGCTATGTCATCGAGGAACAATTTCGAGATAAAGCCGGGGTGTGCGTGTTCGTTAGGGCGGATGTTTGCTGTCGCCAGTTGCGCTGCCTAGAGAACCCCTCCAACTCCGACCTCTGGCTGCACGTAGACCATGGTTCTATGAGCCAGATCTACGTGTGCGTCTACCGTTCCCACACACGGAATTCTGAGACGGCAAAGCTCTTCCAGTACCTCAGCGAGACGACTAATGATGCGCAGGTGCGGTTCCCGAACGCTGACCTAGTGTTTCTGGGGGACTTCAATAGCCATCACATTAAATGGCTGGGGTCCCTCAGGACTGATCATGCGGGTAGGGCCGCCCAAGCGTTCGCTCTCTCCCACGGTCTGACCCAGATGGTATGCGAGATCACCCGAATACCAGACAGGTCAGATCACGCGCCCGCTCTGCAGGATCTACTGCTGACAAGTCGCCCAACCCAGTACAGTGTTTCGGTAGGAGCCCCATTGGGTAGTTCCGACCACTGTGTGGTTCACGCTGGCATGAAGGTATGAAGGTGTCACCCCCTGCACGTGCTGTAGAAATGGCACGACGTCTATGGCACTACTCGTCAGCGGATTGGGACGGTCTACGCAATTATTATGCGTCCGTCCCCTGGAGCCAGCGCTGCTTTGTAGGAAAGGCTCCTTCGGAAAACGCTTCTGCGATTGCTGGCGAGATCAGTATAGGGATGGAATATTACATCCCTTTCACTGATGTCGCCAGTATCCGCAGAGCTCGTCCCTGGTTCGGTCGAGATTGTGCCAAAGCTGTTAGACAAAAACAGTCGGCATATCGTGCCTGGATCAGTGCCCGGGCTGTGCGCGACCCAAACTTGGGCCACCTCAAAGCAGCGTACAACCGGGCCACAAAATCCAGCAAGAGGGCCTTTAAGAGAGCGGATGCCCAGCGATTCTTTACACCGCACCAGAGGTGTCTGCTGTACAAGACGTAGATTAGACCCTGCGTCGAATACTGCTCTCATCTCTGGGACGGCTCCGCGAAGTATTTGGACGCTCTCGACGCTATGCAGCGACGGGCTATCCGTATTATAGATTGTCCGGAGGTAACGGGGAGCATTGAGCCGCTAGCTCAGCGCCGAACAATAGCTTCCTTGGCCGCATTCTACCTTATTTACTACGGCGACTGTTCTGAAGAGCTCTTCAATCTGATCCCACCCTCTTCCTTCCGATCCCAAACAACGCGTGCGGGGCAGAGATGCCACTCCCACACAGTGGATAGCATGTTCGCGAGAACCGAACGTTTTAAACGTTTGTTCCTCTGCCGAACGATAGTGGCCTGGACGCCCTGCCTGTGCACGTGTTTCCTCCCACATATAACCCTGGGTTCTTTAAGCGGAGCGTGAAGAGGCACATCAGTAGGTCGTCAAGTTGAGGGCCACTCTCTTTAGTATTGTGCGCTGTGAGAGTGGCCCACAATCGCTAGACGTCGTCACGACTTACCACCAGGCGGGCGGCGTCAATTTGGCGAACGCAATATAAAAAATAACAAAAAAATCAGCCACTTATATACTCGTAGTTACGAGGCATTACGATTTCTTAGCTCATTTTGTTGGTCCCTTGTAATAAGAGACCAACGTATTATCGTTACCAGGAAACTAAATTATGTTTGCCATAGCCTCATCTGTCTCTCAGTTTGTGCAACAAATGATTCAGGTCCCTTGTACTGCCCAATATATATTATGTGCATTACTTACTAAATGTGAAATCGCCATTACAATCAAAGCCATTTTTCTACCATATTTGTCTGCAACATATCGTATCAGCGGACTACCAATGATGGCACCTAATGATGGTATACCAGCCACTAATGATATCTCGGCATCTGTCAGTGGCCTAGCAATAGGAGACTCGTTGGATTGCAATATTTTTACCATCGGTGAAATCCATCCCGATTGTAAACCGTATATTAGCAATGTTGTGTTTGCTGTAAATAGAAGTAGTGTACAGGCTTATCTGGTTTGTCATATTCAATTTATTTGTAGTTAAGTTCTTATGTCCTATCTTGCACTATTTTCAGTTAATGTAACCTGTTATAAATACATTGTCTTCATTGTATGAATAATCATGTAAGCATCTTTAATACAGCATAAAGTTGCATCTTTCTTGCCGAAAGGGTGGTCTCTCCGGTCTTTTCGTTAGTCCCAGGATGCCAGAACATCTCCACTGATACCTACTTTGATTTAATTACCAAGATCCCATCTGTGTGTCAGCAGGTTCACTCAGGTAGAATTTGTGGTGTAACCTCTTAGTTTCTCTGTGCTATATTGTAATAATATAACAACGGTATGTAGTATATGCGACGAGTAAATTTATAGTTTATTTTGCTAAGATTTAATCATCTTACTACACACTAAACGTTAAACACACAGGTACTTTTTGTAGTTTTAAACTAATTGGTAATTTGCCATTCAAGTCAATTTGTTTTACCCGTTGGGTTGACAATGAGTTGTTTTCATTATTATATTTACCTAAAATTGCACTTGTCCACTGCATCCGAGTATGGCTCCTACGCTCCTCTTTTTCATTTACTTGCATATTAGATTCTAACTTTATTAGTCACAGTTTATTATAATCAAACACAAAACGCTTAGTTTGTAACACAATTTAAAATAATTTACCCATCTAGACTTATCATCGTGCTAGCATTAACTACAACTGAGAAATACTAGTACTTATCAGTGTTTGGTTTCATAGCAATTAACTTACGATTTTTGTTAGTTTAATATTATTTAATAATAAAGGTACATAATACAAATTATATAACATACGCTGAATTCCGCAGGTGGGCATACCTGCGGAATTCAGCGTGGTTTGATTTTCTCATACCTAATTCCCACAAGGGGAGAGAAAGTAGGTACGTTGGATCGGCCTGCACGTGCTACACCCCCTGAAGAGAACGGGACGAATGGTCCCGTGACGCAGCTTTCTGTGCCGTGATCCGCTGCGATCGTCACAGCAGAGCGGAGTTGCGGAGCAGAGGTCATCCACCCAGATAGGTGCTTCGTGGAGCGTCTTGGAGTGCACACACACCTTCATAGAAACAGCGGCAGGCACTTCCCGGATCCCCTTTTAGGGATTATTTGTGATTAGGAAGCAGCCTACATAGCCACCAGTTTTGGTGACAGCTGCCGGGAAATGCTCGACAACCCCACCAACTGTCGAGCAATAGACCCAGATACTTAAAGGTCCTACGGACCACAAAAGGGGTACCTATCACCCACCCCAATATGGGCATTCCGAGGGGGAGACCCCCTCGAGGACATGTCAGGACGACCTGAGCCCGCAGTGGCAAGCACGGTGGCGTCACGAAGTGCGGTGACTAGGCTATCATCGGAGTAACAAAGTACGTGGACTCGCCAAAGAGTAGCACCGCGCAGGATCTTATCATAACCATCCACAGGAGTGGGCCCAGCACCGACCCCTGTGGAATGCCACAACTCATTTCCCTGCGGACTATGACTGACTCAGCTAGGTAGGTAATGGCCCGGTCGTCAAAGAAGTCCGCAAGGACGCACCTCCCCGATTATTGGCCAGGGGAGGGTTTCCTTTAAATTCGGCCCCACCCCCTCCAGATGCCCGACATGACGTGCAGCGAGCACCCGATCGAAAAGCTAGCACATCTCGTTGAGCACGACAATAAGGCGGTAGGCCAATAACGTCTCGCAGCACGAGCCCCACTCTTTCCACAGTCGCGGAATTCGGCGCGATGTCACTCACAGACATCAGGGATAATATCAGTTGGACTCAGGGATAATACATCTGTATTTGACATCGAAAGAACTTTCTGAATTGGCTTAGTAGTTCTAAAGATACGTTCTATTGATATTTTACAAACAAAACCTTCTTATAATATAATATAATAGTGCACAATGTTATCTCATTTTAAAATAAACATTCTTAAGTACTATAAACATCACACAGTGAACGACTTTGACTGTAAAGACTGCTGTCATTTATTTTTTTATACTCAGAATAATATTTAGACAAATCGTATCTAATCAAAATGTCAAACAATCGTCATATCATCATGCTATATCCATATCCCCGAAGAGGTAGGCAGAGGTTAATTACATAACCACATTTTGCCAGTAATTTTGTTCGAACCACATAACAGAGGGCAAGCCTATTGCCGTTACCAAGCACTATAGTAAATCCATAACCATTTTGTTCGAACCACATAACAGAGGGCAAGCCTATTGCCGTTACCAAGCACTATAGTAAATCCATAACCATTTTGTTCGAACCACATAACAGAGGGCAAGCCTATTGCCATTACCAAGCACTATAGTAAATCCATAACCATTTTGTTCGAACCACATAACAGAGGTCAAGCCTATTGCCGTTACCAAGCACTATAGTAAATCCATAACCATTTTGTAATTCAAACCAAAAATTCCAAACGCCAGGATAGAATCAGGTATTACATACCATTAAATAGAAAAAGCAAACAGAGTTTATTTATTTGTTACTTATCACAATATCTTAAAAATTAAGCACTTTTGTGCTTAGGGCCCCTCTTGATCCTTTGGGGCCCATAGCACAGTCCTCACCTACACTCGATGTCAATTTCTGTGACTACCACCGCTACTAGAATAGAGATTTTGAGTGTTAGGGATGGTGAAGACAATACCGCAGCGATATAAAGCCCTCTATCACAGAATAGGGAACAGCACTTACATACCTACAGAACTTGCACTCCGACGTTAATTAAAGCACATTCTTTTGTTTACAGAGAACATAATTCAGACGTTCCTAAGGCAGACAACTCGATGTTTCCGTTCGATTTTAAGCTTTTTTGTGTGAATAGTACAGTGCTCATTTTAAATGAGTTTGTATTATTACTTTAGTTAAGGTCTGTAGTGATATATTGAATGAATCTAACACTCAACTGGCGGGTGGATAGTGGTTTAAGCTTGCTGGGGAGTGCTAATCTGCTCCCATTTAGTGATATTTATTTATTAATTGTCTTTTATTTTATTAGCTTCTTCTATGACTTATACCGATGATGACAGTGACAGCTTCCACACGGCCGCTAGCGAAGACAGCAGTTTTGCTAGCATCTCGTCACTCAGCGATGCGTCTACGTCTCTACGCGAAACATTGAACACACAATTTGCCGATGTACCTAAAAAATTTAATGTAGTCCATATAAATGCCCACAGTATTTCGGCACATTTTCCTGATATGCTGACTACCTTTGACAGTAGGAATATACATGCAATCCTTGTATCCGAGTCCTGGCTAAGGTCGTTTCACTCATCCTCCTCTGTTTCTCTGCCGGGTTTCAACTTGATTAGAAACGATCGTGGCGTCGGGAACGGTGGTGGCGTTGCAATCTACTTACGCACTAACATTCCTTATCAAATAATTGATGTCAGCGCAGCCACCTCCCCCGAATGCTGGAGTTCATGTCTGCCTAGAAGTGGAACTTTATCATACTAAAGTTCTACTCGCTGTTTATTAGTGCGCCTCGTCTAATATCAATTTCTTCTCTTCTTTTGAGCGTATTCTTGAAAAGTTGACTCCCTGTTACAACCACGCAATCATAATGGGTGATTTCAACACCTGTCAAATCAAGAACGACAATCGTACCGTGTCTTTTCAACGCACTACGCAATCCTGTAACCTCTCCATAAAACCATTCATCCATTTAAACACCACCCATCACGTTCCCGGCCTCAATCCCTCTCTCCTAGATATGATCCTTGTGTCATCATTGCATCATGTTGCTAAGCATGGACAATGCAATGCTGATGCCTTTTCCCACCACGACCTCATATTCCTATCCTATAAACCAACGTAGGATGCCAACAGCATTAATTGGGGACCGTTATTTACTTCACACACTGTCGATTCAAAAGTCAAAGTTTTCACATAAAAATTAATCGAACTTTATGATACGCATGCAGGCGCATGCGTATCATAAAGTTGAGATTGGGCGTATTAAAATTAAACATTTACCGGCACCCTGGATCACTGATAGCATAAGGAGTATCATGGCAAAGAAAGCAGCAGTCAAGTATAAGTACAAGTTTCGACCAACTGCTGAGAACTTGGAAAAGTATGTGGCTTTACGGAATCACTGCAATAAGGTGTGTAGAAACTCACAACGCCAGCATATTCACGCCTCGATCGAAAACGGCGATCCAGCTAAAATTTGGAATTTTTCGAAAACCATAGGAGTTGGAAAGACGACAGAAGTAATATCTCCTAAAACCGTCAACCTTGAAGCACTCAACTTGCATTTCTCCTCTTCGTCCAATTTTACAGGGACCACAAAGGCAAACAAGAGCGTTATTTCCATTACATCTAACGCGGTTGGTTTTTTTTTTTTTTTTTTTTTTTTTTTTTTTTTATATTTGGTTCGCCAAATTGACGCCGCCCGCCTGGTGGTAAGTCGTGACGACGTCTAGCGATTGTGGGCCACTCTCACAGCACACATTACTATTGAGAGTGGCCCTCAACTTGACGACCTACTGATGTGCCTCTTCACGCTCCGCTTAAAGAACCCAGGATTATATGTGGGAGGAAACACGTGCACAGGCAGGGCGTTCCAGGCCACTATCGTTCGGCAGAGAAACGAACGTTTAAAACGTTCGGTTCTCGCGAACATGCTATCCACTGTGTGGGGGTGGCATCTCTGCCCGGCACGAGTCGTTCGGGATCGGAAGGAAGAGGGTGGGATCAGATTGAAGAGCTCTTCAGAACACTCGCCGTGGTAAATACGGTAGAATGCGGCCAAGGAAGCTATTGTTCGGCGCTGAGCTAGCGGCTTCCCGTTACCTCCGGACAACCAATAATACGGATAGCCCGTCGCTGCATAGCGTCGAGAGCGTCCAGCAGATACTTCGCGGAGCCGTCCCAGAGGTGAGAGCAGTATTCGACGCAGGGTCTAATCTGCGTCTTGTACAGCAGACACCTCTGGTCCGGTGTAAAGAATCTCTTTACCTTATTCAGTATTCCTAGTTTCCGCGAAGCTAGCCCTATACATCTTTCGATGTAGTTTTTATTATTGAGCTCTCGACGAACGTCTATGCCAAGGATATCAAGGTTGTCCTTCATTGGTAATAATGCATTCTGAAGAGAGGGTAGGGGAAGGAAAGGGGATTTCTTCGCAGTAAATGCACACGCCTGTGTTTTGCGGGCATTGAACTCGACCAGGTTCTCGGTACCCCATTGAGAGATACTGTCGAGGTTACGGTCGAGATCAGCCACGAGTCGTCGTCTCTCCTCCTCAATCTCAGATCGCCCCGCCGTCGGACGAACCGAGTAACTCCCGTGCAGTGTGCTGTCATCTGCATAGCAATGAATGTTCCCGAGGGATAGCATATCATTGATATGCAGAAGAAAGAGAGTTGGTGATAGTACGGACCCCTGCGGTACCCCGGCATTCACTTGCAAGAAGCGAGAAGCCTGGCCATCGCAGAGGACCCGCACTCGGCGCTCGTTTAAAAAGCTGGCAATCCAGCTGCACAGTTGAGGAGGTAGACCATATGCCGGAAGCTTGGAAAGGAGCGAAGCATGCCAGACCCTATCGAAGGCTTTGGCGATGTCCAGGCTAATAGCCAAGGACTCGCCGTGCCTTTCCATAGCCCCACCCCAGACATGCGTTACGAATGCCAGAAGATCACCCGTTGATCGCTTTGGCCTGAAGCCGTATTGTCGATCATTGATTAGCGAGTGATCCTCTAGGAATTGCATGAGCTGCTTATTTATAAGGAGCTCAAGCACCTTGCAAATGACTGAGGTGACAGCTATGGGTCGATAGTTGCCTGGATCGGACCGATCCCCTTTCTTGGGGATCGGTTGTACGTTCGCCTCCTTCCAGACCTCCGGCACGAGCCCTGAAGAGTATGACAGGCGGTACAGACGCGTTAATACTGGAGACAACTCAGCTGCACATTTTCGTAGCACCACCGCCGGAATGCCGTCAGGGCCACTGGCTTTCCGCGTGTCGAGTGACCGCAGCACTGCCCGTACATCACATTGCCTGATAACAATATCAGGCATTGTGTGGCCACAGTTGGCGATGGCGGGGGGCTGCAGGCCACGGTCGTCGACCCGGGAATTAGCCGCAAAGAGGTCTGCGAGCATATCCGCTTTCTCTTGGGCTTTGTGAGCCAGTGTTCCATCTGGGTAACGCAGCGGTGGCAGCGAGGGCTGACAAAAGTTAGATTGCACGGCTTTGGCCAGTTGCCAGAATCCACGGCTGCCCGTGGGATGGGAAGTGAGCTCCTGACCAAGCCGCGCGACGCGCTGGGCATCCGCTCTCTTAAAGGCCCTCTTACTCGACTTTGTGGCCCGGTTGTACGCTGCTTTGAGGTGGCCCACGTTTGGGTCGCGCACAGCCCGGGCCCTGATCCAGGCGCGATATGCCGACTGTTTTTGTCGAACAGCTTTGGCACAATCTCGCCCGAACCAGGGACGGGCTCTGCGGATACTGGCGACATCAGTGAAAGGGATGTAATAATCCATCCCTAAACTGATCTCGCCAGCAATAGCAGAAGCACTATCCGAAGGAGCCTTTCCTACAAAGCAGCGCTGGCTCCAGGGGACGGACGCAAAATAATCGCGTAGACCGTCCCAATCCGCTGACGAGTAGTGCCATAGTCGTCGTGACGTTTGCACAGGACGTGCAGGAGGTGACACCTTCATGCCAGCGTGAACAACACAGTGGTCGGAACTACCCAGTGGGGCTCCTACCGAAACACTGTACTGGGCTGGGCGACTCGTCAGCAGTAGATCCAGCAGAGCGGGCGCGTGATCTGACCTGTCTGGTATCCGGGTGATCCCGCATACCATCTGGGTCAGACCGTGGGAGAGAGCGAACGCATGGGCGGCTCTACCCGCATGATCAGTCTTGAGGGACCCCAGCCATTCAATGTGATGGCCATTGAAGTCCCCCAGAAACACTAGGTCAGCGTTCGGGAACCGCACCTGCGCTTCATCAGCCGTCTCGCTGAGGTACTGGAAGAGCTTTGTTGTCTCAGAATCCCCTGTGTGGGATCGGTAGACGCACACGTAGATCTGGCTCATAGAGCCATGGTCTACGTGCAGCCAAAGGACGGAATTGGAGGGGTTCTCTAGGCAGCGCAACCGGCGGCAGCAAACATCCGCCCTAACGAACACGCACACCCCGGCTTTGTCTCGAAATTGTTCCTCGATGACATAGCCGGGGTAACACAGGTAAGACGTGTCGTCAGGGCGGCGTATTTGTGTCTCCGTGAGGAACATCACAGCGGGCCGTGCCGTCTCAAGGTGGTGGTGGACGGTATCGAGGTTCGCATGGAGTCCACGGACGTTAGTGAACTCCACCTCGAAATGTGAAGTTGTGGGGTTTCCTAGGGCCGCTGTGTAACGTTTATTTCTTTTTTGTTGCACTGCCATTGTAGATTTTGAAGAAGAAGCGTGAAGACAGGGCGACATTTGGTGCAGCAGTAAGTGACAAAGCGCAGGGGCTAGCTTTGTCTAGAACCGTGTGGTTAGGTCGGAGCCGACCCGCCGGACGGAAGGGCTCCCAAACCCCCCTGATGCAAGGCCGCCGCTACCCCACACCGGTTACCACCCGGAGCGGCGATCCCACATCAGGATTATGCGCAACATGTGGGGCAGCCTCCTGGGGTGGTTGGCCCCAGGCGGGCCCCATGACTGTGTTGCGGGCGGCCGCGGCAACGCCGTTGCTAAGGGTCTCCCTGGCCGGCGAATCGACCCACACCACCCACACTAGACTCCGTTTCGCCCCCACTGGTCCCATGCCTGCTGCACCATACATCGCCCCGGGCCCGGCGGTGCAGCTGCTGAACCCCTAACGCAACCCAGCCTGGACTGGGTTACTTGGGGGGCTTTAGCACAGCTGCACGGTGGTACCCCCCCGGACCAACACTGTTGTACCACCTGGTACCCACGTAGGGGCCGAAGCCACTCCATAGGTACCGTAAATTAACGAGCCTCGTCCGTTTATCAGCAGGTGCGCCACTAGCAGGTGAGGTCGCTGGGGCCCTATAGATGTTGGTAGAGCCCCTTTGCACCCAAGGTGGTGGGTATTGTGTCAGCCGGAACATGATCATTCCTATTCTTACCCAAATTATTCCTATCATTACTCACATCTTAAACTTCTCTATCTCCTCCGGCTTCTTTCCTGCAGTTTGGAAGGAAGCACAAGTACTCCCACTTTCGCCCTATTTCTATACTACCTTTTCTCTCTAAAGTACTTGAGCACCTAGTTCACACCCAGCTTACTTCCTTCCTCTCCAAAAACTCACTATTTAATTCCTTCCAATCTGGCTTCCGTCCCAGCTACAGTACCGCTACCGCCTTAGTTAATGTCACTGGGGACATAAGATTTGGTATGGACCAAGGAAAAGTCACATTACTGTCACTTCTTGATTTTAGCAACGCTTTTAATACTGTTGACTTTCAAATTCGTCTTGGAACTCTTCGCTCTATTAACATATCTCCAACGGTGATTGATTGGTTTCGCAGTTACCTGTATGGCCGCCGGCAACGTGTACACATTGAAGACACTTTTTCTTCCTGGACTGATGTTACTGTCGGTGTGCCGCAGGGTGGCGTTCTATCTCCACTTCTCTTCACAATTTTTATAAATTCTAGCTCTGTACAATTGGTTTCATCCTACCACCTTTATGAAGATGATCTCCAAATTTACACACAAGCGCCACTGGAGAATTTACACGAAGCATTTACTAAGATCAACCTGGATCTGGAGATAATATGTGATTGGAGCATTCGACATGGGCTTCAAGTGAACCCCGCAAAGACCCAGGTGATTCTAATAGGTGGCCCAAGGACGATGTCACATATCGACTTGTCACAGTTACACACAGACAGTTTTTTTTTTCAGGAACTGTTAAGCAACAGCGGCCCGGCAAAGGGGCGCTCTTTCGAGCTCTACTTGGGGGTGCCTAAACCCCCCCTGATCAACACAGAAGCGACGCCCCCGAAATACATAAGGGGCGTCGGACTCCTCAGGGTCATTCGCGTGAGCGGTGGGCCCCCCGACCCACCGCCCACGGCCCTATCAGTCGGGGGCTTGGGCGTAGGCAATGCGCCGTCGCCCCCTGACTGGTGCCCGCCGGGGCGGGAGCGTACGGCCTGCACGCTCCCGCTCACGCACAGCCTCTCTCTTCGCCGCCATCACCTCCCGAACGAAAGGAAGCGACGGCGGCCCAACATTCTTCGCTGCCGGCCATGGATTGAATGACGGCCGGCAGCGAACCTACTCTGCCGATAACGCCCGTGAGGGCCAACCTCGGCGAGTCCCAGGCGGCGCACACGAAGAGCGTATGCTCCGCCGTATCTACGGCGCCGCCTGCGCAGTGATGACAATCAGGCTCCGACAGGATCCCTACCACTTCCCACAGGAATTTGGCAAAACAGCCATGACCCGTGAGAAGTTGGGTGAGGAAGTAGGTCGGAGCCCCCTGCGCGTGCTCCACCCACTGGCGGAGCACGGGACCGATGGCCCCCACGAGCACCCGGCTCGCGGTGGGAGGACTTGTCACAGTTGCCCCAAGTTATCTTCAACGGGACTCCAATCGAAGTAAGCAACAGTGTTATTTTTGGGTATTTACTTGGATAGTACGATGTCTTAGGATCGTCAAAAATAAAAATAAAATAAAATAACGTTTATTATCTTTGAAATTTTTAGCAAATTATTTAGATTCGTCAAAAGTTGGTGTGACTCTACCGAGGGTTCCAAAATGCAACGAGACTGAGAAGAGCCCTCAAGAAACTCAGTTCGGCTTTTTTCAAAATATTTCATCTTAAATCTAATACAGAGTTATTTAGAAAGGAGCAATTCGTGTTACAACCAGGCAGCCTTGTCATCTAAGAAATCATTAATACTATAATAAGCTTTATGGCACAATTTACTTTTTATTAGTTTTTTAAATTTATTGACAGATAAATTTTCTATTTCGGTTGGCAATGTATTGTACATTCGAATAAAGTTCCCCGCAAAAGAATTACTCACTTTATGAAGCCTAAATTTAGGAACAGCCAGTTTCTCCTTATTTCTTAAGTTTAGATTATGATTATCACTATTTTTCACAAATTTACTTTTGTTCTTGTGGGTATACAATAAAATTTCATAAATATACTGTGAATACACTGTAAGGATGTTAATATGCTTAAACTTATCTCTTAATGACTCCCGAGACAAAACCCCATTCCATAGATAGTCCGGACAGCCCTCTTCTGCAACACAAAGATGCATTCAATATCGGCAGCGTTACTCCACAGTAGTATGCCATATATCATGATACTGTGGAAGTAGCTGAAGTAGACAAGACGCGCCGTTTTAATGTCTGTAAGTTCTCGGATCTTTTTGACAGCATAGGCTGCTGAACTAAGCCTGGCCGAAATTTTCCCGCTATGTGGCCCCCATTGCAATTTGGACTCTAACGTTATGTCCAGAAAGACAGTGTCATAGACCAATTCTATTATATCATCCCTAACCTTAACACTGGTTTTAACAAGTCTTACATTAGGTAACGTGAATCTTACACATTTAGTTTTATTTTCATTTAATAATAAATTATTAGCACAAAACCAGTGGACTATCCTAGAGTGGGCAATGTCTACATCGTCAAGTTCGCGCTGTCCACGTTTAACTTTAAATATTAAAGAAGTGTCATCAGCAAACAAAACTACCTCGTGGTCGTCTCTTATGAGGTGAGGGAGATCATTAATATATACTAGAAAAAGAAAAGGTCCCAAAATTGAACCCTGCGGTACCCCCATTGCTACAGGAGAACCAGGTGACTGTTTACCATTGATCACTACTTTCTGGACCCTATCACTTAAGTAAGAATTGACGAAATTCAAGGCCGTCCCCCGGATTCCGTAATGATCAAGTTTCTTAATTAAAGTCTGGTGCTGAACGCAATCGAAGGCCTTAGATAAGTCACAGAATACACCATAAGCATCATATGACTCATCCCAGGCCCTGTATATACACTCTAATAATTTAATTCTGGCATCAGTGGTGGACCGACCACGAGTGAAACCGAATTGTTTTGTATGTAATAGTTTATTAACGTTAAAGTGATTTTGCATTTGATTAAGCATAATTTTTTCAAAAATTTTACTAAATGTAGGTAGTACAGAAATGGGACGGAAATTGGACGGATCTGAAGTACTGCCCGATTTAAACAGGGGAATGAATTTACTAGATTTCATTAAATCAGGGAACACACCACTATCAACACAATTATTAAATATTATTACTAGTTCAGGAGCAACCATTTCAATAAAAGAATTTACTAAATACACAGAGATGCCCCAGAGGTCAGCTGTTTTCTTGATATTTAAAGATTTAAAAGTTTTTAAGATAGTGTTTATGTTAACTTTACTGAATTTAAATATAACGTTACAACAAGGAACGTTTGCTTTTAACAAAGATTCTGCAATGGGGGTTGAAGAGCCTAGGGTTTTTGTCAAATCTACAGGAATTCGGGAGAAAAAAATTCCAAATTCGTTAGCGACCTCCAAGTCTGATGTAGTTATTTTACCATTTATATTAAGTTTAAAATTATTATCATTTAATTTTTGTTGACCTCTTTCAAAAAATAATGTATACATTACATTTGGATCTAAGCCAGTGTCTAAGAATGGAATTTTATTGCAAAGTCCAACCCTCATACGTTCCAAGCGGTCACCAGTTATTGGTCTACATAATATTTTACGTTTTATAACTTTTTCTTTAGTGATTTTAAAAGATGCTATTTGCCCGCAATGGTCTGAATCTAGCTTTTTTATAATACTTTTACTTTCTGGCAACATATAGCTGTATATATTATCCAGGCAAGTGGCTATTGTATCACAATATCTAGTAGGCTCAAAAAATAAATTTGTAAAATTGTGCGATTTAAATAAATTTAAACTATTATAACTCATAGGCGTATTAACAAGTAAATCGACATTAAAATCACCACATACTATTAGGTACTTATTAGTTTTTCCAAGTTTACATAGAACTTTGTCAATAAGTTCCTCAAATTCGCAAAAGGGTGAGTTTCCAGGTTTATCACGCATACTACTATGAATTGCTCCATTTCCACGCACGACAGTTCGACTTTACACTCTAGAGAAAGAGACACAATATCTTTCCGTTCTTTAAATTTAAGTTTTTTATTTAATAAAATCAAAGATCCCCCCGTACTGTGGTCACCCTGCAGAATGCACTACCAACCCGGTGATTACTGAAATTGAACATGAGCTCATTCGACTTACGCATATGTTCTGTAATGCAAAAAATATTATCTGTAATGCAATATTATCTGAATTCATTAACAGTTCCAACTCTAACTCTTTGCCATGTGTTAAACAACCAATATTTTGATGCCCTATGTTGATATAATTTACATTTTTTGATTTGGTTTGATTTCGAGGGCATTTTTTTTTTTTTTTTTCAAGTGCAGGGGGTTGGACGCAAAATCTTTGCATCAAATGGCGCACTGCGCAGGCTGCGAAATCTCCTTCCAACGGCTACTAAAGTTACGCTGGCACAGTCGCTATTGCTCCCACTTCTCGATTATGCCCACGTCAGTTATCTTGACCTCACGGAGGAGCACCTTGATAAGCTTGAGCGCCTTCAAAATGTCTGTATTAGATTTATATTTGGCCTACGCAAGTATGATCATGTGTCTGAGTTCCGGAAAACGCTCAAGTGGCTCCCAATTCACCTTCGCCGAAATACACACATTCTTTCACTGCTATAGAGTATACTCTTCAATCCTCGCACTCCCCAATATCTTAAAGAACGGTTTAGGTTCCTTCATGACTCACATTCAAGATCTTTGAGGTCATCGGCAAATTTGATGCTGGAAATGCCAGCACACTCGTCTACTTACGCAGACAAATCTTTCACGGTCAGGGCGGTTCGTTTGTGGAATGCTTTGCCACTTCACATCAGACATGCGCAGTCTCTTACTTCTTTCAAAAATATGTTAACTGATTACTACCTTTCTCTAACCAATATTTAGAGTGTCAATGTATTTTGTGTATTTTAAGTATTTATGTAAGTATCCTTTCTTTTCCTATGATATTATTACTACCTGGGTAAGTTTATTAGTTCATTTATATTGTTATCCTACTCTTTCTTATCTTTATTTTATTATTTACTAAGCTTTATTTTCCTTTTCTCTTTCACGTATTGTACACTACCCTTTTAATTTCTTTAACTCGCTATCCATCCAAAGGTTGTCCGGAAGAGATCGCTTTTAGCGATAGGGCCGCCTTTTGTACTATCTTTAAGTTAAGTCTCCTAATTGTATGTTTTATTTTTTCTGTACAATAAAGAGTATTTGTATTGTATTGTATTGTATTGTATAATTCGAACATTAGGATTGACAGGAAAGTACTAGCATAACTACCCGCTCCCACGTCCATTGCTGCGGGTCTCTGGTGACACCAGAAGGTATTTCCAGTGGCGCCTGGTGGACTTTGGCCACCCGTGTGACTTCTTCGGGGGAGCACTAAGGACCCCTGACTGTCTCACAATGAATATCAATTTGCGTCTATATTAGGGATTGTCATCGTCCATGAGTTTTTCTTTTGTACTATTTATGCAATTGTTTGAGTTTTGGTTCTCAACCAGTACTTTTCATTAACGAACCTCACTGAATTTTGGCTTAGCTGGAGGACACGAAATAACTATAGTAAGAATAATAACTGGTGACTCATGTTTTGTTACTATGTTTATTATAAAAACATGCTTAAAATAATTAAAAAATGTTCACAAAACCCATTAACCAAATCTACACATTTTGGGACAATTGGTTGTATTTTTCAATTTCTTTTCTATCTCGTTCACACTTTTGCCGTTCGTTTCTGGCAACAAAACAACCGCTGTCACCACACCTAGAACGTTGATGGCACCAAATGTAAGGAAAGCTATATCCGCACCAAACACATTAGTAATACTAGTAAACATAAGCAATTGTATAAAATTCATTGAAAAGGCTAGCATACAGAGAGACGCCGTGATTTTACCGCGCATCTGGAAAAAAAATAGCTTTAGAATTACTTATTCAATCACAATTATTGTACTTCTACTATGGTAAATGTGGAAGCTTCCATATTTTCATTAAGTTTAGGGACACGTTTATACTATGTTTGTCTTGTCTATATATATATCATCATTCACCGAGCCTTTTGCCAACTTAGTTGGGGTCGGCTTTTCAGTCTTACTGTGATTTGGCTGAACTTCGATATTTTCCGTGAAGCGACTGCCATCTGACCTTCATAACCCATGGGCGATACCGAAGTTCTGTAGTTAGACCGGTCGGTTTTATAAGCTCCAACTACCCCCATAGACTGCCATAGATGTTTGTATGACAACCGGGACCGACGGCTTAACGTGCTATCCGAGGCACGGATGTCTATATATATATACAAGAGAGATCGTGATGAGGGAATTTCGGTACAATTTTAGACACTTTCAGTTTAGCTTATCGCCGTTACATTTACTAGAGCCTATGTACTATTTGTTCTGGGGATCTGGTGATCTGGCAGATATTGGTAGAGCCTAAAATCTAAATTCATAAAAATAGCAAAGTGTTCCTTACTTGGTAATTAAACATCTCAGTCATAACAATGAAAAGCAAAGGTGAAACTCCTGCACTATACGCCGCCATTATTACTAAAATAGCCACAATTGGTAACCAAGCAAATAAAGTGAAACCGTGGTCACGCAGCATTACGTCTATGGCAAGTGCAGCAAACGACACCGTTGTAATGAAGAACGTAGTGCCTAGAAGCATCTGAAAAAAAAACAGTATAAATAAAACGGGCCGAACTACCCACTAAAACCTATACACGGTGTTTCTCCTTCGCCTTAGTCGGGCCGCCGTATAGGCAGGAACTGTTAAACAACAGCGGTCCGGCAAGGGGGCGCTCTTTCAAGCTCTACTCGGGGGGGCTGAACCCCCCTGATCAACACAGAAGCGACGCCCCCGAAACACATAAGGGGCGTCGGCCTCCTCAGGGCCGTTCGCGTGAGCGGTGGGCCCCCCGACCCACCGCCCACGGCCCTATCAGTCGGGGGCTTGGGCGTAGGCAATGCACCGACGCCCCGTGACTGGTGCCCGCCGGGGCGGGAACGTACAGCCTGCACCCGCTCACGCAGGGCCTCTCTCTTCGCCGCCATCACCTCCCGCGAGCGAAGGAAGCGACGGCGGCCCAACATTCTTCGCTGCCGGCCATGGATTGAATAGCGGCCGGCAGCGAACCTACAGTGCCGATAACGCCCGTGAGGACCAACCTCGGCGAGTCCCAGGCGGCGCACACGAAGAGCGTATGCTCCGCCGTATTTACGGCGCCGCCTGCGCAGTGATGACAATCGGGCTCCGACAGGATCCCCACCACTTCCCACAGGAATTTGGCAAAACAACCATGACCCATGAGAAGTTGGGTGAGGAAGTAGGTCGGAGCCCCATGTGCGTGCTCCACCCACTGGCGGAGCACGGGACCGATGGCCCCCACGAGCACCCGACTCGCGGTGGGAGCCGCACATCTCGAAGCCCATTGGCGGAACAGATGGTCGCGAGCCTCCTGTCTCCAGCGATCGACCTGTTCCGGCAAAGGGCGACCTCCTACTTGTCGCACCAGGGCGCCCTCCTCGTAGACTCTCTTCAGGACCACCGCCTCGAGATTCCACGGGGAACTTTGTGCCAACAGGCACGCCGCCTCAAAAGACACGGCGCGGTTCGCCCGTGCAGCCCTCTGCGCCGCGATTTGCTGCGGTCGTCGCAGCTGAACCACGTTCGCGGCGCTGAGGGCATCCGCCCAAATAGGCGCTCCATAGAGCGCCTTGGAGCGTACCACACCCTCGTAGAGACGGCGGCAAGCACTTCCCGGTCCCCCTTTATTGGGGAGCAGCCTGCCGAGTGCATTGGCGGACGCCACCAGTTTTGGTGACAACCGCTGAAAGTGCTCGACAAACCCCCAACGTGTACTGCTCATAATTGCCCCCATTTTAATGATAAAGGTCACATGTTACCTGAACGTAATCATCCTCAGCAAGGCACGTTGTTCTACTGTCTGGGAATAATAAGCGTCTGACATTTATTTGTAAAAAAACAACTTACTTTTCTTCCTATTTTATCAACAAATGTCATGGAGATTGCGCTTCCTAGGGTTAAAAACACTGGTATAGTAAGACTCTGTATGTCCGGGCTGATTTCCAATCCAGAGTTTTGTAGTAGTGTTGAAGCATAGCTAATAATAGCAAATGAACCATTATTTCCACGTAAAATTGCTATTAATGCCATGACAATGAAACCTTGTCTCCACGCTTTGTTATTAACTATAACAGAAAATAAATTATCATTTGCAGTATCAATGCAGAAGACACAGGATACATTATTCCGCAAAAAAAACCAATAAATCACAAAGACAAAATGAATAGGATTATTCCACTATGTTCACCTGGGTGATATCACCTAGGTGAACAATGGAATTGATTAGTCTACTTTGATCACCTCGGAAATAAATCACCTGGGTGATATCACCTAGGTGAACAAAGTGGAATTGATTAGTCTACTTTGATCACCTCGGAAATAAATCACGGGACCCAAGACGCCTATTATGATATAACTCCAATTTTTTTATTTTATTTTGTATGTGTCTAATAAATAATAATCGGTACCGTAAAAAACCAGTATTTTTTGCACTAATTTAAAAAAGTATTATTTTTTACTGTCTTTAATAAGATATATCATATTAACTAATAGGGTACTAAAATTATTAACATTGGCAACATTAGCGATAAACATTTATGTCATTGAAGGTAGTTTTAAATGTTGCAGTAGTTTTATTTGCATCTGTTCGCTGGCCATTTTCTAGAAAAACTCCGATAACTTTTTAATGGTTTTTATACAATTTTATAACAGATTGCTGTAGAATAAGTTATTTTTTGTGTTCTTGCTGATTTAAACTATCTGATTTTTTTCTCCTAATAAAATACATATTCATTATCCTATAAACATTGGGTTTTATATTTTATATTTTATTTTTTATATACAGTACCGATTTACCCATAAGATACAACTTTTGATGTATTTCCGAGGTGATCAAAGTAGACTAATCAATTCCACTTTGTTCACCTAGGTAATATCACGCAGGTGATTTATTTCCGAGGTGATCAAAGTAGACTAATCAATTCCACTTTGTTCACCTAGGTGATATCACCCAGGTGGACATAGTGGAAATACGTCAGTTGCTAGGCGTCTCTGGTAAACGCAGAAGGTATTTCCAGTGGAGCCCGGTGGACTTTGACCTCTTCGGGGGGCATTAATTTTACCTATTTTAACTATGACACTTACAAATACTGAAATATGAAATTTCTGGTATTGATTTATAGTAATCATCCTCTTGCTTGATTACTTCTATTTCTGTTTGTATTTCTTTGTTTTCAACATTCAAACTTCTCAGAAATGCAACAGTAGCAGCAGCTTGCTATAAAAAACAATAAGAAAAAACATTGTTATGCAAATAGTACGAGTTGTAAAATATAAATGTAGGTATTTGACTATTTAATTTTGTCATAATAAGGTACAAATTATTAGACACTTTTTAAACGGGTGCCCTATTTGATTTCGAAAGTTTTATTATATCGAACACGCTGTCGCGGTAATTCAGTTGTACGATGTTTAATTCCATCGATGCTTTATTGGTGCGATGTAACATTAGTGCGAAAAATCCTGCTGCGGAAAGCCTTATAGCGATTGATCTTTAGTTCGGTAATTTATTAGTTCGATAGTATATCGGTTCGTACGCCTATAATGTTCCGTGACATATATTTTGTTACCTTATTTTGCATTATGGACGTTAAGGAAATATATGCCTTTAATTAAAAAAAAATTACAATTCTATATGATTAGCAAAAAAGGAAGAAGTTCCATATTATTACGGTTTGCACAAATCTTCGCAGTAGAATCAGATACTCTTTTCTTTTTTTTCTTGGGCGGAGTCTTATCAACGCTAGTCTGTGCTTTTTCAACAACGTGATTTGTGCTTATTGCTCTTTTATAAGGCTCGGCATAGTCGCATATAAGCCATGGCGGTTATTGTTTTGTAAGTAGTTCCACCGTCTATGCCACGCCTCCACATTATTCTGGATTCTTGGCAGGCCGAGTTCATTTATTCTATGTATGGACCACAACTGTGGTGGAAATAATGGAGGGGTTAGTGAGATAGATTTTGACAAACCATTACTTAAAGGTAACGTACATTTGATGTCAACGGTTTAAGTAGGCTACCATAGTGATACTCGTACCTAATCTTGATACTCGTATGTAATGAATTGGTGATTATTTAATACGAGAATTGTTTAACAAAGTCAGTCATAATTATTATTATACTCGACGTGATGTGATTCAATGAATTTATTTGATTTACATCATACAAATGTGTAAGTCAGTTGATTCAAAATGTTTTTACTTATGTTAGTCTATGAAGTTCGAACAGATTTCATTCATGTCGTTCGCTCTAGAATGAAATGAATCTATGTGAATGTATGTAGTGGATAAAAATGGTATTATGTTCGTACATCTCGACAGAGACAGGCGTGGAATATAAATGAGTGTAAATTCATATTAAAAGTTGTAAATACCTACTTTTGAAAGTGTTGCTAATATAATGTATTCTTACGAAATGAGCAGCTTGAATTCAACTGAGTCTGGATTGTGAGAGTTCTTCACAGATATAAATACTAGGTCGCCGCAGTCGCTGCAGCATATATTTGAGCGAAGCGAGTTTAAATTCAAAATTCTGGCATCGGAATAACCTGGGTAATTCTGTAAGCTATTGATGAGTGCAAGAAAATCCGAAATCGGCCGAGTATTCGCCGAGAAACAATTTAACACAAATCGTTTGAAAAATAATTTGAGTCACCCGTTGAGAGCTCCGCTCGTCTTCGGCTCGCTTCGCTCAATTAATATGAAATTTCAATCAAGTATGCATTTTCAAAAAAACTATTGTCTATAAAGAACTACGCCCTTTGATTGTTAGTTTTAATAAACCATCTTACACAAAGCCTTCCTTGATTAACTAAGAAACTTGGTGATTCTGGTATCACAAACAATGCCACTGTGGACACAACAGATATTCCAGTAACAATGTACAGCACAGTGTAGTAACTGCAGCAACCGCCAATGCCGTATATCATTAGAACACCTAAATTTTGGGCCAAAATCATTATTGATCCTAGAGCACCCCTTATATTATCTTGACTAATTTCCTTGACATATATCGGAACAATATGGAAACATCCAGCGGCTCCGAAACCCATAAATGATCTTGCAACTAGTAGACTCCATATATTTGAAGGGAAAATCTTTATGATCCAGCCAATCTGAAGAGAAAAATCACAACACGTTTAGCAATAGATTTATTTTACGCATTACAAGTTTCAATAATTGTGCGTTATTGGCAGTATACTTTTCAAACTACCTCATCTCATTTAAATTGTTTTTTTTTTATTCCGCGACCCAAGGCCGCTATCACGTTCGTTGCTGGGCGTCTCTGGTGCACACGCAGAAGGTATTTCCAGTGGCACCTGGCGGACTTTGACCACCGGTGTTTAATACGTATATGTATTTGCACACTTTTATGTCAGATCTTTGAGATCAGACACTAACAAAGTTACAGGACGAGAATGACATGTCCACATTGCGTCAGTAATTTTGTTGGTCCCATGTAATGAGGCACTAAACGTTTTATCGTTTCTGGAAACCTTAGGAAACTTCATGACTGTGTATGTCCCAAATATACATAAAACTGACTTGGACCCTTTTGTACCAGCAAAATTATTAAATGCTACTTACTGATTGAGAAACAGCCATTAAAATCAATGTATTTTTTCTACCATATCTGTCCGCAATATATCGTAACAGAGAAATACCAATGATGGCTGCCATAGATGGTATACCAGCCACTAGCGATATCTCAGCGTCTGTCAGCGGCCTAGCAATAGGAGACTCGTTGGATTGCAATATTTTTGTCATCGGTGAAACCCATCCCCATTGTAAACCGTATATTAGCACTGTTGTGTTTGCTGTAATACAAGAATTTCAAATTATATTAATAGCAGTATTTCTGTGTGCTATATGATTACGATTTTGATGTTAAAACTAAATTCATAGCTCATTTTATTTAGATGCAATCAACTTAACATCATCATTATTATCCACCGAGCCTTTTCCCAATGCAGTTGGGGTCGGGTTTCCAGTCTAACTGCGATTCGGCTGAACTTCGATATTTTCCATCAAGCGACAGCCATCTGACCTCCACAACCCATGGGCGATATGGAAGTTCTCTAGTTAAACTGGTCGGATTTTGATTTAAGGCTCCAACTACCCCTAACGACTGCCAATAGATGTTCGTATGACAATCGGGACCGACGGCTTAACGTGCTCTCCGAGGCACGGAGGGGTCTTAGTGTCTTAAGAAATGGTCCGCGACCCCCACCCCCACTGATGATTCAATCATCTTAACATCATAGCAAATAAACTAAATGTTGAACAATATAGTTATGATAAAATAGACTCTAATATTGGATTGAAGCAGGCGTTACTTGGCGAAAATCGTTATTTGCAAGCCATGTTTGCTTATTTTGTTTAACTTGCTGGATTGACTAAGTTATTCTTTCATTATATTTACCTAAAATTGCACTTGTCCACTGCATCCGCGTACGGCTCCTACGCTCCATTTTTTTATCTGCTTGCATATTTGATTCTAATTATTCATAAGTAGTTTATTATAAGCAAACACAAACTGCGTTCGATTTACTAAAACAATTAAAAATAATTTACCAATGTACACTTTTTCTCACTAACGGGAAGCATTGAGCCGCTAGTTCAGCGCCGAACAATAGCTTCCTTGGCCGCATTCTACCGTATTTACCACGGCGAGTGTTCTGAAGAGCTCTTCAATCTGATCCCACCCTCTTACTTCCGATTCCGAACAACGCGTGCCGGGCAGAGATGCCACCCCCACACAGTGGATAGCATGTTCGCGAGAACCGAACGTTTCTCTTCCGAAGGATAGTGGCCTGGAACGTCCTGCCTGTGCATGTGTTTCCTCCCACATATAACCCTGGGTTCTTTAAGCGGAGCGTGAAGAAGCACATCAGTAGGTCGTCAAGTTGAGGGCCACTCTCTATAGTATTGTGCGCTGTGAGAGTGGCCCACAATCGCTAGACGTCGTCACGACTTACCACCAGGCGGGCGGCGTCAATTTGACGAACCCAATGTAAAAAAAAAAAAAATTGTGTTTGGTTTTATAGCAGTTAACTTACGGATTTACATTTAAATAAGGTTTAAGAATTGATGTTGTCTTAAAATGGACCTACTTATAAATAACATGCGCTGATTGCCACGACTCCACATACGTAGTTTCTTACTCGTTCCCAATTTCAACAAAAACACATTATAGAGATAAAATGTAGTTACTCAGAAATAATGCAGTTGATGTTGTCACTCAGAAATAATGCAGAAAAGTTTTTAATGAATCGCTTAATTAGTGACAAGTTGAACTAGTATATTCTACAAACATACCTACTACCTCTTTATTACATAATTATAGATATTTAATTTTAAATTAAATATTATGTGATATCAGATCTAACGTCACACAGTAAATGACTTTGACAGCCAAAACTTATATCATTTAGAAAGAATAATATTTGTACAATTCTTATCTAATCAAAATGTAATTTAATAAAATGAAAAAAACAAATAGAATTAAGACACCTTTAAGATTTTGAGGTTGTGTGAGAAGGGAAAAGCCAGTGGCCCTGACGGAATTCCGGCGGTGGTGCTACGAAAATGTGCAGCTGAGTTGTTTCCAGTATTAACGCGTCTGTACCGCCTGTCATACTCTTCAGGGCTCGTGCCGGAGGTCTGGAAGGAGGCGAACGTACAACGGATCCCCAAGAAAGGGGATCGATCCGATCCAGGCCACTATCGACCCATAGCTGTCACCTCAGTCATTTGCAAGGTGCTTGAGCTCCTTATAAATAAGCAGCTCATGCAATACCTAGAGGATCACTCGCTAATCAATGATCGAAAATACGGCTTCAGGCCAAAACGATCAACGGGTGGTCTTCTGGCATTCGTAACGCATGGAAAGGCACGGCGAGTCCTTGGCTATTAGCCTGGACATCGCCAAAGCCTTCGATAGGGTCTGGCATGCTTCGCTCCTTTCCAAGCTTCCGGCATATGGTCTACCTCCTCAACTGTGCAGCTGGATTGCCAGCTTTTTAAACGAGCGCCGAGTGCGGGTCCTCTGCGATGGCCAGGCTTCTCGCTTCTTGCAAGTGAATGTCGGGGTACCGTAGGGGTCCGTACTATCACCAACTCTCTTTCTTCTGCATATCAATGATATGCTATCCCTCGGGAACATTCATTGCTATGCAGATGACAGCTCACTGCACGGGAGTTACTCGGTTCGTCCGACGGCGGGGCGATCTGAGATTGAGGAGGAGAGACGACGACTCGTGGCTGATCTCGACCGTAACCTCGACAGTATCTCTCAATGGGGTACCGAGAACCTGGTCGAGTTCAATGCCCGCAGAACACAGGCGTGTGCATTTACTGCAAAGAAATCCCCTTTCCTTCCCCTACACTCTCTTCAGAATGCATTATTACCAATGAAGGATAACCTTGATATCCTTGGCATAGACGTTCGTCGAGAGCTCAATAATAAAAACTACATCGAAAGATGTATAGGGCTAGCTTCGCGGAAACTAGGAATACCGAATAATGTAAAGAGATTCTTTACACCGGACCAGAGGTGTCTGCTGTACAAGACGCAGATTAGACCCTGCGTCGAATACTGCTCTCACCTCTGGGACGGCTCCGCGAAGTATCTGCTGGACGCTCTCGACGCTATGCAGCGACGGGCTATCCGTATTATAGATTGTCCGGAGGTAACGGGAAGCCTTGAGCCGCTAGTTCAGCGCCGAACAATAGCTTCCTTGGCCGCATTCTACCGTATTTACCACGGCGAGTGTTCTGAAGAGCTCTTCATTCTGATCCCACCCTCTTCCTTCCGATCCCGAACGACTCGTGCCGGGCAGAGAAGCCACTCCCACACAGTGGATAGCATGTTAGTGGATAGTGGCCTGGAACGCCCTGCTTGTGCACGTGTTTCCTTCCACATATAATCCTGGGTTCTTTAAGCGGAACGTGAAGAGGCACATCAGTAGGTCGTCAAGTTGAGGGCCACTCTCTACAGTATTACGTGCTGTGAGAGTGGCCCACAATCGCTAGACGTCGTCACGACCTACCACCAGGCGGGCGGCATAGTTAGGCGGGATGTGGATACCTTACTCAATGAACAGACTGACTTTCATATATCTCCTTTACTTAATTTGTTTGTGAATGGACAGCCACTGTAGTTTTTGTTGGTTTGTGTGTGTTACACTATGTTTTCTGTGAATTAAAGAGTTGATTTTTGTCTTAAAAATACCTATTTGAATTTATTAGTCTAACTTAATATTTCTACCCCCGGTTGTTGTTTCTTGACACACATGGCGCTAGCGAGATTTACATGTTCATACTGTAACGCCATCTTGTAGCGAGTAATAAGACTACCAAATTCAGTGCCATCTAGTAGCAAATCGCAGTACTACTACGTAACGTATTTCTCGAATGTTCTCTCAAGGTAACTTCTACGTAACGCATTTCTCGACACATCTAGAAGGTTCGGGAGAGTGACAGAGTGTTCGCGATGATTCTCGGCTGAAACTTCTAGAACAATGAACGAATATATGCCGAGCGCTTGAGCGGGAGAGGATCAGTATTTCCAGAGCGATAATACGAGTTATACCTGCGAGTTCAAGTGCGATTAAAAGTGTTTAGTGAAGCTTTATAGTGAAGTGTAAATTAGTGGTGTAATAAATAAAGTGTTTTGTGGTAGTTTGATCGGCATTTTCCGTTCCGTAGAACCCCGGCTCGTAACAATACCTTAAAAACAACTATGATCTTGCTTCATATTTTGCTGTTCTCTCTGAGACAGTCTTGAGAATGCCTCGTTTAGAGGTGAAACATATGTCGACGTTTTAATGTCTTCTATTTTAGCGAAAATAATGCTATTAATTGAAAAAGTTTGAACATCATACTTACCATTGCTTTGTCATGGACTTTCGCCAGGTAACGCCTGATTATATCCAATAATCACAATTATTATTAGGGTGCTAAAGTCTTTCATAAAACCTGCTAGACCCAAGTCTTGCTCACCTGAACACCGTGTTTATTTGTCAGTCAGTGTTTGACCCTTAGAGTACCTAAACATTAGCAAGATAATTGTGCAGTTACCTAAACCCCATTAAAATCAACTAACCTTCTTCCCAGTCTATGTACAAAAATCAACGAAAATGCTTTTTTAGGATTCCGTAGTTCCAAGTTTCGGAACCCTTATAGTTTCGTCATGTCCATCCGTCTGTTTGTGTATTTACTATGCCAACAAAGGGCTAAAATAAGTTTATTAAAAATATTTTTTTTGTGGTACCTCCCCTACAAGTAAAGTGGGGATATTTTTTTTTCGCGTTTACCTCATAGTGCAATGTCATTAGATAGGCATTTTTAATTTTATTGATCGAGATATCCGTTTGTGAGATATTTAACTTTAAAGGGCATTTTTTGTTAAAATAGAGCGTTCCTCTAAAATCTAAACGGCTAGCTCGAAGAATCTGATAAATTCATGACTACCGTCCATATGATGAACTTGAACAGGAAAAATAACAGACCAGATAACAACTCTATTCTATGCGTGTCAGGCCACGCATAGAATAGAGTTGTTATCTTCACGCATTTCGCCGGTTTTGTATACTTTTGAAGATTTAGGCTAACGTCCAATCCGGAGTTTTGCAGTTTTAGAGTTTTACCCACGCAATATCGCTATTAGAACCATGATAATGAGACCACATCTCCATGCTTTGTTTATAAGAGTAACCAAAAATTAAAATTTAAGAATAATTTATATTGTTAAGAATACATACAAAATTTTTCAAGGCCAGCCCAAGACTATATTTTTTGTGATTCATATCGCCAAAATATTGTTATTTTGTTTATTTTTTATTACAAAGTGAACTTTGTAACGCATAAAAAACCTTCTAAATATATTTATTACTTATAATTTATATTTACAATATTTTTTATAAATCTTTAATCCTAAATTAAATCATTATTCACCGAGCCTTTTCCCAACTTAGTTGGGGTCAGCTTTCCAGTCTAACTGTGATTCGGCTGAACTTCGATATTTTCCGTGAAGCGACTACCATCTGACCTTCACAACCCATGGGCGATATCGAGTTCTGTTAGACCGGTCGGATTTTTAAGGGCTCCAACTACCCCTAACGACTGCCATAGATGTTCGTATGACAACCGGGACCGACGGCTTAACGTGCTCTCCGAGGCACGGAGGGGTCTCAGTGTCTTAAGAAATGGTCACCCATCCTAAGACCGGCCTTACTAGATGTTGCTTAACCTTTGCCATGTATTAATATTGTCGGTTACCACAAGACCACGAGCCCCTCTATATACGAATCCTATTAAGTTAAATAATGTTAATTAATGCTCTAGCTTTGCAGCTGTGTACCTACTAATGAGCTGAACGAATAGGCAACTTAATTTTACATACCTTGGATACTGCAAAACTCAAAGCTATCGTCGTTTACGATTTTATCAATATATTAAATGTTTAATTTTATCTAACTTACGTATTTAAATTAAACAAGATTTAACCCAAATAATATCACACGCACTGAATAGCGAGATTGTGTTTAACATTATTTGAACAGGTACAGAATGTATCAAATAAATAAAGACTCGCAATACTTGGGGTACCTAATGGAAAAAAAGGAATAATTGAACAAACATTCGATTTGGGTTTAGGGATGTTGGGAGCGAAACCTTTTTGCTCCTTAATAATGAGCTTCTGTTTTTTAAAGACAGTTGGAAAATTTTAACCATTTTAGCAGCATTAATTACCAAGCAAGACTAAGGTACGTATTTACATAATATAATTAATTCTAAGCAAAATTACACAATTATATCTTAGTGTTAACCTGTGTTAGAATAATATCTCACACCTTTTGTTAGACAATTTTAAGAGTTCCGTAGTAAAAGTCTCGAAACCCTTACAGTTTCGTCATGTGTGTCCGTCCGTCCGTCGACTTTCCTTCAAATCGGTTAGTGCTAGAAACATGAAACTTAGCATGGATATGTATATTTACTACGCTGACAAAGGCCTAAAATAAAATTTTCAAAATTATATTTTTTGTGGTACCGTTCATAATGGTAGTCCATGTACTAAACTTTTAAGGAAAACTATAGCGGATTAGATAGCTCTGTTAGTTCAGGGGTTATAGAGGCTATTATGGATGACTACGGAACACTATTCTATGCGTGAACCGATATGCACTTGGCCGGTTTTTACCTTAACCCTTATCGCTAGCAATATTGGACGTTTTTGAATGCCTGAAATCCCGCCCAATCAGCCTTCTTTCAGTTCTATTGTTGCCTGACCTTTTGTATGTATATTTGAGGTTTTCTAAAGGTATTAATCTAAATAATTCAACGTCGGGTTTGTCCGAAAGTTAGATATTGTACAGATATTTATATGCGGATTTTATAGTTTTAGTTTTAAAAACAACTTATGATTTGACTAAATAAAAATGTAGGTACTATAAGTTGCGTAATTGATACGCTAACTATTGTATAGGTTTCTATTCGCATTTGTTTCCACACATTTCATTATCAATTAATGAAATGTGTGAATATACATTTACCTTATTCAAGCCTAGAAAATACCTTTTTGGCTAAATGAGATTTTCTGCGCACCGTGTATCTCGTTACGCAGGGTTGCCACTTTTGCATTCACCCCGAGGTGAGTCGAGATTTTGTTCTGTTACGGTGGTTTATATGTACAAAAACAAGATTTTCCTTTTGAAGAATAAATGGGATATTTTATAAATATAGGTCGGTTTTTAGGGTTTCGTAACTACGGAACCATAAAAAAAACCGACCTATATTAATAAAATTTCGGCTACCCTTATAGTTTCGTCATGTCCGTCCGTCCGTCTGTCTTCAGTTTTCCTCCTAAACGGTGAGTGCTAGAAACATGAAACTTTGTGTGGATATGCGAAATTATGAAAAATATTTATTTTTGGGGTACCTCCCGTACACGTAACCAGAATTTAGTATTTTTCTTGCGTCTAGGCCGTAGTGTGAGATAGGTCTTTTAAAGTCATTGAGGTTGCTAAGACGAATTTTTGATTGAAGTATACGTTTGCAAGATATTCAACTTTATAGCTAATTTTTTTGGTAAAACAGAGTTAACAAGAAATCTATAAACGCGTTTTACGGGGATGTAGTAAAATTTATTTTTCTTAGCAAATTATTCAAAGTTTTGATTTCCCCTATTTAAGCTTTGAAAACAAAGTAAATCTTGATTTTTCTAAAGTTACGTAGAAAAGCAAAGTCTAAGTCCTTAACTTAAACTTATAGCTCCTGGTAAATAAATAACCAGGTATAAAATTTTGCTCTTGTGAGACACGAAAACCGAGAAACTTTTCTACGAGGGCGGGATTGCAGACAACGGCTCATAGTATGGACAGCTATAGGTACTTATAATTATATTGGATGGAAGCAGGCGTTACCTGGCAAAAATCGTAAGTAAAAAAGTAAGTAAGATGTTAAAAACTTTTTAAAATATAATAGCATTATTTTTAAAATAATGCTATTATATTTTAACCATTACTTTTAATTATATTATAACGCTGAAGTGTTTGTTTTTTTAATTGAACGCGCTACTCTCAGAAAATACTCGAATTAAGAAAAGCTTGCATCTATCGAGGAAGGCTAGGCATTAGCTAGGCTATAACATCACACATCAACCAACAGGAGCGGAAAAACTTTTTTTTTTTCTATGTATTATTTCTTTTTATATCTAGTAATTCCTAATCTCATTCTTAAACTAAATGCACTATAAACTATTGTACGATTGTATTATGTTTTGGCTAAACGTATCGACTCTTTCCTATGTGTGTATAAAGTGTATAAAAGAAAGTAAATAATTTGTAAATGACACAGGACTAACAAAAGTGACTCCTCATTCACGAAGTCGCCTGGGACGTTATTGTCACAGGCAAATGGAAACGTCGCGTAAAATGTGACATTTTCATTACTCAGTGTGTTCCAAAGGATTGCTGAAGAACACATTGTTCACGACACAAAGACGCAGATACAGATTAAAGAAGATTCTTTGTACAAAATTAGGAGTTTATTTAAGATCTAAAAATACACGTAGTTGCAAAAAATTGATACTATTTTTATCGTTAATAGTAAAAGCATTTCTTCGCTTCGATAAGGTTGTCATACGAATATATATGTGGCAGTCCTTATGTACGGGTAGTTGAATTTCTAAAAAATCTGACTGATTTAACTATAGAACTTCAATATCGCCAATGGGCTATAAGATAAAGATGGCAGTAGCTTCACAGAAAACATTGAAAGTATACTGGAGAGCGGACCCCAACTGAACTGGAAAATGGCTAAGATACGTAGGTCACACTATAAGTTTTGCGTAACTTAAAAGAACAACATGTTAAAACCAAAATATTATGTTAATGGCTTTTCAAAATACTCTCCTTTACATTTTAAACATTTTTTCATGCGATCGAACCATTTTTTAAAACAGGAGGACCACAGATCTGAAGGCATGTTTTCTACGTGCTGATTGAACGCTATCACTGCCTCTTCGGAGTTGGTAATAGTGAAACCTCTCATCAAATCTTTGATTTTGGGGAAAATACAGAAATCACAGGGTGCTAGGTCGGGGTTATGCGCAGGATGGGTGACCAGTTCTAATTTTTCGGAAGCTAAAAATGACTTTGTTTTGTTGGCCGTGTGTGAAAAAGCGTTGTCATGATGTAGGAGAACGCGGGTTTTAGGTCGTCTTTTGCGAACTTTTTCTAACACCCTGGGTAAACAAATGGTAGAATACCATTCGGCATTAACACTCTTTTAATCTTCAAGTGGAATTGTACAGATGGGACCCGTAGCTGAGAAAAAAAACGCGATCATTTTTTTTACCAATGTTTCTCGCCTGCCTCACTTTTGTTGGCTTGTTCTCATTTTCAAACACCCATTCACAACAATGCTGTTTTTTTTTCGGGTTCAAAACAATAAATCCACGTTTCGTCTCCTGTGACAATGTCATATACAGTATTAGAATGTCCGTGGTCGTACTTCAGTAGCATCTGTGAGCACCATTCCACGCGAGCCCGCTTCTGCTCCGCTGTCAGTTCATGAGGGATCCAACGACAACAAAGTTTCCGAACTTTCAATTCTTCGTGTAAAATTTTCTGGATTTGACTCATACCAATCCCCAATAGTCCTCGAATTGTCTCATAGGTAATCCGCGGGTTTTCTTCAATTAACCGCTTAACAGTAGCCACACGCCACAGCCAGTTCACGAAATTCGTCATGTAAAGAAACTCGACCTCTCTCAAATTCAGCAAACCATCGCCTCACGGTGCTCCAACAAGGTGCTTCTCTCCCAAAAGCATTTTGTAGACAAGCGGCACAGTCTTGCGGAGAGAGAGAACTTTTAAAATCATAAAAAATCATCGCTCTAAAATCTTTTCGACTTAATTCCATTTTCGTTGCATACGTAGAACTTTGATGTGTGATAAAAAACAATTGACAAATGATTTCCCGCCAATCGTTTTTTTTATTAATAAGAAGGTTGCAACGTTTAAAAAAATATAACATTCGAAATTCAAATAGTTCCGATTAGCCAGAAGTGCAAAACTTTTAGTGTGCCCCATGTACAAGATACTATGTTATAACATTCTATGCTAAAATAAGTTTTCCTAGTTTGCTATGATTTTTCATCTCTAAATAATAATTATTTATGGTTGCTTAGTGACTACTGAATGAGAATCTAGCAAATACTTACTATTATTACTTTATTTCTCGGAAAAACTTCAATAGAGACAGTAGGATCATAGACCAACGCGGTCGTCGTATACGCTGTCGCCGTATACGACGGGACAAGGCATTATGCATTTTCCCGATACATAATAGTCTGCCATGTTTGGTACGGGGGGGTCATCGACACGCACACATTCTCAGACGCTCAAACCCAATCGGGTGCCATTACGAATATCGCACATGACAATAAGAATAACACATTAACATTTTCACAAACACATACATATACATTTTGTATCATAACACTATAATGACAAGACAAAAAGTTACCGCCCACTTGTGATGTAACAGTGTCGATACATTTTATCGATAAATTTGATAATCGACTAGGAAAATCAGGTTTCAAAAATGTCACAAAGGTGGATGTCGTTTATGAAAACAAGACTTTTTACTATTTATAAACATAAAAATAAATATTATTTAGTAAAATTACAATATTTACTAAGTTCGTGGAACAATTCATTGACGTCGTCACTGACTGAATACTTCCCAGAATGCTGGCAGCAATGACCACCCTGGAAAGTAACGTTCAAGAAGTAAGACCAAAAATATTAACATCTGTGGGTTCCTTACGCCTACTGCAGAACTTTCTGCAACCACCAGTAAATTTCATAACCTTGGTTGGATCCAAAACTTTTGTAGGATTATTTTGGTTTGTGCAAATATTATAAGTTCGAATCTTGCAAACACTGCTCGCCACTGTACCCGTTGCTATTCAGATTCAGAGGGACATTTCCCTGGATATCTCTAGCAAAAAAAAATTATTAAGATTGGATTTTGGTATGGGTATTGACCAGTTTCAACATTTTGTACAATATAATATAAAAATGTGTGACTGTGATTGAAGGAGAAAAAGTGGACCAAGTGAAAGAGTTCGTGCACTTTGGGTCCAAGTATACAAGGGATAAAGGGTATTATGACGATGATATTAAACGAAGTGTTATGGCCTCGGGAATCAATTGATTGGGTAACTGCATAACTTTATGAACAGTCAGAAGGCCCGGTCAGAAGGCCTGGTTGGCTGAGCGTAGAGGAGTGCTTGTCCCTACACTTTTGTACGGTAGTGAATATTGGGTGTGGCAGAAGAAGCATGAAAGTAAAATAAATGCAGTGTGGAGTGAAACTGAGAAGTTTGAAAAGTATGGCTAAAGTGAGGAACAGCCGCGTGATACGGGAACTATGCGGTGTGTAGTGATCTAGAAATGAAATGAAATGAAATGAAATTGAAATTGAAATTATGAAATTGAAATTATTTATTTATATGTATAGGTCAATAAATGGCTCTTACAAACGTCAGTAAGTACTTAAAATAAAAAATGTCATTGCTTCTATATTTACATGTACTGCCAGATTCGCAAAGCAATAAGTAGAACCGAGAGAAAGAACCTGGCAATAAAACTCTCGGTCACTCTTTTCAAATAATTGACTCATTTACACATTTTCTTAAGACTAAATGTGGACGAATGTGCATTGGTCTCGTGTCAAAATCAAAAAGAGTGTATAATACAACAAAAAAAAATATAGTCGCCTAAGTACAATATGCTACAATTACGGCATTTTAGGAGGTGCCTGCACCATGCTAAAGCCAGACACTTTTATCATTAAGGTAATCAACTGTCTTATAATATGCTTTTTGACATAAAGTGGTCTTTATAAAGTTTTTAAATTTATCGTCGGGCATACAAAGGACCGATTCAGGCAATTTATTATAAAAGCGTATACCTTCCCCCTTGAAAGAATGACTAACCTTGCCAAGCCGATAACACGGAGGGAGTAGTTTATTTTTAGTACGTAGATTTCTGTCTGTAACGTCACTTACTTTAGTATAGCTAGATATATTTTTCCTGACATACAGTTTGTTATCAAATATATATTGGGAAGCTACAGTTAAAATATTAATATCTTTAAATCGCTCCCTAAGAGAATCTCTTTTACCTAAACAATAAATGGCACGGACTGCCCTCTTTTGTAATATAAAAATTGTTTCTATATCTGCTGCATTTCCCCAAAGTAGTGTTCCATAGGACATCAAGCTATGGAAGTAACCAAAGTAAACTAGCCTAGCAGTAGCTACATCTGTCAACTGCCTCATCCGTCTCACAGCATACGCAGCAGAGCTAAGCTTATTAGCTAAAATGGTGATATGGTCACCCCATTGTAATTTAGAATCTATTGTTATTCCTAAAAAGGTAGTGTTATTTACAAATTCTAACCTTTGGCTACCCAGCACGACATGGACGTTTGCTTGTCTGACATTGGGCATTGTAAATTTAACGCATTTAGTCTTTTCTGCATTCAACAATAGGTTGTTTGTAGAAAACCAATTTGAAATATCATTTAAAATATTATTAACATTATTCGCATCTGTACTATGCCGATTTACTTTGAATGTAAGTGATGTATCATCCGCGAACATTACTATTCCAGCTTGTGCCTCGATCATGCAAGGCAAGTCATTAACATAAACCAAGAAGAGAAAAGGCCCCAGAATTGATCCCTGAGGTACGCTTATTTTGACGTTAGTTCCGTTTGACTTAACGTTGTTCACATGAACAGTCTGCAGCCTATCTGTCAGGTAAGATCCTAATAGTTCTAAGGATTTTTTGTCAAAACCATACCGACGTAACTTTAGCAAAAGTGTCTGATGGTCAACACAATCAAATGCTTTAGACAGATCGCAGAATACCCCAATGGCATCCTGCGATCCCTCCCATGCGTCGTAAATCAAGCTAACAAGGGTTACTCCCGCATCGGTGGTAGATTTTCCGCGAGTAAAGCCAAATTGCTGGCTGTGGAAAAGATTGTTGGTCGTGAAGTGGACTTGCATTTGATTTAACATGACTCTCTCAAACACCTTACTCAGAGCTGGCAAAATAGAATTGGGGCGGTAGTTTCCAAGTTCAGACTTAGATCCCTTCTTAAATAATGGTATTAGTCTACTATTTTTCATTAGGTTAGGGAATATACCTTCATCTACACATTCATTAATCATCATTCATCAAAATGAGTGCATTAGCATTAGTAGCATTAGTGTAGATAAAGGGATGCTTAGATGGTTGGGGCAGATAGAAAAGATGGATGAAAGGAGGTTGATGAAACAGGTCAGTACATATGGCGGGTGTTGATGGACAGGCTGGTAAGTAGAATACCATAGTCCAATGGAAAAGACACCTAACTGAAAGTTTGAAACATAAAAATAGCGGGCTTAGTTTGTGAGGCCTAGGTCCGTATTGCTAATGTGTATTAACCAAATGTTCACGCCGGCAAAGTTGCGCTAGATAAAAAAGACACAATTATTAATAGGTATTAAACTGAATGATATAAAAGTAACATTATGGGTATTTACGTTATTCTCAGATCAGAAAAAATATCTTTAACTAGCTTTGTTTACCGAGCGAGCGAAGCGTCTCAGTTTCAACTCGAGGAATGGCCGATTTGGCGTTGTTTGTCTGTATGTGTGTCAGTTCCGGTCTACAGGCCGCATTTTTCAGCCGATTTTCATGAAATTTGGCATAAGTGTTCTTTGTTGCAAGGCGCAACTTTTGTCGAAGGGATTTTTTGATTGGGGAGAAAATGGGGGAGAAATGGGGGGAAAATGCATTTTTCAACCAATTTTCATGAAATTTACTTTTATTGAAGAGATTTTTCGATGGGGGGGAAAATGGGGGGAAAAATGCAAAAATAATGCGAGGTCTACTGTTCTCAGAACTACTAGTAGGTAGGTACTAATAACCTTTCTTGAGAACCACTTCATCCATTGGTGAAAACCGCATAAAAATCCGTTTCGTAGTTTTAAAGATCTATGCATAGGCATAGGTACATACAGCAAGAAGCGACTTGTTTCATACTTTTTTTTTTTTTAGTTCCGCGGCCGCTCTAACGTCCGTTGCCGGGCGTCTCTGGTTACAAACAGAACGTATTTCCAGTGGCGCCCGGCGGACTTTGACCACCTCTGTGGTTCCTGCAGGGGTTGGGCCGGGATGAGGATCCCGCGTCGTTGGTGTAGGGTTTTATCCCGCGTCAGTGAGTGAATCTGGTTGCGTGCTATGGGGCAAAGGTCCCGCAGCACGCAACCATTCTAGCCTGCTTCTGTAAGGACGAAGGATAGCGATCCCGCCGTCCTCAGGCCCTGATCATGGAGGTCGATGGTCTTGGGCGTAGTAGTGTCTGCGGCGCCCTCGCCGCTGACTACGGAACTCGGCGGGGAGGGTACGCTCCCTCCCTCTCGGCCGCCTTCTTCGCGAGCACGACTTGCTCGCAGAAGGACACGGCCACGTTCCACCTACTCCCGCTGGAGACCATGGCGTGAAGCATGGTCTCCAGCGAGAGGGTATCCACGCCCAGACCCGCTACGAGGTCCCGGTGCTGACTCGCCCACGCTGAGCACTCCACTAACGTGTGGAGTGCGGTGTCGTCGTCGGAAACCTCGCGGTGTTGACACCGGGGTTTCGCATCCGTCGTGAGGTCACACGACGGATGCGTAACAGATAGCTACCGAAGCATCCATGCCCGGTAACGATCTGCGTCGCACGATACGTGAGGTCACCATGCTGCATCTGCAGCCAATCGTCCATGATCGGTCTCACCGCCGCGTTGATGGTGGTAACCCACTTGGGTTGCTCAAGTCGCACCCTCCATGACTCCATGAGATCCAGGCGGAGTTGGGACCGCTGGTCCTCGATTTCTCGAGACGCAGGCCTGTGGTCCCGCTCCAGCGCCTCCTTGTGCCATTGGAACAATGACGCAAGGGCTCTCGCTTCCAGGTCCCATGGAGGGGTCCCGGCTAAGAGACATACTTGTTTTATACTATGTTAAGATTACAATAATGATTATATTGAACCTCTTTGCATTTGCAATTTTTTATCGATATCTAAGTTGGTACATCGTGTTGTCATGGCGACATAAAACAAAGTAATTGTCAGGATTCCTATTAGCATGGCATCGGATGAGTTTGTCGATGGTAACCAATAATATCGCAGAAAATTCCGAACGCGTTGTAACGGATCTCTTCTCACACGAGCAGATCCGTATGATAAATATATGTCTGCAACGCTAATTCTTCTTGAAGAAGACCTTCAAATTGGAAAAACAAAATAAAGAATAATAAGATTCGATTCCCTTTTAAAAATATTATTCTTAATTGAATAAATTTCATCTTGATACGATAAAAATTAATTATAACTGCCATCTACTGGCAATTAGCAATTACAATTAAAAATCAATGTCGGTAAACACTAGATTCACTAGATAATTAGTACTTAGTTCACCCTATTACCACTAGATGGCGCTAATTATAAATTTTAAATGAATCAATTTATTAATTTTTAATAATTTAATTATTTTCAGCATGTCTAGTTATTAAAAGTAAGTATAAGTAAGACACAGTACCTTAGGGGTGGTTAGTTCATTAGTTATCACTTTACAGCCAATGTAGAAGTATAAATTCATGAATCTGGAAATACACATATTGGTTTAGGAAGGAAATTAAGATTTATGTTGGATTTCAAATTATTGATAGATTGGCAATAATTGATGTTAGAATATTGTTTGTGCCAGTACCTAGGACTACTATTCAAAATATCACATTAAAATTCCAGTTAATAATAAAGTTATGGTCAAAAATATGAAAGTATTGATTAGAAAAGACAGTCAATCTAGTCAAACTTAGACCTTAGGTATAGTTTTGAATACAAGTTATGATTGATGTATGTATCTGTTAAATAAGTAAATACATACTATGTATTATGTAAATTCAATTAGAATACCAAGTACAAACTAAGTTATGTAGTAGAAACATTGGATCCCAAACATTCAAAATTCAGGATAAGTGAGCTATAAAAATATCTTAAAATTTCACATTTAACCAAAAGGATATGCTAAAAATGAGATAAATTCTACCCCTAAAAGTTCATGAGGTATCACTGTTAGTTATAAACATGAGTTTGCTTATGAATTGAGAAATTCACATTATACGTTAAAAATATTGGTCCAGTAACTTAGTGAAAATTCAATCTGTTAAAACTATGCTAATGCCTGTAATTATTATGAAGTACTAACATATCTGAGGAATATAGACTACATATAAACTAGAATATAGCAGGGAAGTAGGAAATATTAGGAGTTTAGTGGTAGAAAATAAAAATTAATTTACCAAAATTTGATCAATTCATTATAATTGTTCCTTCAAATTTGAGGTGTCCCATGATGAAGAATGGCAAGTTCCTATAAGTAGAAGCTATGTAGATATCAGAATTATATGTAGAAGCCAGATAAACATTAATTTAGATAGAAAATATAAATTACTAAAATTAATAACTTCATTACAGATTAAAATGTTAGAGTATTGTATTGTTAGAATACATCATAGAGCCTTATATTCTTAGAAGTGTTTGAAATACATATATCAGGAAGGTTTATATCAAGTTATTATTGTTAGAAATAATATACATGTGTGAATTAAATTTCTTGGCACTAAAATAAAATAAAATAAAATAAAATAACGCTTATTATCTTTGAAATTTTTAGAAAATTATTTAGATTCGTCAAAAGTTGGTGTGACTCTACCGAGGGTTCCAAAATGCAACAAGACTGAGAAGAGCCCTCAAGAAACTCAGTTCGATTTTTTTCCAAAATATTTCATCTTAAATCTAATACAGAGTTATTTAGAAAGGAGCAATTCGTGTTACAACCAGGCAGCCTTGTCATCTAAGAAATCATTAATACTATAATAAGCTTAATGGCACAATTTACGTTTTATTAGTTTTTTAAATTTATTAACAGATAAATTTGCTATTTCGGTTGGCAATGTATTGTACATTCAAATAAAGTTCCCCGCAAAAGAATTACTCACTTTTTGAAGCCTAAATTTAGCCTAATTTTCCTAAGTTTAGATTATGATTATCACTATTATTAAGGTCTGTAAGGATGTTAATATGCTTAAACTTATCTCTTAATGACTCCCGAGACCCCATTCCATAGATAGTCCGGACAGCCCTCTTCTGCAACACAAAGATGCATTCAATATCGGCAGCGTTACCCCACAGTAGTATGCCATATGTCATGATGCTGTTGAAGTAGACAAGACGCGCCGTTTTAATGTCTGTAAGTTGTCGGATCTTTTTGACAGCATAGGCTGCTGAACTAAGGCTGGCTGAAATTTTCCCGATATGAGGCCCCCATTGCAATTTGAAGTCTAACGTTATGCCCAGAAAGACAGTGTCATCGACCAATTCTATTATATCATCCCTAACCTTAACACTGGTTTTAACAAGTCTTACATTAGGTAAGGTGAATCTTACACATTTAGTTTTATTTTCATTTAATAATAAATTATTAGCACAAAACCAGTGGACTATCCTAGAGAGGGCAATGTTTACATCGTCAAGTTCGCGCTGTCCACGTTTAACTATAAATATTAAAGAAGTGTCATCAGCAAACAAAACTACCTCGTGGTCGTCTCTTATGAGGTGAGGGAGATCATTAATATATACTAGAAAAAGAAAAGGTCCCAAAATTGAACCCTGCGGTACCCCCATTGCTACAGGAGAACCAGGTGACTGTTTACCATTGATCACTACTTTCTGGACTTAAGTAAGAATTGACGAAATTCAAGGCCGTCCCCCGGATTCCGTAATGATCAAGTTTCTTAATTAAAGTCTGGTGCTGAACGCAATCGAAGGCCTTAGATAAGTCACAGAATACACCATAAGCATCATATGACTCATCCCAGGCCCTGTATATACACTCTAATAATTTAATTCCGGCATCAGTGGTGAACCGACCACGAGTGAAACCGAATTGTTTTGTATGTAATAGTTTATTAACGTTAAAGTGATTTTGCATTTGATTAAGCATAATTTTTTCAAAAATTTTACTAAATGTAGGTAGTACAGAAATGGGACGGAAATTGGACGGATCTGAAGTACTACCCGATTTAAACAGGGGAATTAATTTACTAGATTTCATTAAATCAGGGAACACACCACTATCAACATAATTATTAAATATTATTACTAGTTCAGGAGCAACCATTTCAACAAAAGAATTTACTAAATACACAGAGAGGTCAGCTGTTTTCTTGATATTTAAAGATTTAAAAGTTTTTAAGATAGTGTTTATGTTAACTTTACTGAATTTAAATATAACGTTACAACAAGGAACGTTTGCTTTTAACAAAGATTCTGCAATGGGGGTTGAAGAGCCTAGGGTTTTTGTCAAATCTACAGGAATTCGGGAGAAAAAAATTTCAAATTCGTTAGCGACCTCGAAGTCTGATGTTGTTATTTTACCATTTATATTATCCCTTACTTAATCAGGTTGTAAACAGACAGACACATTAGTTGGTTGTTGGTTTGTATGTGTCATTTGGCATTTCTACAAAATTTGTTGAAAATTAATAAGATGAAATCTTGTATTGGTGAATACCTATTTTTGGGTACTTAGTTAGCAAGATCTGAGGTTTCTACCCACGTTAGTTATTGTGAAAAAATCCTACATCGCGATAATGAAATTTGCACACGTTTACTTATAAGCCAATATGTTCTAACCACAAATTTTGCTGTTCTCTCTGAGACAGTCTTGATAATGCTTCGTTTAGAGGCGAAACAATTGTCGACGTTTTGTTGTATTTTTAATCCTGCGAAAAATAGTGCTATTAAGAAATTTAAAATAAGTTTAAAGTGTTTTTTTTTTTTAAATATTTTACTTACCATTGATTTTATATTAAGTTTAAAATTATTATGATTTAATTTTTGTTGACCTCTTTCCGCGTTTATAATTTTCCAAGTAGATTTAACTTTGTCTGCACTATTGAGAATTTTATCACTTATATATTTTGATTTAGCTGCTAAACAATCTGCTTTAAACTTTTTTGAATAAGTTTTAACATAATCTAGAAATTCAACTGATCTATTAAACTGTCTTTCTGAGTATAGTTCATAAAGTTTTTGTCTACTTTTGTGTATACCCTCAGTGGCCCATTCACTGAAAGTAGGACTATCACTAATCATGATCTCCTTAGACTTGAATATGGAGTTGAACTCGTTGTAAAAAGAATCAAAAAATAATTTATACATTACATTTGGATCTAAGCCAGTGTCTAAGAATAGAATTTTATTGCAAAGTCCAACCCTCATACGTTCCAAGCGGTCACCAGTTATTGGTCTACATAATATTTTACGTTTTATAACTTTTTCTTTAGTGATTTTAAAAGATGCTATTTGCCCACAATGGTCTGAATCTAGCTTTTTTATAATACTTTTACTTTCTGGCAACATATCGCTGTATATATTATCCAGGCAAGTGGCTATTGTAGCACAATATCTAGTAGGCTCCAAAAATAACTTTGTAAGATTGTGTGATTCAAATAAATTTAAAATATTATAACTCATAGGCGTATTAACAAGTAAATCGACATTAAAATCACCACAAACTATTAGGTACTTATTAGTTTTTCCAAGTTTACATAGAACTTTGTCAAAAAGTTCCTCAAATTCGCAAAAGGGCGAGGTTCCAGGTTTATACACGCATACTACTATGAATTGCTCCATTTCCACGCAAGACAGTTCGACTTTACACTTTAGAGAAAGAGACACAATATCTTTCCGTTCTTTAAATTTAAGTTTTTTATTTAATAAAATCAAAGATCCCCCCCCGTACTGTGGTCACCCTGCAGAATGCACTACCAATCCGGTGATTACTAAAATTTAACATGAGCTCATTCGACTTACGCATATGTTCTGTAATACAAAAGATATCAATATTATCTGAATTCATTAACAGTTCCAACTCTAACTCTTAGCCATGTGTTAAACAACCAATATTTTGATGCCCTATGTTGATATAATTTAAATTTTTTAAATTTGGTTTGATTTGGAGGGCATTTTTTAATATAATTAATATTTGTAACTAAACTTAATTCAATTAATTGACTATGTCTGCTAAAGGGTAATATTGCCTCTGTTGTCGTAGAACTTAATTTAAATTACTTGGAACAGATTCCAAAGTCTTAACACTAAATCTACATTGCTCAATAAAAGCAGTTTTGTCAGCCAAGTTCTTGGCTCAAGTGTAAAAATAATTGAATAGCAAACTTGCTATTTGTCTCTTATAATGCTTTGGTAGAAAATACCTACCTTTGTTTACATAAACAATATGTTTGTTATCGTTAAACTTACTGTAAGAAGTTGACAAATTGTATTTATATACAGTTCTCTTAAAAACAGAATTAAAGTCAATTACATGGAATTTATTATTATATTGGCTAGTTAAATTGAGTTGTAAATTTATCTTACATCTAAGAGAATTTTCCACGTCTGGCACACCTTTTATATATGGTAATGTAAACATTACTACATGTTCAACATTTAAGTTTTGCATTTCGTCAAAGTATAGGGATAGTTCATTTTTGTTAATTTTACCCCTGTTTGAGTCAAAATTATATTCTAATATCTTTTGCATAATTTCATTTAAAGATGCACCTGGATAACAGTTTGAATTTGAATTAAATTGTTGTATCAGAAAAGAACCGAAATCAGTTCCAATATCATCACTAAATAAAATTAGTTTAGTATAACCAGTATGACTATTTACTTTTTACACTGTCACACAATTCATACACTAATGAAGTAGAAGGGGAGCAAGTTGTAAGGGAAGCCTGGTGCTCCAAAGATTGAGGAGAACTTGTGCAGTTGATGTTGCACGAGTGGTTATTTATAAATGTATTAAGGCGCTCAGTATTATAATTAGATGTTTTGAGTACCTTATCTATACTTGATGAACACTTATTAAAGTCTTTTAGAGACCATTCATATTTTTTAGTTACATACTCTAATTCAAATTGCAAATTTTTTATTTGTGACTCTAAGCGTTGTGTGTCAGTGTAATATTTTAAATGACTTTGTTTAAGTTCTAACATAGATAATTTAGCTTGTTCTCTTAATTTTAAACTAGAGTTAACATTTTTACACTTTTTGATTAAGATTCTATGATATTTTAATTGTTTCTTTGATTTTAAAATGAATTTCTTTATTTTTAGGTATTTTTGTAGTTTATTCCTGCTGCAAAAATAAACTGGCTTGTCCAGTTGGTATGAACTGTCATTGGTAAGATCTATAGTAGACAAGTCCAGGTTTGGAACTGTTGCAGAAGGAACAAACTGCGGAGTACCACTCATTAGCTCGTTATAAAGGTTATCCGTTTGTTGGACTACGACTTGCTCGGCAGCTGACTCCAGATGTAAGATGTGCCCCTGGGCATCCCGTAGCTCCTGTTCCAGCAAGGTAGTCCTCCTCAAGGTCCCTTCATACTCGTCACTGCACTATTGAAACCTATCTACTATTGATTGAAGGTGGTTCCGCTGCATTACAATTTCATCATAACTAATATGAAGCCTAGCTAGTTCAGATTTTAGTTTTTTACTATCGTCTAAAGCACCTATCAACAAGTTTTCATTTTCTTCTCTTTCTTTTTCTAATTGTAAACAGAGCTCTGTTTTAGATTTAAGTTCCTGCAACACCAGCTGAAGTTTGGGCTCCTCCTGCTGGCGGGATAAGGCTCTACGGCTACGGGTATTCATATTCTCGACAAATAAGTGCAATTAAACGCAATTTAGAAAATACAAGTAGGTAGTTCGAGGTTATGTTAGGTACCGGTAAATTAAAATCAAAACTTTTCTGTACTTACGAAAATAGATCGCCTGTTTTCAATGTTGAGTATATGAATAAACACGTATAATAAAATAATTTTACCTATTATAGGAGAAACATTATGTATTTACGTGAAATAACATTGAACAATACGGTCAGCTGATTCGTCACTTTTTAGCTTATTTTTACACAAATATACACAAAATTATTTGAAATTATTATTTTTGCACTACTATTGTGATGATATTGGAGTTATCTGATGTAATTTGTATTTATTTCACTAATAAATTTATAGGAGCTAAAATTTTACGACTGTTCAATAGTGTTGCCAGACGCAGAAAAACTAACTAAGTTTAGATAAATAGTATATTAGTTGATATAACGTTGGACTTTTCACAATTTTTTAGAGATCGTAATAAGATATTCCAAAAAACACTTATTCATAGTTATTAATTTTATTAGAGAATGGTAATGAGGTATTCTAAACCACTTATTTATATTTATTAATTTTATTTAGAATTTAGGTACATTTGAATGGTTTCTGGATGTTTAGATTACATAATTAAGATTTAAAGTTAGTAAATGGTTATTGGAATTGTTGGAAGTTGGAAAGAGTGTAGATCGGTGTTGCTAGATTATAGAATGGGTTTTACGGGAAAAGAACGAATGATACGGATATGGGATGTGGTTTAGAAAAAGGTTATAAAAACGGGTGTGCGGGATTCTCGTCCTCTTTTCTTTTCTGGTCTTTGGATCGGGAACTTGCGCTCTTTGGTCTTCGCCTTTTCAACAGTAACGTAACTCTGCTCTTTTCTCTGCGAATTATCATCAGTAGCGGAACTCTTTGATTTTCGGAATTTCGTCGGTAACGTAGCTCTTTTGCTTTTCGAACTACCAACAGTAACGTAACTCTGCTCGTTCTCTGAGTGGTCGGTATCACCTAGTGCGCGTTACGACCGTCGACATGTGAGTATCTAAGGTACCTGCACAATACACCTACCCCTACAATTATTTATTAAATATATGTATTTATTTTATTAGACGCCTTTGTCTAGAATCCTGGCCAGATTCTACTCAGAGTCTCTACACACATTTCACTCAAGCATTTATCGCTTCTAAGACTTCTGGGGATAGAAATGAATAGATATTTATATCTATTGCATTTGGGAGAGAGATTGAGTCTGGTCTCTTGGCGATAAGTGTACGTCATTACATACTAGTCCGCGCTATGAGACTAGCATTAATTTAAGTGATTCAAGATGCAGCTGCAGAGCAACGGAGTCGAGGAAGACGCCATTTTGAGGTCAGATCTTTTCATTTTATTAAAATCGTGGTGAATTATTTTATCCAAATACCCTCCATGTACATATTTTGATAATTTAGAAATTGGTCACATCGGATGGACAACGAACTGACGGATGATTTCTAGGGCTTTTTAGCGTGTAATCTGATGAATATGTGTAAAATTCATGGTAAAAATTTGTCTAAGGACTTGGAATGCGTATATGAATTATAAAGTAAGGATAAATTAATGATTCAGTGTAATTGTCGTAAGACAAGCGTCCAATTTGTTCAGATTGTGGATGTGTAGGCGCGATAAATCCAGTGTAGTTTATAGACATCTAGCGTTAATTAAATGTTCTATATTGTCCTGGTAGTGCGTACAACATTCTAGGTACATTCTCGTTCAATGATTGTGACAGCATGATCGAATCTCCAGTGTCCATTATAATTAGGTCTGTTAGTTCGTATAGTAATGACTAAATAATCACTACTTAGCCAACTTTAATGAGATAATCCTGATGAGATCGTCTTGAATCGAAGTAGGAAGCGTGGCAGGAACTACCCGTAAATAATGGTCATATTATCATACTTACTACATACTATCTACCTACCTACCTACCTACCTACCTTCCTTCCTACCTACCTAACTAATTAACATTGTGAACCTGAAAAGTTGTGTCCGAAATTGAATATAATTACAATACTGATTCTAATATCTTTATTGTACATTACCTACATACATATTTTACTTCATACCGTTGCTTGACCACCCTGAACTAACCAACGAATAACCTGTGGAGTATGAACAGAGTCATAAACCATTAGGAGGATTGATCTGAATTACATACACACATTAGTGTACCTACATTTCGCCATATCATTCATGTAAAGATTGGTAAACCTCGTCCGTTGTCAGATTCGCCTTGGTGAGGTTGACTATTATATTTGCATACATTAGTGTACCTACATTTCGCCAAATCATTCATGTAATGATTGGTAAACCTCGTCCATTGTCGGAGCTACGCCTTGGATAGCATTAACTAAATTAAATTATATTAGTAACCTTTACTGTGTGATGCCCGGTTATATATTTGGTGAATCATGGTAATAGGTGAGGTAACTTGGTTCATAAGCCTGTGGGAATTCCTTCTTGAATTCATCTCGCATACCTTTATTATTGAAACCGCTAATGGAATGATAGTATCAGAATAATGTGTTTTATTCTAGGAATTTCCAATTTTGTAAGATTTTGGATAGCGGATGGTTTGAGATGGAGGCATTTTAATCTTGGGTTAAATTGTTTCCTGGTATGCTGAACAAGCTTCAGTTGATATACATGAAGATGTAGCTGTATTTGCTCATCTCAGAAATCGATTAAATCTTGGTCTACTAAGCGTTTGGCGCTTGCATATTTTCAAGGTTATAACATACCTGGGTATCCTCCAGTCTACTCGGAGCCATGTCTCACCAGAGGAGATTGGAATTTATAAGAGAAGCCTAAGTAGTTCTAACAGCCTGGTTCGTTTAGAACTCCGATATCCAAGTCAGACTAGCTTGATATTCCTAGGTGCAACAATGGAATATTGAGTGAACTCCTACCCAACTTACCCACTCCTTATAGTACTTATTCTGATCCATCCGTAGAATGTAAATAACAATTACATAATACATTTTCAAGAAGGCTATTCTACATAGGTGAAGGTAATTATACAATAAACACTCTACAGTAAATATGGTTGTTTTATTATACCTACTTTTCCCATTGTGGTCAAGCAAATTGACCACAATGGGAAAAGTAGGGAGGGTTATATAAACTATATAACATAAAATTGTTATATAAAATATATAGCTGTATAAACTATAATCATAAAACCCATAATTACTTATCCCTTCATCCTATATTAATCCTACTCGGGTTACCAGAAAGTTAATTCTTAAATGATCATTTCTGCTAAAATAGTTCAGAATGGATTTATGTTAACCTAATGATAACTATCTTGATGTATATCTGAGTGTTTGTGGTACAGGCATTCGTATGATTATAACTACTTCCACTTTGCTGGCATGGTTGCAACTTGGCTTACCGATGGTCCGGACTCTCTTGGCCTAAGGGCAAGACGAGATAGACTGTATCGTGTATTGCTGATTGTATTTCATGGGCAGCCCTTGTGAATTTGAGCACTGCTCCGGACTCACTGGATTTCCTTGACTGGACCAGATTGAGATAGAGTTGATGTCTCATTGGATCAAGGTTTCTACGGTAGATGTATCCTCGGATCTTCTACAATTCGTCATTTTATAAATCATGAGACTGTTTGTATGAACATGATCTCAGATATACCAATAAGCTTTGGAGGTTCTTGCCAAGCATAACTCCTAGCTGAACTATTATGGCTATCATTGGGTATACTATACATACCTATTATATATATGCCTATTGATAATATTAACATCAATATTGTGGATCTGGAACTCGTTCTAATCCGTATTACCTTCGTGATCAGCTGTTCAAGCTGCTTCATCATCCAAAAAATATTCTTTCACGAGGAAATATGGTGTATGGCTTGATTTCCAGTCTGCCTGCCGAGTGGCTGGGGCGGTAAATGACATTTCCAACCCCACATTGATACCTAACTGCCTACTGTCTATTACCCCTCCTAATTATCATGACCATTCGGTAAACACTTAGTAATATTTCATCATCATAATAGATATTATTGCAACTAGTCTGTATGTTACATCCCTATGTTCTATAACAACCACAATAAATTCACTATCTTATTATAAATAAATAGGTACTCACTTGTTGATATAACTTTAATAATTTATTACAGTAATCTAGAATATTATTATCAATATTAATGTCACTTTTAGGTTATGTACACATTTGACACTAAAATACCTTTTACCAACAAGTTATCTAGGTTTGTATTAGAAGCACTAGTTAGGTCTAACAAATAATTTAGAATCACTATAAGATATTAACTTCACTTATTTAGGTTTGAAATTAGAAGCACTAATTAGGTCTTACATCATAGATTAAGCGCATAATCACAAAAAAGAATCCGGTTTGCTATGACACAACGTAGAGTCCTACCACTAATCTTTAGACGATCGATCACTTTGGTCAATCTTCAGTAAAGTTTCATATTAGAAGTACATTATAGGTATTTTAAATGGAACCATATAGTTGATGTACTATCATCCTATCAGATAGAATAGTATAATCATTTTAGACGATTATAATGCACCTTTCCATGTATTTCAGATTCACCGTCCTTCGTTCAAAAAAAAATGTATAATCCATGTTCAATTATTCTAGATATAATTCCTTTTCCTATTCTAGGCTTTCCTTCTTCTTAGTCTTAGTCTTAATCTTTTCCTTTCTTTCTTCCCTTTAGTTTTAGATTTAGTTATTTTATATATAGATAATTATAGTTATATATAGTTAGTTGGATAGGAGGGGTTTTTTACAGCATGACTCAATTAACACATTTTGTGAAATTTCCTGCCATATTATTGGATAACGACAAACTCTTCTGAGCGCCATGGTAAGGGAGAGTGACAACACTCATGTCAGTCGTTCGACCGATCAGCGGACTTTAGACACCACGTTGATAGAAACATCCAAATATAATACTGTGATTATTGAAAATAAATAGGTTTAAAAAGAAATTAAGAATATAATTTAATTAAATATTAGATAGAAATTAAAGGTCTTCTTGTAAACTTGATGTAGCAGATCGCTTTTACAGCAAAAATACTGAATATTTTAGTGTAATGTCATATCAGCCGCGTAACTAGATTTAGTCTAGTGAGTGGTCAAAACGCCAAATTGTTTTGTACCTAACTTATATACCAGTGGTCATAAGCATGTGGCAGCGGGGAACGCTGATGAAGGCGGCGGTGTGAGTAGGGTACCCCTACTACGTGAGATTTCGATCTGGCATCTAAAACGTTTCTGTCCATGACACATAATGATGTTTCCTATTACCGATCCTATTACTGATTAGTGGTGTACATCATCTCAGCCCATTTGACGGCCACCACGGGACATATGCCTGCACCAAATAGAGGGAGCATTCAGCCTACATATACCCCGCTGGCCGGACGGGTTTTTAAAGTGGTGTCAATGTAACGTGTTGAATTCCTCGGGCCACGAATGACCTGGGGTGTGTGCCCGACTGGCCTCACCTGATGACTCCCCCAAGGAACTAGAGGTTGAGAGTGGTCACATGAACCCAGTCGTTGCACTCTCTGCGTCTAGGTGGTCCTCAAGACACTTCCACGCGGCGAACCACCAGAACGCTTGCGTGCCCACAGCGATCCCAGGAGGTTTCACTGTGGTACGCGTGTTACAAGGTCTATATATATATAAAGTTAAATAAAATAAATCTAACTACTTTGCAATATTCCGCCACATGCAAATTACCCAACTCTCGTATTTTTTCATGCACAAGTCCGCCCTCCAAACCCACTTAGGCCGAACGAATAGAGAAATAATTTTGAAAAGAGAAGAGTTGTGTTATCGTGCAAAAAATAATAAAAAACCTCATCAGGATGATGATGCCCCTGGTTGGGGGCGAAACACGTGTCGAGGTTTTTTATTATTTTTTAAATGGAAAGTATGGAGCAGGCTTGAAACATAGAATGTAACATCGTATGCAGTAAGAAGATACGACTCCTACCCAATGCTGTACCTAAGTCAGCGACCTCTGGGGACGCTGGGTACAAGCCTATATTTACAATGCCACATAGGCGAACGGGCAGAGAAGAGCTAGCTTCTTCTGCTCAAGGAACTTCGTTCCTTCCACCGGACGGGGCGACAAGGGGAGATGACCAATTTCCTAAATGTTAGACGTACAAAAGAGACACTTAGCGCGCGCGTCCAACCTTCTGCGATGGCTCGCAGAATCCTGGCGGCGTGACGATGGCCAGCTGGGTTTGAAGGGTGCGGGACAGGTGGACCCGGGATACCGCCGGATCGCCCACGCTGTTTGCTATGGCACTGATTCGTTGATTCTTGTTTAATTAGAAGACCCTCTATCTGAAGCACAGGTGGGAAATCAAAACCTAACCTAACAACTGTTGTCGTTTGGCTGGTGTGCAGGGGTCGGAACTTACCGCTATCTGGCGATTAACACGCCTGGCAATTTCCCACCACTTCCCAACAATGTGCCATGTGACCAATCCCTAGAAAATACCGATAAATAAATAAAAATATTATGTTAATTAATTTAAGTAAGTAGCGTCAGTCAAACTATAAACATTTAATTCCATTAAATATAGGATGATATTACGTATGTACACCAAGTAGACGGTTGAATTTTATAAATTAAATATCTCAACTACACATCGCTTGCTACGAACAGATTAGCTTAACTTTGATCTAACTCCAGTAGCGCTGTTTAAACACATTTCAAACTGCAAATTCACATCAACATTGCTATATCTACAAGCTACGAATTACAGTAGTTTGAAACCCGACAATAAATTTAAAACCTTTAGAAAGACCATTTTATGTCAAAAAGCATATTATAAGACAGTTGATTACCTTAATTTATGAAATTTTATTGTATACCCACAAGAACAAAAGTAAATTTGTGAAAAATAGTGATAATCATAATCTAAACTTAAGAAATAAGGATAAACTGGCTGTTCCTAAATTTAGGCTTCATAAAGTGAGTAATTCTTTTGCGGGAAACTTTATTTGAATGTACAAAACATTGCTAACCAAAATAGCAAATTTATCTGTTAATAAATTTAAAAAACTAATAAAACGTAAATTGTGCCATAAAGCTTATTATAATATTAATGATTTCTTAGATGACAAGGCTGCCTGGTTGTAACACGAATTGCTCCTTTCTAAATAACTCTGTATTAGATTTAAGATGAAATATTTTGGAAAAAAGCCGAACTGAGTTTCTTGAGGGCTCTTCTCAGTCTCGTTGCATTTTGGAACCCTCGGTAGAGTCACACCAACTTTTGACGAATCTAAATAATTTTCTAAAAATTTCAAAGATAATAAACGTTATTTTATTTTTTTTATTTTATTTTAATGATAAAACTGTCTGGCTTGAGCATGGTGCAGGCGCCTCCTAAAATGCCGTAATTGTAGCATATTTTGTACTTAGGCGACTATATTTTTTTTTTGTTGTATTATACACTCTTTTTGATTTTGACACGAGACCAATGCACATTCGTCCACATTTAGTCTTAAGAAAATGTGTAAATGAGTCAATTATTTGAAAAGAGTGACCGAGAGTTTTATTGCCAGGTTCTTTCTCTCTGTTCTACTTATTGCTTTGAGAATCTGGCAGTACATGTAAATATAGAAGCAATAACTTTTTTTTATTTTAAGTAAGTACTTACTTACTTACTTACTTAGGTCACTAAATGGCTCTTACAAACGTCAGTAAGTACTGACGTTTGTAAGAGCCATTTAGTGACCTATACAAATAAATAAATCATTTCATTTCATTTCAAAAAGTTACTATTGAAAAGAATTTTACTAAAACGTTGCGTCTTGTCTAGGCCGCGTTTTGATGCAAACGTGTTTGCTGACTTATACTCGTATAGTGTAGCGCGGCGTGAGCCGTTGCATGTATTGCGATGAGTTCGCAACTTGTCGCAAACGAATTACTGGCGTTCCTGCAACAGAAGCTGGATGTGATGGACGAGCTGTCGGCTATCCAGATCTGTTCGTCAAGTTTCAGTCATGAAGATATTCTCAATAAGAGTGACCAGATGGTGTCCCGCCGGCGTGACGGGACAAGGAAGAGCATACAGGATATCATCACGCGGCTTAAGGCAACCGATCCCGACGACGTGCCTATGTTTGTGGCCCAGGACTTATCGAAGCTTCCTCCGGTCACATTCGATCACGTCGACGTTACCTGCCTTTTAAAGGATTATAGTGTCCTTAAAGGCGAGCCTGGTGGACGTCCAGACAAAGTTGGCGAAAACCGAGGATATCGTTGTGAATTTGCGTAAAGAACTTGTTACTTTACATGAGACTACAGCGGTATCTAGGTCACCACCTAACGGCAAAATTAACACGCGCTGTGAAGCTGACCTCAATGTGAGTTTCGCGTCAGCAGTTTTGTCGCCGTCCGTGTCGCCGTCATCGAGTGCACGCACACTTGCACCCGCCCCCGCGGCCCCTACCAGTCAAGCCGCTCGAACCCTGCGCCCTGCTCCGCTGCCCGTGCCTGCAGCTCCCGCGAAACTACTAGGTTTTGTTAGCGTAATCAAGACCGCTCCACCGAAGCCACTACCTGAGAAGGTATCAGATGTGGCTAATGATGAATTTGTGACGGTGCAAAGTAGGAAGCGCCGATCGCGAACCAAAGGGAACCGTTGCGGCACAGATGCAACGCAGTCCAGCACAGCGCTGCGTGCCGCAGTACCGAGTACACATACATACATACATACAAAGCATCACGCCTTTTTCCCCGAAGGGGTAGGCAGAGGTGTGCAAACACACCCACATCTCGCCAGCTATGTTAGGTCCCATGTAATAGGGGGCGAGCCTATTGCCATTTACCGGGTACAAGTTCCAGACTCTGGGATACTTATCTGGGTAACATTTTAAAGAGAATTATACATTATCCACTCTGGTGGATAATGTATAATCAATTTTGTTAACGTTTGAAGCGCAGTATTTTTATATCTATTTTATTTCGAATTATAACGACAGAGCTGATTCATGGTTTCTTTAACATCCACTTACAGATTCTCGCCCCTCAGCAAATCGACGAGTTAACCTCCATGCTGAAGCCCATTAAAGACTTGCAGAGTGCTGTTCTTGAGTTAAATGATGCGCTTAGATTAGATGTTCCTGAAATAGACACAACTAACAGTGAGTATTATTTCAACTGGTAAAACTTGGATAACTTTATTGCTCAATACAAATTAGTTCATACGTTTTTTGTTGTTGTTTGTTTAATACTTCCAATTATTTTCGGTTTTCTTAATGGAAATATTCGGTTAAAAACAGGAGTCCAAATTGCTCCTCATTTAACACCTCGGAATTTAACACCCGGGAATCGAACCCGAGACCTCGAGTGTGGCAGTCCGTACATAGTACCATTGTGCCACCGAGGTAGTCGTTCGCGGATCGTGTTTACTAACACTAGTCTTAAGGTTCTATCACTAACACAACTTTATAATATCTATATGTATTCTTAGTTTTAAGGTATTTATCTATGGGCCGTAGAATAAGTTTATACCACCTGTAACTTTTCTATTTGTTGCCTGAAATAAATAAATAAATAAAAAATAAAACAAAACCCAGTTGGACCACAGACGGTTACAACAAGTTAAATTATTTACACGAATGAAACTGAAGCAAAAAGCTAGCAGCAACACATATATCCGAAGCAAAACCTACGAGCAAACCTCATATTATCAAAGGAGTGGTTTGTTTATCATTCAAATTGTTTTAGACCCGGGATGGAATGTAAACTTGCACAGACTTGTAAAAGCTTCTGTAAAATATACAAGATGTTTTTAGAGCTAGATGGCGTGATGTTAAAAATGTCCAAAATATTTGTTATCTATTGTTTAATATACATGGGGCATACTAAAAGTTTTGCACTTCTAGCTAATCGGAACGTTGCAACCTTCTTAGTAATAAAAAAAAACAATTGGCGGGAAATCATTTGTCAATTGTTTTTTATCACACATCAAAGTTCTACGTATGCAACGAAAATGGAATTAAGTCGAAAAGATTTTAGAGCGATGATTTTTTATGATTTTAAAAGTTCTCTCTCTCCGCAATACTGTGCCGCTCGTCTTCAAAATGCTTTTGGGAGAGAAGCACCTTGTTTGAGCACCGTGAGGCGATGGTTTGCTGAATTTGAGAGAGGTCGAGTTTCTTTACATGACGAATTTCGTGAAGGGTGGCCATCAACTGCCGTCAACGAAAATAATGTGGCTACTGTTAAGCGGTTAATTGAAGAAAACCCGCGGATTACCTATGAGACAATTCGAGGACTATTGGGGATTGGTATGAGTCAAATCCAGAAAATTTTACACGAAGAATTGAAAGTTCGGAAACTTTGTTGTTGTTAGATCCCTCATGAACTGCCAGCGGAGCCGAAGCGGGCTCGCGTGGAATGGTGCTCACAGATGCTACTGAAGTACGACCACGGACATTGTAATGCTGTTTAATACATTGTCACAGGAGACGAAACGTGGATTTATTGTTTTGGACCCGAAAAAAGACAGCAATCTTGTGAATGGATGTTTGAAAATGAGAACAAGCCAACAAAAGTGAAGCAGGCGAGAAACTTTGGTAAAAAAATGATCGCGTTTTTTTTCTCAGCTGCGGGTCCCATCTGTACAATTCCACTTGAAGATCAAAAAAGTGTTAATGACGAGTGGTATTCTACCATTTGTTTACCCAGGGTGTAAGAAAAAGTTCGCGAAAGACGACCCAAAAGCCGCGTTCTCCTACATCATGACAACGCTTCTTCACACACGGCCAACAAGACAAAGTAATTTTTAGCTTCCGAAAAAGTACAACTCGTCACCCATCCTGCGCATAGCCCCAACCTAGCACCCTGTGATTTCTGAATTTTCCCCAAAATCAAAGATTTGATGAGAGGTTTCACTTTTACCAACTCCGAAGAGGCAGTGATAGCGTTCAATCAGCACGTAGAAAACATGCCTTCAGATCTGTGGTCCTCCTGTTTTAAAAAATGGTTCGATCGCATTTGAAAAGCAATAAACATAATATTTTGGTTTTAACATGTTGTTTTTTTAAGTTACCTACGTATACCTATACTCTCTTAGATACTAAACCTTATAAAGAGGCAAGACTTGATTGTATGTCAGCTTGTTTGAATTGAATAGGTTCCGTAACTACTGAATCGATTTTAAAAATTATATCATTATAACTACATTATTCTAGAGTAACATAGGTTAGTTTTTATCCTGGTAGTGTGTTCTCACGGGAATCAGAAACGCGAAGAAACTAGCCGCGGCGATTAGCTGGGGATGAAGAAATTTACTACTTTAACTGGAATTCAGCAATAGTATAAAGATTTGAGCTACCTACAAGGTTCAAGTCCACAAGTATTATTTCCTACTCTGTGGTACAGGGTAAAAGTAGATGTGTTCATTAAATTAAATACAAAATAAAACTGTATATATTACATACAGTTTTATTTTGTATATAATTAGGTATGCAAATTCTTTACCGTTTTCTATTAGGGACTTTATTGCATTCGTGAATGTGGAATATTCCAGAACAATGGTCCTGGATGTTCACGTCTGTTTAATGGAACAGACGTGACTAATGTGCTGATGTTCCTGTAATTGAATAAATGTGTGCGTGAGAGATATTTAGAAGATAAAAAAAACTGCGCGACATTGAGCTGTCGCGCAGTTTTTTTATCTTCTTTATTATTAACATAAGTCCTTAGTAGACGAAAAAATCAGCTCTGATAGGACGGGCACACTTGGTGACCGCAAGCAGTTTCAATTTATTGTCGCTCTTACAAGGAATACTCTGATTTATTACGAGAAATCTAATCTCTTTTGCCTTGCGGCATTATGAAAAGTGTAATACGACTCTCTATGATTGTGAATTTAATTAAATTAAAATTGTACTATTATTTCAACGATATTAGATTTCAGTAATATTATACGAGTATTATAAGCTCTAAATTACCTTTTCAGTCTCACGCTACCGATGACAGATTTTATTATAGATTATCTAAGACGATCTTGTACCGTATAGTCAACAAAATTTTAACGAAAATCATAAATCGCAACAGAAAAAAATATGGAAGGATTTCGTAACGTTTTCCACACAAAAAAGAAATTTGGAAAACGTTGAAAAGATTAAGGCAGTATTTCACCGCGTATACGAGAATGTATTGACTATCAATCTTCTCTTTCGATGCGATAAAGATGTAAAAAAGGTATAATGTATACACCTTTCCAATATTTGAATTATTTATCTTGTGATACATAATATGATAATTCAGGAAAAACCCACGACTATTATTTTAGGTTACCTTTGTTGAGAAATCAGATTATTGTAATTATGTATGAAGAGACTGACACTCGTATTTACTTAAAAGATCTACCTACGATTTTCAGCAAGTGTTTTTTTAAGTCCGCGGTCCAAGGTTCTTCCATTGCCGGGCGCTCTAGGCCTGGGCCTCCAAGACGTTAATGTAGAATTCAAATTATACAAATAGGAATTATAAGATACAGAAAGGAACTCTAATATTAATATTTTTATGTAAAGAAACATATTTTCTTGTCTGTCCTCAAAAGAGTAAAATGGATAATGGATAGAGAAGTAATATGCTAGATATAAAGGTCAGATACCAAACACGCGTATGAACGTAACGAGTCTCCAGAGATGGATCCTTTTCCAATATTATACGTTCAATGGAACATTTATATCTAAATTTATGTCATATTTCATTATTAACGGGTGTATTATTTTTGATGTATTTGTTTCACTTGAGGTTTCTGAACAAAATAACAAAGGCTTTTCAAAAAAACTGTCTCAGAACTAAAGTTCTTTGCCTGCCAAATAAATTCAAATTTATATCCGAATTTATCATAGGTAAAGGAATATTAAATCTTGATGACAATACTCGTAGTTTCCACTTATGATCATTTCTCTACATAGGTTATACTCGTAAATTTACTGACAATGAACATTTAAAAAAATTGTGAGAGAGAGAATTAGGTAAGCCTGGCACAGAGCAGGGAATAGTACTAGTATACGTATTATAAGTTTCATAATACATTTACGTAACAGGTAACCCTCTCGGGTGCGGTTTTCACGAATATCATCATTATTTAATGACAGCTGTATAATGAATGGGTTTCGAACGGAATTGATATAAATTGAGTCTCAGCGGATTGTGAAACAAGGGTTACTGTTGGCTTGAAATTCAAAAGGTGGGTACTGAAACCGCAGTGATTGTTATAAATATATAATTTGCTATAGGTATTAAATTAAAGAGATAATTATGAAAGTATAAAATTAAAACGAATTAAAATGTGCTCCTTTCGTAACACCATTTTAAAACCTGCGACACGTGCATTAAAATGAAGAGAGATATAAGTGTGGAGCAGTAATTAATTATTATTTTTCAAAGCTTCTGTTTCATACACTGCGTCATAAATAGTAACCGAGTATAAAAAAGAATTTTGCCGACTAAGAATTACAGTAGGACAAAGTCGTGGTGTTTCTCTAGTAATTAATATTTATCAGAATAAACCACTAATCGGTCAAAATGTAAATGGTTAGGCCGTTGGTGATTAATGGTTTAAATAAATATCCAGTTACCTCAAAGTAAATATTCCGATACCTATTTGTAGTTTAAACTGTACGAAACTGTAAATAGTAATAGTTATCTAGAATGAATAAATAATATGTTTGCACCAGGCATGAAATCTAACCTAGCTTTAATAATTTTGTTTCTAGGGTTCCTATTACTGAGATTTCGCTGTCTGTCCGTCCGTCCATCCGTCCGTTGGCCTCCAGGCTGTATCTTATAAACCGTGATAGTTACAAAGTTGAAATTTTCACAACTAACGTGTTTCTGTTCGTAGAATCAAATAATCAATTATTCAGTTTAGGCACATAAAGAGCACATTCATTAGGCTTGCCTAGTGTGGGGCCACCGACAATGTATTGTAAATAGATTTTTTGGTAGTAAATTATTTGTATTGTATTTGTATATGAATGTAAAAATTTTACAATTTTGTCAAGAAATATTATAAAAATACTAAATTAAGTAAGTACATAAATAACCATTAGAAAATGATTATTTCGCTGGTTCGGTAAGTTGGTTCTTCTGAGAAGAGACCAGCAAGAAACTCAGGTAGATTATCCATTTTCTTTTTTATTATTGTTTTGTTTACATTGTTACAATTAGTTTATATTGTATTTATTATACGAGTGACCAACAACAGAAGATTAGGGTGACCATGCATTTTTATCATTAAGATATTCGTCTACAAAAAAATGTTTGATGATGAAAGGCTACTATAATAGTAGCCTTTCATCATCAAACATTTTTTAACAACTATTTTAAACTTATTAAGAGGCATATCAACCAAATCCTGAAGAATTTTGTTATTGAATTTTATTACTGAATTTTTTATACATTTGCCTACAAACGAATTAGGTACCAACTTTGTGTAGTCAAATTTTTGTCATTGCCAGTTTATTTTTATTTCTTGTAATAAAATTGTGGTTATCGGATTTTTTTTGAAGAGATCTATGGTCTTCCGTACATATAAGATGTTGTCGTAAACATAATATTGAGAAGCAACTGTTAAAATATTAATTTCTTTAAATAGTTCTTTCAGCGAGTCACGGGGTCTGAGTCTATAGATTGCTCGTATAGCTCGTTTCTGTAATATGAATATTGTCTCAATATCGGCAGCTGAGCCCCACAGCAGCAGACCATATGACATAACGCTATGAAAGTAGCTAAAATAAACTAATCGTGCCATTTTTTCGTCAGTAAGTGACCTTATCTTTCTAACCGCATAGGCAGCTGAGCTAAGTCTTCCTGCCAAGGCTGTGATATGAGAACCCCATTGTAGTTTACTATCTAGAGTTATCCCAAGAAAAACTGTGGTATTGACTATTTGAACTAATTCATAATCATAGTAATATGAGTATCCACCTGTCTAACATTGGGCATAGTAAATTTTACATATTTTGTTTTCTTCGCATTGAGCAGCAAGTTGTTACTTGTGAATCAATGCAATATTTCCGAAAGGGTATTATGTACATCGTCAAGTACTACTTTTTGTCTATCACTTTTTAAAATTAATGATGTGTCATCAGCAAATATTACTATCTCACAAAGATTTTTAGTGAAATAAGGAATATCGTTTACGTATATTAAGAATAAAAGGGGTCCTAATATCGAGCCCTGGGGTACCCCCATGACTAATGAGGCGCCAGAAGAGTCGGTGCCATTAATGTTTACTTTTTGTACTCTACCAGTGAGGTAAGACTCAAGTAAGTCAAGTGAGCTGTTCGAAACAGCATAATAACCTAATTTCAATAACAAAGTCTCATGATCTACACAATCAAAAGCTTTTGATAGATCACAAAATATACCAATGGCATCCTGCCTTTCCTCCCAAGCATCAAATATATGTTTCACAAGTGCAACTCCTGCATCCGTTGTGTTCCTGCCTTTAGTGAAACCAAACTGTTTGTTATGAAGTAACTTATTGTCTACAATGTGAAAGCAATTGATTAAATAGTATTTTTTCAAAAAAAATACTGAGGGTTGGGAGTATGGAAATAGCTCGAAAATTTGAAGGATCACTTTTGTCTCCTGCTTTAAATAAAGGAATGATTTTACTGTACTTCATAAGATTAGGAAACTGATTTTCATCTATACATTTATTGAATATGAATGCAAGGTGAGGCGCTATAGCGGGCACTGTTGATTTTATTATATTAGTTGAAATGCCCCAAAGATCCTCGGTATTTTTTATATTTAGTTGATTAAAAGTTTTAAGTATAGTGACAGAGTCAATATACTGAAAATCAAAGTTAATTCTACATTTATCAACACTAGATTTAAGAAGAGAATTGGCCACGTTTTTTGTCGAATTTAACTTATTTGTAGCGGTGATTGGAACATTTGTTAAAAAAGATTCAAATGCATTGACCACTTCAGAATCAGTTTTAATGTGTTTAACATCTATTTTTAACTCGAAGGATCGATAACGTGACTTTGCTTTACAAGTTTATTTGTTAATAACATTCCATATTGCCTACGTTTTATTATCAGATTTTTCTATTTTAGCCCGTAAATAATTAGATTTAGCTGTTGAACATACTTTTTTGAATAGTTTGGAGTACTATTTAATCTGTTCAATTACTTGTGGCTCATTAGTAGTCATGGTCATGGTCATAGTCTCGTATAATTCATATAATTTCCTTCTACTTTTATAGCTTCCAGGCGTAGCCCAATCACTAAATTTAATTTTAAATTGATTTACATTTATTGTTTTTTTAGTGAAAATGTTATCACATTCGTATTTTATTACTCCGAACAAATCTCCGTAATGATTATTCGGGTTTTTATCATTATTCAACTCCAAAAGAGTTACTTTACTCTTAATGTTTTCTTTAAATTTTTCTAATCTATATATTTTGTGATTGGTCTACATACAATATTTTTTGATGATGGAACATGTTGGTACTTAAATCTAGCTAACTGACCTGCATGATCTGAATTTATAAAATGTATTAGGTATAGATTTCTCATCTACATCGCGGTTAGAAAAAATATTATCCAAGCAGGTAGCTGATGTGGCTGTGGTGCGAGTTGGTTCACAAAAAAGATTTTGTAAGTTAAAAGATTTAAAAAGGTTGAGGAACCTTAGCGCGTTCTGAGAGTTTTCTAAAATATTAATATTAAAATCGCCACATACAACTATAGCCTTCTTACATTTACATACCTATTACCTTTTTAAGGCTTCCTCCATAATGGATTCAAACAGGTAGTAATCTCCAGAAGGAGGTCTATAGACGCTAATAATATTCAATATTTCGCTCGCTTGTGAGTGCTACTACGTCTTTTCGGTCTTTTGATTTTAATTTGTCATTAATTAAAATGAGAGACCCACCTCTTATAGCGGAATCTCTAGTAAACGCACTAATGATTTTATAATTATCAATATTAACTAAGAGTTCATGTTTTTTTAACCAGTGTTCAGTTAAACAAAGTACATGGATACGTTTTTCACTTAAAAATAATTCTAGTTCTAACTCTTTGCCAGAAAAGCCTTCAATATTTTGATGAATAATATTCAGGAACATAGACTTTTCCTTTGTCCTTAAATTTAATTTGCTAGGGATTTCCTCTATTGTCCTACAACTAAGTTTAAATTATAGTCACCCTTTTTTGGAACAGATTCCAAGGTCACAAGACAAACATTGTCATTTTTCTGCTCAATAAAAGCAGATTGTTTAGCCAAGTTTTTGGCTGAATAACTAATAAAATATGATAGCGAAGATGCTATCTGTCGCCTAAAATATCTATTCAAATAGAATTTATCTTCCGTCAATAACAATTTATTTTCTAAAAACATGTTTATGTCAATCAGATGGAATTTATTCGGATTATGAAATGTCAATGTATGTATTGTTTGATTTAGCTTAATCTAAGATTGTTTTCGGCCTGTGACAAGCCACGGCTATAAGGAAGTGTGAATAAAATAATGTTTTTAACATCTAATAAGCTCAGTAATTCTAAACAATTTACAATTGCATTTCTGTCTGCATTTCCTCTATCTCCCACCAAAATTAAAAGTGTACAGTTGCTGTTTAAAATACAATTTTTATTTTTTTTAATAATGTTACAGTAACGTAATCCCGGTAATGCCACTATAACATCAAATACATAAAAAAACAGAATAAAATCAATATTTAGGGAGGCTCCCATACAACAAATGTAATTTGCTTTGCCATTTTTATAGATAATGGTACGGAACCCTTATTGCGCAAGTACGACTCGCATTAGGCCGGTTTTTAAACGCTACAGCGCTAGGCGCCAGGCTTGGGTCATATCATTTTTAAACGCTACTGCGTTAGGCGCCAGCCTTGGGTCATATCATTTTTAAACGCTACTGCGCTAGGCGCCAGCCTTGGATCATAACATTTTTAAACGCTACTGCGCTAGGCGCCAGCCTTGGGTCATATAATTTTTAAACGCTACAGCGCTAGGCGCCAGCCTCGGGTCATATCATTTTTAAACGCTAAAGCGCTAGGCGCTAGCCTTGGGTCATATCATTTTACGGACAAAAAGTTAAATAATTGATTATGCAGCTTCAGCATTATACAATATGGTACGATGTTGTGATAACCGTTAAATAATGAACTCGATTATTGTGTAATAAATTGAAGTCATTAACTGGAGTCCTTTATCTAGCTAATGAAAATACAATAATTGGCTGTCATACCCAGTTTGGGTGTTTGTTATAAAAGTAAAATCATTGTTAAAACGAATTTCAATAAAAGAATTGATAAGTTTTATAATTTTTTTTACCATATTAAGCAAATATGTTGTAAATTGTATGGTAGAAAAAGAGTGTTTTATTGCCAGGTTCTTTCTCAGAGGCTGAACCTATTGCTTTGCGAATCTGGCAGTAAATGTAAATATATTATAGGAGCAATTATATTTTTTACAAGCTTTTTATTAGCTTGCAATGTTTGTATGTAAGTAAGTAAGTACGTTTGTTCGGGTGGAATCTTGCAACTCAATTTTAAAGCAGATTTCCTTTGCCGATTGAGCTGAAATTTTGTATACACGTTCGGTTTGGAAGACAATTTATGGTTCACACTGTGACGTCTTTCTAAATTCAAAATGGCGGCGGATACAAGATGGTGGACTAATTATATTCAATGCACTCCTACAATATGGGTACCAAAAGAAAGGGCTTACTAAGAGTAACTCGAAAAATAAAGTGACGTCACTCTAAATTGAAACTCAATTTTGAAACAGATTTCCTAAGCCGATTGAGCTGAAATTATGTATAGACATTGGGTTTGGATGACAATACATGGTTAACACTGACGTCCTTCTAAATCCAAAATGGCGGCACATACAAGATGGCGGACTAATTATGTTCAATGCACTCCTGCAATATGGGTATCAAATGAAAGGGCTTACAGAGAATACGAATGCCAGGTATAAATAAAATGCTAAACATATACTTTGTTTTTCAATTAGCATGTACAATACCTCCTATGAGAGGAAATCAAGTATTTGAACAACCCTCTAGATTTGTCCCAGCAACACACCTATGGCGTTATTTTCTCGTTAATTGAATTGAAAGAAAATATGAGATAACAAGGAAGCACAACTTTTAAAGATCTCTTGAATGCATTACAAGTTGGTGAACTTAAATCAGAACATTTTGCTATTTTAATGAATATGTTACACAAAGAACAAACTGGTGTGTTTGCGATTGAAAAAGATCTGCGAATTTATCCAACTTACCCAAAGTACACAATCATAAAAAAAAAGATTTCGAACATTTCCGAGCTTGTGTTGTAACTATTAACAAAATAACAGCACTGGATAGTCTAGTAGATTGTACAAGAAATAAAAACCGGCCAAGGGCGTTTTGGGCCACTCATAGAATAGGGTTCCGTAGTCAAACATAATAACCTATTTAACTACTGAAGCAAAAGTATAACTACTTGTGATGGTAGTCCATAGAGTATCACAAATATTTTTATATTTTTCGGGGTAGCCATTAAAATTTTAGAGAGGGGGGGGGGGTGCTCTTTTTTACCAAAAACATGAGCTTTATAGTTGAATATCTCGCACACGAACACTTAACCATGAGACCTGGAATTGTGAGACCTTGCGTCATTGTTCTAATGGCACAAGGAGGCCAGAAGTCCAAACTCCGCCAGGATCTCATGGAGACATGGAAGGTGCGACTTGAGCAACCGAATTGGGGAACCACCACCCACATCGCGGCGGTGAGACCGATCGGCGAGTTCACATATCGTGCGACACTGATCATCACCGGGCACGGAAACTGGAATTGTGGGCCTGGACCTAGATACCCTCTCGCCTAGAGACCATGCTACGAGCCATGGTCTCTTGCGGAAGTCAGTGGAACGCGGCCGTTTCCTTCTGCAAACAGGTTATGCTCATGAAGGAGGCGGCCAGTAGGGTGAGGAACCGCTCCCCTCTGAATTGCGAAGTGTTCCAGACTGGGATACGCGTAGGACCAACGACCTCCATGATCACGGCCTGAGGACGACGGTCTAGCAACTCACCATTCTTACAGAAGCAGGCTAGAAGGTGTGCGTGCTTCACCCCACGCACGCCTTCACTCACCGACGCGGGATAAACCCCGACCCCAAAGATGCGGGGTAAAACCCGTTAAAAAAACTTTTAAAGATGAAGCTTTTATTTAAATGGCCTTAAAAGACAAAAATAAACTTTAACTTTAAAACTTTTAGATTAACTTATAACGTCATTACGTAAAGTAAACTTTAATCTTAAGGGAGACTTTTTTGTATAGATAAACATTCATGTGATTGATTTTAAATATAACAATAACCATTTCACAAATTTCATTTCTAGTAATACTAACATTTCACCAATTCATGCCCACCCTCATTTCTAGTAATAGTCAAATCTAAGAAATTTATGGAATTCTGGATCTTTCGCAAACCCACTCATACTGACACAGTAATTCCTGCTACTTCCTGTCATCCTTGGCAGCACAAGCTTGCCGCCTTCCACAGCTATGTTCACAGGCTATTTTCGGTTCCACTTTCTCAAATAAATTTTAACCGCGAATTAAATATTATTTATCAAATTGCTAAATCTAATGGTTACAGTACCAAGCTTGTGGACAACTTAGTTGGAAGGCGGCGAGCCTCAATTACGCGTAGTTTACTATATGCTGTTCCCCCGGATCGTGACGTCCATCGGTATAGAGCTAGTCTAACTTATTTAGGTCCGATATCTGATAAAGTTGCCAAAATTTTGCGTAAAAATAATATTCATGTCGCGTTTAGAACGGACAACACTATCCGGAGAAACATTTGCAATGTTAAGGAGAAAATTGGGGATGACAGGAAGTCAGGTGTGTATAGGCTTAAGTGTGGGGATTGTGAGGGTGTTTATATTGGTCAAACCGGCCGTAGCTTCGCGACGCGGTATAAAGAACATATATCAGCTTTTAGAAACAATCGCCCAGAACGGTCTCATTTCGCAAAACATTTGTTGGACTCCGGTCACTCCCTACCTAATCTTCACACTTATGACGTTCTGCACACCTGCAACAAAGGACTGAGGCTTTCGGTTTTGGAACAATTAGAAATCTACAAACATAGACGCTTGAACCCTAATATTTTAAATGATCAACTTAATTTCGCCTCTTCCCCTTTGCTGCGGGTAGGTATACGTCATTCAAACAACGGTGGTGGGTAGACATAAAATAGTTTGGTATTATGGTTGTGGGTAGAAATAAAAAACCTAGGATATAAATAGGTGCGGTTTACGAGTTGTGGCTCATTCGGTCGCCGTGCGCTGAGCCATCGACATCTCCTGATGATGCCCCTGGTTGGGGGCGAAACACGTGTCGAGGTTTTTTATTATTTTTTGCACGATAACACAACTCTCATATTTATTCTATTTTCAAAATTATTTCTCTATTCTTTCGGCCTAAGTGGGATTGGAGGGCGGACTTGTGCATGAATAAATACGAGAGTTGAGTAATTTGCATGTGGCGGAATATTGCAAAGTACTTAGATTTATTTTATTTAACTATGGACTTCCGAAAAGTAACGCCTGATAGTATTAACTATTAAAATTAGCCAAATCGGTCCACCTATTCTTGAGTTTTAGCGAGACAAACTAATAATATAATAGACTAGTAAACACCTGCGGCTTCACACGTTTGACAAATTAAAATAACTTCATCAACAAACATATTGTGTTAATTAACAACAAACATATTATGTTCTTTTATTGTGTTAATTAAAATAACACATTAAAAGAACTTCCTCGAGAACCACTTTAACTCGTAAACCACATTAAAATCCGTTGCGTAATTTTAAAGATCTAAATATATATGCGGACGGAGGTGACTTTGTTTTATAATACGTAGTGAAGAAGAAAATAATAATAATAGAACATAAATAGAGGTAACATAGGCACTTACAACTCCGCTAAACAGATGATTTACATAAAAATATACTTCCTTTTATATTGCCTTTTGTAGTTTACAAGCAATAAATAAATTAATTTAATGTTAACTGTATATTAAATTCATTTATTTATTGCTATTGCTATTCGATTTGTAAAATTTACACAAACGCAAAATATCCGTGTGTCGCTATAGAATAAGTCACAGTATAGTCACTATAATTGATTGTGTGTCGGTTTGCGTGCATTGAATGGGCTTCGTCAACTAAACTGATTTTTTTTACTAATAGGTAGCTTTATTTATCCCCGAGTGACGTAGGCGTTTTATCCCGGTAATGCGCTACCTATTAATTTAATCACGTCACGCGGGCAGAGCCGCGGTAATCGGCTGGTTTGGGAACATAATTAAAAACAATTTACATCACAAAGTTTGATAGGGAAATGCCAAAATTACCACAAACTCAAAGTGAGTGAGTAAGTGACACTCTCTACGTTATAGCAAGAGAAGTTGTTTAGGTATTTCTTGCAAAACTTCTTTTATAGAATTATGTGTTTCAAAAATATGAGATAGAATTTTTATTAGTAAGCTTGTGAATGTATATGACCTACACATTGAGAAATAAACTATAGAAGAATTTCTAATATTCATATCGGGACTGCGGAACACATTCCTGAGAATTCTGCGCATCCTTTTATTGGAAATCTTATACGTAGGGACACTTGTATTCATATAACAGATAGAATCGATATCTCATGGTGAATGTTATGTCAAAACTGCTTTGGTGACATCAAAGGTCCTTAACGAAGGTCCTTAACGAAGGTTTATTAACCTTCTTTCGAACAAACCCCGAATATGATTATTCGAATATTAAAATGAGAATATGAAATATAAGAAATACAAGGATCATTTATACTGGTAACGCAAAGCAGCCTTTAACATTCTTTCAAGTCAAGTCTAACTAACCCATGTGTTATGAACTGAAGTAAACACAAACATGATTGAGTCGTTAATACTTCCTAAGTATGTAGTCGGCGAGTTAATTACGTAATTATGAATCCGGTAATCCGGCTTACCGCAATTATTACTCAACTAGTTCCAAAGTTTAGCTACTAAACGTCCAACTTCACGATAACCGCACATAGTTACAGTCGTAGGCGCCTCCGAGTTCACCCACTTAATATACGAGCTACTTAACACTATAAGAGAAGAGAATTAGTCATAAATAGACTTAATTAATGAAAAATGGCTATATTTGAGTGTAGATGTTAATTACTGATGTTGTGTAGTTTGAATTGTGTGTCATTCCTTGATCAATTTACATGTCAAAATCAAATCAAATCAAAATATCTTTATTCATGTAGGTCACAAAGTAACACTTATGAACGTCAAAAAAAGAAAATACTTCTACAATTACATTTACCTCCAGATTCGCAAGGCAATAAGTGGAGCCTGTGAGGAAAGAACCTGGCAAGAAAAACTCATGGCCACTCTTTTTATTCGCCAGTAAATACAATGATTCTGTTACAACAATAAAAAGAAGGCAAGGGTATTACGTGACCATGTGTGGACCAAGTGAAGTCTAAATTTATGGATCTTTGTTATTCACAAAAAAAATCAAATACTAAAAGGTGCCACATAATCTCAAAGAACTCATACCTAACAATATCATAATAATAATAATTTAACAATAATAAGTGAGTTTCAGCAATAAAACAACATTTCAAACAGAGGTAGCCCCTATGTAGCTCGAGTGATGAGCAGGCAAATCATTGCCATTTCTCTGTATCGTTTAGATAATCCTTAATAGTACGAGTATAATATGCCTTTTTTAGGAGGTCTGTCTTAACAGCCACTTTGAATTTATTCAAAGGGAGGTTCATAATGTTTAGAGGAATTTTGTTATAAAAACGCACACCAAATCCTGCAAAGGAGTCATGAACCTTCTGTAAACGATAATACGTCCCAACCAATTTATGCTTATTTCTAGTATTTATTGCATGTATGTCACTGTTCATACTGTATACATGTATATTCTGTTTAACGATAATATTCGCATATATTTATATATTGTGATGCAAGTGTTAAAATGCCTATTTCTTTAAATATTTCTCTAAGAGAAACTCGTGCATTCAGTTTATAAATCGCACGTATAGCTCGCTTTTGGAGTTTAAAAATTATCTCTATATCAGCTGCCTTGCCCCACAGTAAAATTCCATACGACATGATACTGTGAAAATAGCTAAAATAAACCAGCCTGGCAGTTTCTACATCCGTGAGCTGTCTGACTTTACTAATAGCAAAAGCCGCAGAGCTAACTTTCCCTGCAAGACCCGATATTTGGGCGTTCCACTGTAATTTACTGTCTAGAGTAATACCCAAAAATACGGTTGATTCTACAAGGTTAAGGGTATCACGGTTCAAAATAATATTAGTACCGTAGTTCTGATCATTAGGCATACTAAATCTAACACACTTCGTCTTTTTTGCGTTCAGAAGTAAATTGTTAGTTGTAAACCAATCCAGAACTAGTGCAACTGAACTATTTACTTTGTCAAAATTCCTCAGCTTGCGATCAACTTTAAAAATAAGTGATGTATCATCGGAGAATAGAACAATGTCGCACAAGTTCTGTACATAGAACGGTAGATCATTAATGTAAACTAAAAATAGGAACGAACCTAGTATTGATCCTTCTGGCATGCCCATAGCTATAGAAGCCCCTAAAGACCGACTACCATTGATATCAACATGTTGTATTCTATCACTGAGGTATGAGGCAACTAGGTCCAGTGCCGAATCTCTGATACCATAATAATTGAGTTTCCGTAATAGGGTATTATGTTCAACGCAATCAAAAGCTTTGGAGAGTGCGCAAAATATACCAATGGCATCTTGCTTATTCTCCCAGGCATTGAAAATATGCTTCAGAAGCGTTACCCCTGCGTGAATGGTAGAACGACCTCTTGTGAATCCATACTGCTCATTTTGTAGTAGCATATTTGAATTAAAATGTGATTGTAATTGCTACAATATATTTTTTCAAAAAATTTTACTAATGGCAGGTAGTATTGAAATTGGTCTAAAATTACCAGGGTCGCTTTTTGATCCAGTTTTAAATAAAGGTATCACTTTACTGTATTTCATGAGATCAGGAAACACTCCCACTATTGACACATTTATTAAATATTGCAGGTAGATGTTGAGATATATTCACAATAATGGACTGAAGCAATTTTACAGAAATACCCCACAAGTCAGCTGTCTTTTTTGAGCTAAGCGACTTGAATACTTTTATAATATCATTGGGGTTTACATATTCAAAGCTAAATGAGACATGACACTGATTCATGCCGCTTTCATGAGCTTTAACTGGGCAAGAATTCAAGGAGCTAATTATATTCGCGGGTATGTCTATAAAAAAAATATTAAAGGTTTGTGCTACATCTGGTTCTTTGTTAATTACTTTATTATCAATAATTAATCCTAGGTCATTGTCACGGGGCTTAAGGCGACCGGTTTCATCATTAATTATATTCCAAGTCGTTTGACATTATTGTTGGACGGTTTAATCTTATTACTCAAATATAATGACATGGCTGCAACACACGCTTTTCTGAAAGTTTTGGAATAATCTTTAACATACTGAATAAAATCAGGATTAAAATTATATTGCTTCATACCATATAATTCATACAACTTAGCTCTACTTTTGTAGATGCCAGTGGTTGCCCAGTCACAGAACTGGAGGTTTCCATTTTTATAAAAAGCTCTTTATTTAAATATATTGTCGAATTCAGATTTAATTGTATTAAACAAGGACTCGTATAAGTTATTTGGATTAACCTGGTTAAAGTCAATACTAGCAACTTTTGCAGAAACGCTTTCATTAAATCGTTCTAGGCGATATGTACTCATTGGCCTACATGAAATTTTATTTCCTTCTGCCGTGATATTGATGGGAAATACGACCTTCTGCCCCATGTGCCTACTCAAATGTTTTTTTATCACATAACCCTAATTGACACAATTTTTTTTCAACCTCTTTGAGACCTAAGCCATCCTAACTTCTAGCAAATATATGTAAAGTGTCTGAAACCGGCAATAGGGCGAGTCTATTTGAGTCTGCAAGACCAACAAAGTGTCTGGTGAAATAAATATTTTTATGTAATGTTCTGAGGCAGAATTAGATAGTACCATAGCCAGGCCGCATGAATTGTGAAGGAATCACTGATACCTCATGTCATTTACCCGTTATGTTACCCAGGGTCTTTAGCTCAGTTTTAATGTTTGCTCCACCTGGACAAACTTGTAATTTATTCCATAAAATTAATTCAACCCTTGACTTGCGGAGCACCGCATGCACATAATGTTTCTTCCAAAATTATTTTACAGGAACTGTATGTTTGTGAATAATCCATAATAATGAGTAAAAAAGTTTCACGATTAACTAGTATAAGCTATTGTGAAGGTTCAGTGAAGCAAATGTAGAATAAACTCTAACAATAGCGAGTATTTCATTGTAAATACACAGTGAAAGAGACAAGCACCGTTGAGGGTATGATAGAAAATTAATTGGCAATATTTGAGTTTGAAGTATCTTTGCCTATGTTATAGAATCTGAATACAATTTTGATCTTGCTGTTGATAATGTCTAGTATCTGTAGGCTCATTACAAATGTCAGTAGTGCGTATAGAAGAGTGGAGTTCGATTCTCGGCCACTTCACTACTGATATTAAAACCCAGTTCTAAGCACACACCATAAGTTTATCGGTTTTACGGGTTTAACGGGTATACTATAGTAAGTTGTAGTTATCGTTGCCAAGAAAGAATTATGGACTCGGAGGACTAAAGTAGGTAGGTATGTTTGGTTACCTCAATGAAAAAAGTATAATTAACGCGATAACTGACAATAAGTAGTATTTATAACATTATCAGTTTCATAATAAACGTATCTTTTGCTGTGCAGTTTTAGAGTTCTAAGGAAATTAATCTAAAATTATAAAAAAAAATATAATAATTATAAATATTGGATGGAACCAGGCGTTACTTGGCGAAAATCCATGACAAAGCAATGGTAAGTAAAATATTTTTAAGAATGGTTTTAAACTTTTTAAATTTTTAATAGCACAATTTTCCGCAGAATTAAAAAAGACAACAAAACGTCGACAATTGTTTCGCCTCTAAACGAAGCATTATCAAGACTGTCTCAGAGAGAACAGCAAAATTTGTGGTTAGAACATATTTGCTTATAAGTAAACGTGTGCAAATTTCATTATCGCGATGTAGGATTTTTTTCACAATAACTAACGTGGGTAGAAATCTCAGATCATGCTAACTAAGTACCAAAAATAGGTATTCACCGATACAAAACTTTATCTTCTTAATTTTTAATAAATTGTGTAGAAATGCCAAATGACACATACAAACCAACAACCAACTAATGTGTCTGTCTGTTTACAACCAGATTAAGTAAGGGAGACGTGTGAAAATCTATTTGTTCATTGAGTAAGGTGTCCGCATCTCTTCTAACTATTTCTAGCCTTTCCCAAACACTCAGCTTGAACACTTTCTCACATAAGCGTAAAACTTTAAAGGTGCTTCGCGAAGAGGTCAAAATCCTAACGAGGAAAATAGGTTGTTAGTTATTTTTGGTTTTGAGCAAAGCTGATAAGGGTAACACCGTGGTTTTGATCCCTAGGGTGGACTACATAGCAAGGGTCAATGACATCATTTTATCTGGTGATTTTCAACACATAACCTTCAATCCTACAGCTAAGTTCCAGGCTGAACTGAAGCTTGCTATAAAATCCACGACTTATTTATTCTCTGAGAATTCTTCGTTGCATAAGACTTTGATAAACATGAATCCTCGTTGTCCGTTGTTTTACGGCCTTCCAAAAATACATAAGGAAGGTTGCCCGATTAGACCTGTTGTCGCATATAGGAGGGCTCCAGCATACAATGTGTCGAAGATTTTGAACACAATCATTAAAGAAGCAATAGATTTTAACCCAAAATTTTCTATAAAAAATAGTACTGACCTCATAAACAAAATCAAAAATATAAAGTTACCGTCCAATGCGCAACTTGTGTCTTTGGACGTGAAAAGTTTATTCACGAACGTACCTTACAATGAAGTCTTAGATATTTTAAAACACAAATTAACAATCAAAAGGATAAATTTTAATAAAATAGAAGAAATTTATAACCTAACAAGATTGTGTATGTCACAGAATTATTTTCAGTTTAACAACAATTTTTTTCTGCAAAAAAAATGGTTTATCGAAGGGGTCGCCACTGAGCCCACTATTAGCTGAAATATTTATGGATGCGTTCGAGACTAACCACATAGTTGGGAACGTCCATGTCTTGTACTACTTTAGATACGTAGATGACATTATCATCTACTGGACGGGAACAAAGCGTCAGCTCTGCATCCTCGTCTCCAAGTTAAATTCAGTACACCCTAGAATTGATTTTTCACTAGAGGAGGAGTCGGATTCCACTCTCAATTTCTTAGACCTTTCAATCACTAGGAGGAATGATATTCATGAGTTTCGTATCTATAGGAAACCTACATGTACAGACACTGTTATCCCTTACTCATCTAATCACCCATGGCAACATAAAATGGCAGTTTTCCACAGTTTACTGAGCAGGTTACTGACGGTACCGTTGAGCCCACAGGCATTTAATGAGGAATTGTCTATCATTTGTTATATAGCACACAGTAATGGCTATAACGTAGGTATGGTCCACTCATTACTAAATAAAAAACGCAGAAATGCTAGTTTTCATTTATTGCATCCAACTCAAGATCCACCTAGGAAGTACACTGCCTGTTTGCCGTTCGTGGGTCCCGTTTCGTTGAGTATAGCTAAGATCATGAGGGAAAATAGGATATTCGTGGCTTTTAGAACACAGAACACCTTGCTTGAGGGAGCTGTGTAATGGCAAGGACTCGGTGTCGGTTTCACGTAGATCGGGTGTTTATTTGTTGAGTTGTGATGGATGTGATATGAAGTATGTGGGGCAGACGGGCAGGTCCTTTGAGATCAGATACAAGGAGCATATGGCGGCGTTCCGCAACGGTTTTCCTGAGAAGTCCCTCTTCGCGAAGCACCTCCTTGACACTGGTCACCCCTTGAACAATAGTAACACCTTTAAAGTTTTACGCTTATGTGAGAAAGGGTTCAAGCTGAGTGTTTGGGAAAGGCTAGAAATAGTTAGAAGAGATTCGGACACCTTACTCAATGAACAAATAGATTTTCACACGTCTCCCTTACTTAATCTGGTTGTAAACAGACAGACACATTAGTTGGTTGTTGGTTTGTATGTGTCATTTGGCATTTCTACACAATTTATTAAAAATTAAGAAGATAAAGTTTTGTATTGGTGAATACCTATTTTTTGGTACTTAGTTAGCATGATCTGAGATTTCTACCCACGTTAGTTGTTGTGAAAAAATCCTACATCGCGATAATGAAATTTGCACACGTTTACTTATAAGCAAATATGTTCTAACCACAAATTTTGCTGTTCTCTCTGAGACAGTCTTGATAATGCTTCGTTTAGAGGCGAAACAATTGTCGACGTTTTGTTGTCTTTTTAATTCTGCGGAAAATAGTGCTATTAAAAATTTAAAAAAGTTTAAAACATTTTTTTTAAATATTTTACTTACCATTGCTTTATAATAATTATGTTAAGTTTTTTTTTTTTAGTTTCGCGGCCAAGGCCGCGGCTGCTCTAACGTCCGTTGCCGGGCGTCCCTGGTTACAGGCAGAACATATTTCTAGTGGTGCCCGGTGGACTTTGACCACCTCTGTGGTCTCTGCGGAGGTTTGGTCGGGATGAGAATCCCGCGTCGTTGGGGTTGGGTTTAATACCGCGTCAGTGAGTGAATCTGGTTGCGTGCTATGGGGCAAAGGCCCCGCAGCACGCAACCCTTCTAGCCTGCTTCTGTAAGGACGACGGGTGGCGATCCCGCCGTCCTCAGGCCCCGATCATGGAGGTCGATGGTCTTGGGCGTAGATGAGTCTGCGGCGCCCTCGCCACTGAATACGGAACTCGGCGGGGAGGGTACGCTCCCTCTCCCTCTCGGCCGCTTCCTTCGCGAGCATGACTTGCTCGCAGAAGGATACGGCCGCGTTCCACCTACTCCCGCTGGAGACCATAGCTTGAAGCATGGTCTCCATCGAGAGGGTAATTATGTTATCTAAACTAAGAAGAGCATTAAGCAAAATAATATTTAGGTAATCTTTATTAATATTAGAAAGAAAAAGAGCTTTATTGAAATCTTTTTAAATAAAATATTATCTAAGTATAAAGAAGAGAAAGAATATTGGTTACGGTGCATATAAAGATTTTGAAACTTTAAAATACGAGCAAGAACCACATAAAGTTTAATATGTATGCATCTAAATAAGTTATGCAGTGGTGTCTAAGCATGCATCTATAGGTAGCTGTATTGTACCTGGTTCCATGGCATATAGCAAAGGCTGTAAGTTAAGGAATATAACAGAATATCATATTACTTGACAGTATCGTTTTTTTTTTAATTCCGCGGCCGCGGCCGCTGTAACGTCCGTTGCCGAGCGTCTCTGGTTACTAGCAGAACATATTTCCAGTGGCGCCCGGCGGTTTCCAGTGGCGCCCGGCTGTGACAGTATCGTTAACTAAAGCTGAGTTCATTCAGGTATACAAAGAATGTAAGGAATAAAATGTTTTGCAAATGTCAACATTCTGAATAAACCATGTTAATTTTTTCATAATTTCAAAATCAGTGAAGCCCAAGGAAAATATTTGTGTTTTTATATCTGATTACCTGTCCTACTACTGCGTCAGTGAAAACATTTTCACCATAACATAATCATGTCAGTGTCTCCGAGGAGGTAGCTTTCCAAATACTTATAGAAATTTCTTCATTTTAATTAAAAAACATTTGTGCGCTTCAAATTGAGATGCAAACGAGAGGTAGTGAAGTTCAATATAAGTGCTCGCTAATCAATAATAGCTTGCAAAATAATTAGGTATTATAGGTAGGTATGTGTAGGTTATGTGTATTTTGGAGGACCACAAATGCAAGTTCATACCTACAATTTAATTGCAACTCTTTTGCAATACTTTTTAAAGTCAGAAAACATATTTTTTTAGCAAAATATCAACTATAACCTTCAATTAACAAGTCAAAAAAGTTTACATCGAACACAAACTTAGTTTCATTAAAACGATGTTTCTTGTTACTTAATCCACACATAAGCTTTATTTTATTACTAGCTTAGACAAAAAGGTTGTCGTGATGTATAGCCGACAGGCAATTTAGTAAAAATTCTTTGCTGCCTCCATTTTACTAAACATCGAGTACTCTTTGCGCGTGTCAACTTTTTTCACAACAGCATTTACCAATAAATAGATTAGCTTTATGTATTCATACTTTAAAAGTTAGCACTTTAGTTTATTAATAATTACGAACGAGGATTGAAAAGTAATCGGCCCAATCTCTAATTTTCAATCTGCGGTCTCCCATAATTAAGTCGAGTATTTTTTTAACATTTCCGTCAGTAGTAGACGTCGAAGGCCTTCCAGAGCAGGGTTCGTCTTTCACACTCTCTCTACCGCGCTTGAATTCTGCTATCCATTTTTTGACGGATGAATATGAAAGAGCGCAATCCCCTAATGTACTGACCATATCATCATGGATGGCTTTTGATGACAGCCCCTTCTTATGGAGGTACTTAATGACGGGATGCTGCTCGATTTGCTCCATTTGCGGAAATGATGTCAGATTGCTTTGTTAATAAATTTATAAAATTAAAACTACTTAATATCGCACACGTTTCAAACTTCACACAATTAACAGGTCTGAACTGAACTAAATAATGTTGGTAGATTTGATTTTTAGAACTAAATGGATCAGTGTTAGGCCGACTACTTTTCAATCCACCCTCGTATTATAAGATATACACGCAGTAAAAAAAAACGTAAAATAATTACGTCACCAGATATCCAATATAAACATGATAATTACACAGCATATGTTTGCATGAATGCATTTAGGGAAGTTTATTAAATCCCATTTTATGTCATAAAAATATAGCAGTTAACATCTGTAATATTATATGACCACCGATAACTTGCTTTAAATAAAAATTGTGCGGTCGAAGTTCAGGGTAGAAGTTCCTTGCGCACACAAGAACAACTAGATTAAAAAAAATGCATCTAAACAGGGAATAATCATAATAAAGGGTACCTACTATACCTTATTGTTCCCCGACAGTCAACCTGTGACTACGGCTGGTGCAATACAACAGAACCATAAGAGGACGTAGGATATCAGTTATAAGTGTAGTGCCAGTTTAAAAAGTAGTAGAGTTCTCAATTTGATAATTTCATAAAAAAATAAAAACATTCAATTTCCTAGTGGAAATACCAAATGGCTTTGCAGGGTTTGTTGCGTCCCATTCAGCAGATTTTTACAAGATGGGCAAATTTAAATTACCACAATTGGCAATTCGTAGAAATAAAGTACCTAATAAGAAAATAAAATATTTCAACATATTTCGTTCAAAACATATTATTAATCGATTAATCGAATCGAAAGAAAGACTTACAAAAACTACATTAATCTAGAGTAACATAGGTTAGTTTTTATCCTAGTAGTGTGTTCTCACGGGAATCTGAAACGCGAAGAAACTAGCCGCGGTGATCAGCTGGGGATGAAGAAATTTATTACTTTAACTGGAATTCAGCAATAGTATAAAGATTTGGGCTACCTACAAGGTTGAAGTCCGAGTCAGAGAAAATACGAGTCTGGTACTGCATTTGACGATGTTGTGATACACCTAACACATGTTTTGCAAATAAATTAATCTTTAATAACAGTTTTATTATTAATAATATTCATTACGTAAACAGTAAATCAGTGAAAAACGTCTGTTAGGTTGTCTCTGCGTGACAAGGGCTACGCAACGTTTCATTAAATTTTATACCAAAATCGCAAGTTTTTTTTGTTCTTTATAAAAAATGTTCGCCTTGCGTCATAAGTTTACAGTAATTGTCTTTGACAAAAACACTCAAAAGGTCAAAGGTCAACGTAAAAAACCAGAATAATATAATTTACGCCCACATTTCGACAGTCCCTGTTGTTCCCACGTTATAGGGGGGAGTCTATTGCCATTTGTGAACGCTTTAAATATAAATAAAGCAAGAACAGATTTAGAACGTACGTAGTGAAAATACTAAACCTTAAAACTAAACTAGTTTTAAAACAAAAGACATGTTACGAAACTCTTAAAGAAAAGAGCTTTTCTAATCGAGTCACGTAAGTGGCTCATTAAAATGAAACAGCCAAGGTTGCAGCTGAAACAAGCCAATTAATATTCGACTCTGCGAGTACGAGAATTTATTTCATTTCCACCTGTGCGTGGTATGTTTAATTGTTCCTACCTTCCTAGATGTTGATAAGTTTAAAATTAGAGTACCTAACTCTAAACTTGTGAAAATTACGAATGCATTCATGCCTTTAATTTTAATAAAATGTGTGTTTCAGCGTGTAGAATCAAATCGTTATTTTTAAAATTTCCGTAAGAATCAATTTCACGGATGAAAGAGATTCTATATCTCTCCAGTTCACAGTCTCCAAGTACGCAATTTATTTATCATAAACGTTTTGTTCAACTTTACAATAATGTACTTAACTGTAACAGTTTTTATGCTGCAGTACACCACGACGTGTTATAAATTCACTACGAGGCAAGTCTGATTTACAGTGACGTAAACCGTTTTACAGGTAATAAACCGAAGTATGGATACACTTGGATCTCATATTTTATGGCCAAGTAAATTTTTATTGTCAACCATATACGATTGTAGTAAAACAGAGTACGAATGTGTCGAATGTGGACATACGAATATAATAAATTTGTTACAATATTGTTTCCACTTTCCAAGAGTTTATTGTTTCCCAATGTGAAATAGCTACAATTACGGGCTATATTTACCTTTTATGTGCTTAAAATATTTCAATAAGATGAATATTATTATTGACTTAGGACTTTTTAAGTTAGCTGTTCCATATATTTATCTATTCTATCAAATTTGCCTAATGATCCGGTCGTTCGACGGGTGAGAATATTCTCTAAGGAACTCTTAGCACTCCAGAATCCTAGTAAAAAATAGCATTATACATATTACAGTGCTGAACTCTCAGACTCATTTCCTTTTCCCTCCATTTTATTTTACTTTCGTCTTAAGAAAATGTTGCCGGTTCCTTGTGCAAGCGACCATCAAAGTAATAACATTTCTACTTAGGCATACATAAAGCTAAGTTAACATTGCAGAGCGCAGTGTGCCAACATTCGCTGTGGAATCTTTGTAAACTGCGCAAGTCTCAGTTTGAAATCTGGACGTTGAAGTTTGTATAAGCAAGGGTAAGTTCGTATTTCATTTAAGAGATTACATTCAGTACAATAGGAAGATTTACAAATGATGTATGCACTATTTGCAACGTTTTAAGTTTACTCTGAAGGAAGTGAGAGTACACTACCAGAACAAAATATAATTTTGAAAGCCGTCGTGGTTATTTTTCCAAACTTAACGCATACTAAATGTAAAAGATCTAAAATCCCTATAAATTATTCTTTTACAATTCCATCACAATCAAAATCAAATCTTTAACAAAATGTTGGTTTAATTTTGTTAAGGCTGAGTTTCTGTTATATTTTCCTTCAATTGATTTTATAAGTGGATTCCGGCCTTTAATCATCGCCCGATTCAATCAGACTCTGGATACGGTCGTGGTTACATTGACAACCGTAAAAGCTCTTTCAGATATATAACAATAGCCCACGTAATTTTGACATCCCTGAATTTAATTGAATGGATAGATCTGTAGTTTTCATCTTTGTCAGGGTACTTAGGCACCAATGCGTGTAGACAGGTGTTAAGTAGTTGGCACATATTTGAACTATAGTCTATTGCGATAAAACTTGAGTTGTATTCACCTTGTAATCTAACCCCACTACGATAATAAGCCATAAAAATCTTTGCGATGCCTTGGCCGGTTTGGCTTAAGTAAAATATCTGAATTTCTGTAAATTTTCCTTTGCTCACATTGTACTTGTATATTACAAAGATGTTCAAGAAGTTGTATAGCTATAATTATTGGAAACTATGATCGGAACGAGCGAAACAAATTGCCGGAGAAGTGCCAATTTCCTGTTGACCAAACTGTTCGAGATTTAGCAGTTATAATTTATCATACGAACAAACTACGTCGGTAATATCAAAGTTTCTTGCAAGTTTCCAATTTTGAGGATGTGTCTCTTGGCACTTACTCAAAGACTTTCTAGTATCAAAACTATAACGTGTTGTAATATTACAACAACGGTGGATTCATGAAATTATTATGTGACATATTACTTGTACGTACATATTTAATGACATATTTAATAATTTGCTGGCGGTTGCAAGGTAAATTGATATGATGACGAAATAACTAGTCTTCTGGGCCTGAAAAGCGTATTTCAGTTACTTTTCAAAAACACTAAAACGGCTAACGAGTTTATGGGAACGAGGGATGGGGGAGAAATGGGGAAATAACGAAAATAACGCGAGGTCTACTATTCGCAGAACTACTAATAGATACCTCGGTAACTCTGAAATGTCGCTTATTCACTTTAAAATACCGCAGTATTTAGAATGTTGGTAAAAATTTCATTAAAATGCATTTAATGTAGCGCGGTTGGCGTCGACGTAGAGTGACTCCATGATAGGTTTTTGTCGCATTGTTATTATTACATTTTGGCTGCAAGCTGGTGAGTTAGTAATGCATGGTGGACTAATTTTATTTTATACTAGCTGTTGCCCGCAGCTTCGCCTGCGTGTTACTTTAGATCTACATACCTATTTTATTTATGAACCGATTGAAAACCAAACCTTAAATGTTGAGTTGAATAAACCACAATGCATTACTGAAAACCGCAAATTAACATCAAAAATCCAAATTGGTTAAGCCGTTTCTGAGGTTAGCGTGTTCAAATATTCAGACAAACAGACAAAAGTTCTAAAACCCATTGTTTTGGGTTTTATGGCGTTTATAAAGCCCCCCTACAACAGTTTCTCTATTATATCTTCTATTATATTCTCTATTATACCATACAAATTCATCTTAAGATACGAAAATATGAAATATTATTTATTATCTTCGTCGTATGTGATAGTCCATTGAACTGTATGGCGAGCGATATTGTATCTTAAGATAAAATATTATAGTATCTTAGCCGTGTGCAGCGCCCCTTAGTGAACTTCGCTGCGGGTGAAGTAACATACGACAAACTTAATATTTGCGGTTGGTACAGTAATCTGGTCTATTGATCGAACCGTAAAATTAAGTTTGTTTTTTTATAGTATATACTTTTCCGGGATTAAAAGTAACCAGTAGGTGCCTAGGATATTAAAGAATAATTATACCAAGTTTCATCGTAATCGAACCGGTAGTTTTTGCGTGATGCCTGAACAAACAGACAGACATACAAAAATTTTTTTAATCACATTTTTGGGTTCGGTGTCGGTCTAGTAACACCCCCTGCCATTTATTTTTTTGATATTTTCAATGTACAGAATTTTCACTTCTACAGATTTATTATAAGTATAGATATAGATATATATGTGTATTTATATATGTGTGTGTGTGTAATAGATAGATCTTCCATTACCAGGCGTCCGGTAAGCCCTCGTAAGGTAACCCCAGGGCGCCGGCGGAGCCCCAGATAATAAAAGTAATTATGATGTAGGTACAACAAATTTCAGGTGCTAAGGACAAATTATTTTCGTATTCATAATATGTTTTACACAGCCGTGGTATTTTGTTTGTCCCCGGCAAGTTTATTGCCGTTAAAGGGCACGCTATACAGTATAAAATTAACTAGGTGCTATTAAATACTTTAGTTAACTCTTATTTTGTTTTAACAAATACAGTTAACTAAAACCAAACAGAATGAAAATGTATAAATTCAAAACAGATCAGTTTTGGAATTAAATGAACAGACAACATAATGACAATAGCTAATGATAGTATTGTTGTACACGACGCGAAGTACCGCAGTTAATCTCTGTACTACATTGAGCTGTTTGATATTGAATGGGAGTTTACAGTGGTTTACGGCAAGGGAATATTAATTTTTGTAAGGAGATAATGATTTCTGCAGCATTTTATAAAACATTACTTTTGAGTTGTTTGGTTTGATTTTATGTTCCAGAGTTAGTCAGTGTTTTTGTTTATGTATGCGTACCCTTTTCTGGGTTGAAGTTGTTGATAAAAAATATAAGAGTATGTTTTTCCGTTAAAAAGATCTTAGATGAGCACAACTCCGCTTGGTTTAATGGTAGGTGACAATATTATAATGTGCTTATATATGCCTATGAGTTATTATAAAACTAATACTATCAGGCGTTACTTTTCGGAAGTCCATAGTTAAATAAAATAAATCTAACTACTTTGCAATATTCCGCCACATGCAAATTACCCAACTCTCGTATTTATTCATGCACAAATCCGCCCTCCAAACCCACTTAGGCCGAAAGAATAGAGAAACGAATAGAGGCGACCTGTAGCCGTGCGCCGAGCCATCGACATCTCCTGATGATGCCCCTGGTTGGGGGCGAAACACGTGTCGAGGTTTTTTATTATTTTTTGCACGATAACACAACTCTCATATTTATTCTATTTTCAAAATTATTTCTCTATTCTTTCGGCCTAAGTGGGTTTGGAGGGCGGATTTGTGCATGAATAAATACGAGAGTTGGGTAATTTGCATGTGGCGGAATATTGCAAAGTAGTTAGATTTATTTTATTTATTATAAAACATCACCTAACTTTTTAGGTACTTGAGTAAAAAAAAATAGATTACGTTCCTAACAAGTTTATACTGAAGAATTTACTAGTTACTATTGCTCCTATTTTTCTTAATTTGTAATTAATTCTGTAATACATTAAAAATGTAAAAAACCTACCAATAATATCAACATAACATTATTTACAAATAATTTATCCAATACGACTTTATTATTTAGACATTATTATAACTTTTAAGTAGGTGCAATATAACAAGCAAACTTTATGCTATTGATATTTTGTTTTCAGTAATACATTCCCTTTGTATTTACTCTTCATGAAAGTATACGAATAAACTTGGTGCCTTAAGGGATTGAGTAAGGGCTGATGTATCTGAACGATCTCAAACTCGTTTGTCCCTTGGGCATACCCAGGATAGGTTTAAACATTAATGAGACTCCATTAAGTTCTACCCGTTTGTAGGTCTCCCCAAACTTTTGGACGAACCACAATCCTCTACGTCACTGGCTAATCGCTTAATGCCACGAGCTAAACGGCGGTTTCGTTTTCTGAACATTTGTTCTCATTTACGAAAACTTTTAGAATAATTTACACAACAAAATCACGGCATTTATTATGCTCATTTCTTCAGTCACTTCGTTGGTCCCACGGTATAGGAGGCGAGGATGACTTGGCTTAGCACCCCATAGAATAATTTACACCGTAAAATTACTGAGTAATACTGTTATATGTATGGGTTGCTGTGAAAGTGGCTACCAATCGCTATCGCCCCGGCTTTATATTAGGTGGGCAACCTCACTTTGGCGAATCAAAAAGGCTTTGTCCAGCAGGAAAGGGCCGGTATGACACCATAATTACCGCCGTCCAACTTGGGACTGACTTCAAATATGCTGCATGCACACTGCACAGCTCATGGTAACTTTCGTCTGCAGAACCCTACTATCCTTCCTCTACTCTTTCAACCGTTTATAGGTCACGGTAATCCCTTACAATCAAATAGGCCGTGTGATGACTTGGGCTCTGGAGTTCCTGAATAGCTAATACAAGTTTACAATATACACTTGAATTGAGCTGACTCATCAACTTCATTCAAGACTAAATTTATTTAAAGAACGTCTTTTATTACCGTAACATGAATCAGCATATTTTATTATACAGCTATACTTGTAAATTGAAGGTTTGGCAGAGTAGACAAACAACAAAAATAGAATCGCTACATATTGTAAAAATTCTAAAAGAAAATCGTTGGTACATTAAATGTATGTGTTTATAACAAAGTTTTTTTGTTTGTGTCTGTTCGTCATGTAGGTACTGTTTGGTACGGATTGAGACCCACAGCAGATTCTAGGCTACTTTTATTCCAAAATATGGAACCTATGGACAATTTTTCAGAAAAAAACTACATTAAGGGTAAGGATTATCTCTGCTGAATTTCATCACAAACATTGCACAAGTATAAATAGTGTGTTTGTTCAAAATTACCATGCGGACAAAGGCTGGGCATACGCTAGATTAGGTTTACTAATGTTTGGCAAAAAACGTTCCCCAAAGTGTCACATGCCAAAGTATGTTTCCCAAATTTTCATTCGGCTAAAAATCATTTGGCAAAACAACTTTTCGCAATTTTACAGTTAGCAATTCTATTTTTGGTAATTTATTGTTTAACAAATAATTACATGGCAAAGTTTCATTTTACCAAGTATTAGGTAGTCAAATATGGTTTGGCATAACATACTTTTCCCAAAATATTACATATCATATATGATTATACTACATAATATACAACTTCTATAATAATTATATTGCTATTATACAAATCAACTTTGTTGGGGCCACAGTTCTAACGTAACCTAACCCTCTTTTCTGGCAGTTCCGGTCTAGCCTACGTAACTTAAATATTTACTTACTTACTATCAAAATTTTAACGAACTTACTTTTGGAATATATTTTTTTACAAAATAAAGTTTTTGCTTAATGTATACCTATTTGTCTTAATAAAAATTGAGCAAGTAAAAAGTTGCCAAATGAATATTTGACGAAGTGATTAAAATGCGAAATATAAATTTGCTAAAGATTCTTTTGGGAAATGAAACTATGCGATAAGTTTTTTGGGAAGTGCAATTCGACAAAACATATTTTGCCAAACGGCTGGATCCCGCTAGATTAGAATGAAATGAATTGTCATAATTCTAAACACTTCCATATAAAATACTTGTTTGTGTATTAACAAATACACAATTCAAAAGCCAGAGAGACCACAGTTATACACAGCTAAATACAAACACAGTTACTGCTAACTTCAAACGAATCCTATTATATTCCTTTTAATCTTAATTTATTAATGATAATTTGACAATTCACCGTTAACATTTATTAAGTAATTGTAATAACAATCCTTCGCGGAGTAATTTCCTTTTATTTAATGTTCGTTCCTTTGTATCGAGGATCCAATTCTATTAAATCTTCTTACAATTTGTTCTGGTCAGCTAGCTTCTGCGTTCAAGAGTAAATTAAGATATTATAGATATTATACTCATAATATCATTAAATAACAATTCATTAAACTTTTAAATGATTGTAATTGCCTAATTGGGGCCTTTTCTGTTGTTACAATAAATTGAGTGTATAATTTACAGTTTTAAAATATATATATTTATTTATATCCCGCCGATGACATCAGTTTTTGTGGTCTATTTATAATTTCTTTCTTAATATTTTAAGAATAGTTTAAGCAAACTCATTGCTTTGAAATACAAATATATATATATCATCATCATCTGCCCTTATCTCAATCATTTGGGGTCGGCGCAACAAGTCTTTCTCCTCCACACTCCTCTGTCAGACGTCATCTCTTCATTCACTCCTCTCCTTGTCATATCCTCTTTCACACATTCCATCCATCTTTTCTTTGGCCTAACTCTACTTCTTAAACCCTCTACAGTCATACTTTGCACCTTTCTAACGACATTGCTGTCCTCTCTTCTCACAACATGTCCATACCATGACAGCCGCTCGCTTCTCAATTTTTTAAAGTTAACTTTCGGAGGAAATTGGGGTCGCATATAGTGGCTTTGACCTGCCGCCATTTCATCCAACCTGCGTCAATTCTGTGCTTCACTGTACGATCGATTTCCCCATCATCCTGGATAAGAGAGCCGAGGTACCGGAAACTGGAGCAAACCGGTATTGGTGCGCAGTCTAACACCATGGGTGTAGGACTGGAGACAACGCGGAATTCAGAGAACATGTACTCAGTTTTGGTTCTCGTTGTTCGTTCGCCTTGCTAATAAGCGATCGAGTACGGCTAGACTTAAAATCTAAATCGAAATAAAAAACATGTACCTACTTAAAATCGAGGTTTAAAAAAATACAAAATACAAAAAAGGTGCTATTATTCATCCTGGTTTTTCTGTTTATCTGTCCGGTAATCTCCGTAGAAATTGAACTAATTTTCGTACAGTTTTCGCCGGAAGGTTGGAAAAAGGTATCGTCAGAATTGTATAGTATAAGTAAAAGAATTTATATATTATGTAAAATTCATTAGGATTGTTTCGAAGGGATTATACCTAGTTTAAAATCTATTTTTATCTTTGTATAATGTTTTTATTTAGAATTTAGAACGAGTGATATTGAACCAAACGGGAGTCTCTGGCATCAGCTAGTTAAGGGCAAAAGGCTTTGTTTAAAAAAAAACAGTTTTCTGTACCATTTTTTTTTAATTACGCAATCACGCGGCCGCTCCCACTTCCATTGCTGCGGGCGTATCTGGTGATCCCAGAACTACCCCGCCGTCCTCAGGCCCCGAACATGGAGGTCGATGGTCCTGGGCGTAAATGAGTCTGCGGCGCCCTGGCCGCTGACTGCGAAACTCAGCGGGGAGGGTACGCTCCCTCTCCCTCTCGGCCGCCTCCTTCGCGAGCATGACTTGCTCACAGAAGGATACGGCCGCGTTCCACCTACTCGCACTGGAGACCATGGCTTGGAGCATGATCTCCAGCGAGAGGATATCCACGCCCAGACCCACTACGAGGTCCCAGCGCTGACTCGCCCACGCTGAGCACTCCACCAACGTGTGGAGTGCGGTGTCGTCATCGAAAACCTCGCAGTGTAGATATCGGGGTGTGACCTCACGATGGATGCGAAACAGATAGCTACCGAAGCATCCATGCCCGGTAATGATCTGTGTCGCACGATACGTGAGGTCATCATGCCGCCTCTGCAGCCACTCGTCCATGATCGGCCTCACCGCCGCGATTACGGTGGTTCCCCACTTTGGTTGCTCAAGTCGCACCCTCCAAGTCTCCATGAGATCCTGGCGGAGTTGGGACCGCTGGTCCTCAATTTCTCGAGACGCAGGCCTGTGGTCCCTCCTCCAGGTTTTATGGAGGGGTCCCGGCTAAGAGACATGCCGCCTCTCCGGAGATCGAACGGTACCCCCGTATGGTTTTGACGGCCAAGGGTTTTCTGTACCTACTATAAGTTACCTGGCTAATGATACTTAAGCACAATTAATGTTATTTATCTAGCAAAGATGGGACCAAGAGAAGAATTAAGTATTATAAATGTTTACTTCAGCCCCTCAAGTAATTTATTCTAACAAATTAAAGACATTGTCCTTAATAAAGGACGGAGTTTATCGCCTGCAATCTTTTCGACGCCATTACCGCCACAATGACACTCTTTGTTACATTCAGATAAAAGGACTAATGATCTTTTCAAGCCACTAAATTAACGGATGAAGTTTAGGTATTATAACAGCTTCTCTTACGATTGTGTGATGATATAAGGTTCCGGTTTGATACCTGGGGCAGAATATATTTTTAGGGTTCAAAGGGTAAAACGGTAACCCTATTACTGAGACTTCGCTGTCCGTCTGTTCTGCCGTCCATCCGTCCTTCTGTCCGTCCGACTGTCTTGGGCTGTATCTCATGAACCATGAGAGTTAGAAAGTAATTTTTTTTACAGATGATGTATTTCTGTGGCCTCTTTAACTAGAAATACTAAAAAACAGAATAATAAATATTTAAAGAGGCTCCCATACAACAAACGGGATTTTTTTGCCGTTATGGTACGGAACCCTTTGTGCGCGAGTTCGGCTCGCACGTAGCCGGTTTTTTATTTATTTATTTATGCTTTATTTTTTTTAATTTACTTTAACTGGTAACGAGTTACCTAAAAGCACTTTAAATAAGCTTCTTTTGAGCATTTTTGACCAAGCCTAGTGGGTCTATCCGCAGGTGCACTGCGTCCAGATCCATCTGAGAAAAGGTCATCTTACGTTAGTTTTATCGTTCCCAGTTCCCGTGGGAACACATTGCTGAGATAAAAAGTAGCCTATGTTACTCGGGGATCATGTAACTTCATATTTGTGAAAGAATTTTTATAATCGGTTGAATTGTTACGAAGCCTATTAATTTTAAACAAATATACAAAGAATCAAATCACAAATATTTAATACAAAGTTTTAATAGTTTATTGCTTCACAGTGAAACGTCTCCAAGACTCATATTTCCCTGCAAGGTAGTCTCAATTACCAAGAGTAATTTATGAGAAAAAAGATTAAACGAAAATAAGATTCAGCCTGACCTCCTTCTAAGAAATAAGAACTTATCAAGAGCTAAGATCTCTCAATACGTATAAACACTTCCCCGGAACAAAACAAAATTTGTAGGTAATTGCGTCCTTGGGACTTTCATTTAAATTTTAGCAAACACATTTTCGTACCACATAATAGGAAATAATCCCCTACGGGCTTCTACCGACGAGTTTGTTTTTATTAAAAAGTATTTTTCCAAAACATCACTTTGCTTTTATTCAACAGAAAACACACGTGAATCTCACATTTCAATTTATTTACAAAACATAATCATTTCTCCTTCTACAGTCGCGTAAATAGGAAAACATTTTACGGATGCTTTCATGGAAGGGTAATATTCTATTTCAATCGCAGATTTCCTTTTTTTTTTTGGCCGCTTTAACGACCGTTGCCGGGCGTCTCAGGTTACAAACAGAACGTATTTCCAGTGGCGCCCGGCTCGCAGATTTACTAGTTTAAAGCGTGTTGACTCAAACTCAAAACTTAAACTCAAAAATATTTAATACTCGTAATATAGGTTATAAAATACACTTATTAACGCACAGCACAAGCATTTACATTTAAAGCTAGATTTGCCAAGCAATGGGGGGAGCCAAAGAGAAAAGAACCTGGCAATAAAAACGGCCACTCTTTTCCAATCTTCAGTAACCACTTTCATAGTATAAAACACACAACATATCCAATAAGATGCTGCAACGAATACAGGTTTTTTAGGAGTTCCAGTTTTCACGATTTTACGTCACACGTGATGATAGAGGATATATGTAGGTCTTGAAACTAGTCTGCATGCGTTGTCAAAAGTAACATGAGTGAGAGGTGAAAAAACGAGTCCTTTCAAAATCACACTCCACATTGCTTATATAAATATAACTAATAATACCCTTATTTAAATAAGAAATAAGTTAGGTTCAATAACGAAAGCACATATTTATTTCATACTATTTACATTATAGATACGATGGTGCATTTAAATAAAAGAGGTACCTAAATGGCATAACATTTTCTAACTTACCAGTGGTTATGCAATGAGAGCTAGGTAAACTGATAGAAATATTCATACTAGCAAAAACGTAGTTAGCGTAACTGTGCCACAAATATTTGCGATCTGTTGGTATTGTTCAACGATATAATTTCTTTTAACAAGATAAATATATTATCAATTTTGACGTAGGTGACTACTATATCCACGTTGGAACAAATACTTGTTTGGAGTGCAGTGTGGAGTTAGATGAAGATATAGTGTTGATTTTTGTACACCGCAGCCTAGGGCACACATAAACGGCCCGACAGATCACTAAATGAAAGACAGAAAGAAAGAAAAAAAAATTAAAAAAAAATATTTGTTAGTACTTTGGAGCATGGAGAATTTACTTCTTTGTGTATAATAATAATAATAATATACACACCACAAATAATATTAGAAAACGCAACCCATAAATTATATTACGATCGTGCTATACTCACCGACAGAACTATACACTACAATAGACCGGATATAACACTACAAGATAAAATAAATAAAACCACATACCTGATAGATGCAGAAGAGGACCCTCGAGAAGGAGGGGCCGCCGCGCGACCGGAGCACTAGTTGCTCTGGGTGGGGTTCCCTCCTCTCCAGCGATTCGGAGGAGGAGGTGCCGGTGAAGACGGTGCGCACGCGTCTCGGCGCCTACAGAGTGCGCCCGCCTACTCCACCGCCGTCCTCTGTACCGTCCCTGCGTAGTCGCAGGGATATTGGTGTGCCGCCCGCGCGGGAGATCATGAGCATTCTCTCCCGCATGAACGCGGCCATGCGGGGGAGTAAGAATATGTCGGGGAGGAAGAAGATTGTGGCTTCACTGGTGGATGAAGCCCAATCCTCCCTTGTCAAGCTCCTCGCGCGGAGCGCCACAAAGGAGGAGGCGAAGCTCCGCAAGCAGGTTGCGAGCCTGGAGCTCACTGCCTCCCGAAAGGAGATGGAAGATCTGCGTCGGGAGGTCGCTGAGTTGACCACAGTGGTCAAGGCACCTCCAGGTCCCATGCCGCCTCCTCCTCTGACGGCTGGACCAGCGCCGAAGACGGCGCCTAGGACCGCGCCCACCACGGCGCCCGCCTCGCCGCCAAAGCCTGTGCCGACTACGGTGCAGGTCCTGACGGCGATCGAGAGGCGCCTCGCGGTCCTGGAGGACCGGGCGTACCGCCCTCCGCTAGCGCGCCCCGCGTTTTCATACGCGGCGGCTGTTGGCGGTGCTCCCGCTGCCGGTCCTAGCGGCACACCTGCTGTCCGCCGCCCCGCTCCACCCCCGTCCGCTTCGGTGAGCCGGATACCGGCCGAGACCGCGGCCCAGGCGCGGAAGGCCAAGGGGCGCGGTAAGAAGAGTGGCACCCCTGCCGCCTCCTCTTCCTCTATCGTCGCTCCCGCTGCTTCCTTACATCCCTCCAGACGGGAGGGATGGGAAGTAGTGGGAGCCAAGAAGAGGAAGACGAAGGCCGCAAAGAAAGCGGGCAAAGCCACCGCGGTGAAGGCGCCGAAGAGGCCCCGCCCTCCTCGCTCCACCGCCGTCGTCCTGACGGTGACGACGGTAGGTGTAGAGAAGGGGGTGGGGTACGCCGATGTACTGAGGACTGTGAAGTCCTCAGTCAACCTCTCGGCCCTCGATATACAGGGGGGGGCTCCGGTGCAAGACGACACGCACCAGGGCTCGCCTCCTCGAGGTCTCCGGCGCCTCCAGCGGCCCTAAAGCTGACGCCCTAGCGGCTCAGCTTAGGGACGCGCTGGACCAAGAATCCGTCCGCGTCACCAGACCCACCAAATGCGCCGCATTGCGCATCACGGGTCTGGATGACGCGGCCACGACGGAGGAAGTTGTCTCCGCCGTCGTGGAGGCGGGCGGCTGCCCCCGTGACCAGGTGACGGCTGGAGATATCTCCTTCGGCTCCACTGGTCACGGGATGACAGTCGTCCAGTGCTCCGTCTTCCTAAAGGCGCAGGTGCACCTCCTTCGTGCCCGGGAAACCAGATGTTTCCGGTGCATGGTGGTGGGGCACTTAGGAGTGCAGTGTACAGCGGAAGTCACCGTGGGCGATCGGTGCTTCCGCTGCAGCCGGCCCGGTCACAAGGCAAGTGCCTGTGACGCCCCGCCTCGCTGCTTTAGATGCGAGGCGGAGGGCAAGACCGCGGATCACCGGGTCGGCAGCACAACCTGCGCCGCCTCGAGACCAAAACCTCGTCCGTCCGCTGAGAGCGGTGGGGGTGCCGCCCTTGCGCGGCCAGTTATTTCGCGGCGGGATGCGGTTATGGACGTCAATTAATGTCTGACGCCCGTATCCGTATCCTGCAAGTGAATTTGAACCACTGCCGTGCTGCTCAGGATCTTCTGTACCAGAGCATCCGGCAGTGGTCCATAAACTTGGCCGTGGTCGCCGAGCCGTACTACGTCCACCCGGGAAGCCCAGTGGACGAGGACGGCTCGGCCTGTTGTATCTTTGGGGGGTCCGCCGCAGACAACTCGCGCCTTGCGATCATTGCAAGGGGCCGCGGGTGTGTTGCGGCGGATTATGATGGGTTGGCAGTCGTGGCCACCTACATCTCGCCGAACATTAACGAGTCTCAGTTTGAGCTATGGCTCACTGAGCTCGACGTCGTCTTCGCTGCGTGCCGTCCTCGCCCTGTCCTGCTCCTGGGAGACTTCAACGCCTGGAGTGAGGCGTGGGGTTCCCGGGAAACCAGGGACAAGGGGAGGCTTCTTGAGGACTGAACCAGAACACGTGGTCTGGAGGTCCTCAACCGGGGGAATGTCGCCACCTATTGGCGGCGGGGGGGGGAATCGATCGTGGACGTAACGTGCGCATCCCCTGACCTCGCCCGCCGTATTACAGGCTGGCGCGTGGAGGAGGGTGAGGAGACGCACTCGGATCATCGGTACATCCGGTTCGATGTCGTTCCCCCACCTGACCTCCCACAGCCGGTGGCAAATCCCCCGGATCCGCGTTGGGCACTTCACTATCTGGATCGGGAGGCTCTCCTGGAGGCATCCATCGTGCAGGCCTGGATTCCGGCGCCGGACCGGCCTGCCGATGTGGATGCCGAGGCGGAGTGGTTCAGGAGAGCCATGTCGCAAATCTGTGATGCGGCGATGCCTAGGGTTACACCCAGACCGGCCAGGAAGCAGGTGTACTGGTGGTCGCCGGAGATTGCAGAGCTGCGCGCAGTATGCATCTCCGCCCGCCGCCGGTACACCAGGTTCCGCCGGAGGCGTCGCCGCCCAGACGACGCGGCAGCCCGAGAGGTGGAGCTTTTTCAGGCATACAGGGAGGCTAAAGGTAATCTCCAGGAGACGATAAAGCGGGCCAAGACGGCGGCCCGCGAGGAGCTCCTGGAGACCCTGCAGCAGAACCCATGGGGGCGCCCGTACCTACAGGTCAGGGAGAAACTCCGACCTAGGGCGCCCCCACTGACCCAGAGTCTCCAGCCGCAGCAGCTGGAGCGGGTCGTGGGCTCCCTGTTTCCGACGAGCGCGGAGGAGCACGTCCCTCCGCGCATGGCTCCGTCTCTGCATGACGCGGATAGCACCAGCGAAGACGACGTACCCGAAGTCAGGGTGGGGGAGCTAGGTGCGGCAGTACTCCGGCTTAAACGCCGGAAAATCACTGCCCCCGGACCCGACGGCATTCCTGGCCGTGCATGGGTCCTGGCCCTCGAAGAACTCGGGCCTCGACTGATGAGGCTCTTTAGCGCATGCCTCGAAAGGGGCCAGTTTCCCAAGGTGTGGAGGACGGGGAAACTGGTCCTGATCCGTAAGGCGGGGCGGCCGGTGGACTCACCGTCCGAATACCAGCCGATCGTGTTGCTCGACGAGGTGTGTAAGCTCTTTGAGCGAATTATCGCGGAACGCCTCGTCGAGCATCTCACGAGTGTGGGGCCAGACCTGGCGGATAACCAGTTCGGTTTCCGTCGGGGACGCTCCACCGTGAGCGCGATCATGCGCGTGAAGAGCCTGACGGAGGAAGCAGTCTCGCAGGGCAAGGTGGTGGTGGCGGTGTCTCTTGACATCGCCAACGCGTTCAACACCTTGCCATGGAGCTGCGTTAGGGAGGCGCTCGTGTATCACGAAACGCCTCTCTACCTCCGTCGTATTGTCGGGGCCTATCTCTCGGAGAGGGCCATAGCTTTCCCCAGCTGGCTCGGGCCAGCTCGGCGAGATGTGTCGTGCGGTGTTCCGCAGGGGTCGGTCCTGGGGCCGCTTCTGTGGAACATCGGCTACGACTGGGTGCTGCGGGGTGCGTTGCCTAGGGGTGTCGGCGTAACGTGCTACGCCGACGATACCCTCGTCACGGCGCGGGGTGCAACGTACCAGGAGGCAGCACTCAAGGTCACGACGGGTGTTGCTCGAGTCGTGGGTCGGATACGGCAGCTGGGACTAGAGGTGGCCTTGCACAAGTCCGAGGTTCTGTGTTTTCACAGACCTCGGAACGGTCCACCAGAAGGTTCCAGCATAAATGTGGGAGGCGTTAGCATCGGCATCAAGCCCTCGATGAAGTACCTAGGGATCGTACTTGAAAGCCGATGGAACTTCGGACCACATTTTCGAAGTTTGGTCCCCAAGGTGACGCAGGCATCGGTCGCGCTTTCGCGACTGATGCCCAACCTAAAGGGACCCAACGCCTCCTGCAGGAGACTGTACCTGGGGATCGTGTGGAGTATGGCCCTATACGGGGCTCCCGTATGGGCGGATAGGTTGGCGGTCAAGGGGAACGTGACTCTGTTAAACAGACCACTTCGAACCTTGGCCGTCAGAACCGTACGGGGGTACCGCACGATCTCCGGAGAGGCTGCATGTCTCCTAGCCGGGACCCCTCCATGGGACCTGGAAGCGAGAGCCCTTGCGTCATTGTTCCAATGGCGCAAGGAGGCGCTGGAGCGGGACCACAGGCCTGCGTCTCGAGAAATCGAGGACCAGCGGTCCCAACTCCGCCAGGATCTCATGGAGTCATGGAGGGTGCGACTTGAGCAACCCAAGGGGGGTGCCATCTTCATCGCGGCGGTGAGACCGATCATGGACGATTGGCTGCAGAGGCAGCATGATGACCTCACGTACCGTGCGACGCAGATCGTTGCCGGGCATGGATGCTTCGGTAGCTATCTGTTTCGCATGCATCGTGAGGTCACACCCCGGTGTCAACACTGCGAGGTTTCCGACGACGACACTGCACTCCACACGTTGGTGGAGTGCTCAGCGTGGGCGAGTCAGCGCCGGGACCTCGTAGTGGGTCTGGGCGTGGATACCCTCTCGCTGGGGACCATGCTTCAAGCCATGGTATCCAGCGGGAGTAGGTGGAACGCGGCCGTGTCCTTCTGCGAGCAAGTCATGCTCGCGAAGGAGGCGGCCGGGAGGGAGAGGGAGCGTACCCTCCCCGCCGAGTTCCGTAGTCGGCGGCCAGGCCGCCCCAGACTACGCGACTACGCCCAAGACTATCGTCCTCCATGATCGGGGCCTGAGGACGGCGGGATCGCCACCCACAGTCCTTACAGAAGCAGGCTAGAAGGGTTGCGTGCTGCGGGGCCTTTGCCCCATAGCATGCAACCAGATTCACCCACTGACGCGGGATAAAACCCGACCCCAATGACGCGGGATTCTCGTCCCGACCATACACCCGCAGAGACCACAGAGGTGGTCAAAGTCCGCCGGGCGCCACTGGACATACCCTCTGCTAGTAACCAGAGACGCCCGGCAACGGACGTTAGAGCGGCCGCGGCCTTGGGCAGCGGATTTAAAAAAAAAAAAAAAAAAAAAAAAATACCTGATAGATATTGCAGTCCCCAATACACATAACATACAAAAAACTATTACTGAAAAAATAAGTAAATATGCAGAACTCAAAGAAGAAGTAACTAGAATATGGAGGCAAGACAAAGTGTATGTCGTGCCTATAGTCCTTTCTACGACAGGTATAATTCCCAAGCATCTCCACCATAGTATTAAATTAATAGACCTAAAAGAAACAATATACATTACTCTCCAAAAAGCAGCCATCTTAAATACATGTAGAATAGTTAGAAAGTTTATGCAACTAGATGAAACAGAAACCTCAACACCATACACAACACCTACATCTTAAAACACACTACACGCTGCATTTACTTAGTTGATGCCCGTAAATGCAGTTATCACCAGCATAAAAGCTGAGAATAAAAATGTATCCAAATAATAATAATAATAATACTGGCAACTCTGGACATCTGTACATACGTCATTTTCATCTATAAAATATTTTAATATTTTTATCTAAGATATCTTACTTTAATTTTCAAAATTCTTACTGATTTCTAAATAATATTACCAAAAAGTCCATAAATAATATATCCCATAATTTATTACAAGAATACCAAAGTCTACAAATATGAAGCGAAAAGCGAAGATTTGACAAACGTCAACCATCAAAATATCATTAAATATGTTACGAAAAAATAAACAGTATGAATCAAATCTTACGTAGTATTGTATTCTCTTAGGTATGAATGATTATGGAAGATGTTAAGAAGAGCCAGGAGTAAAAATTCACAGATAACACCCCCGGACTCATCACTTAGCTCCGCCTCGCAAGCGCTGGACCGCACTCCTGCGACACAAGTGCTTGCTGAGGCGTCGAGTTCATCGTCAAGTGATGAGTATTTTTCCCCGCCGACGTCGCCAACACCTGTACGCCGGCGAGGGAGAGGCCGGCCGCCGAGCAGTTTGGGGCCCCGAAGCCTACCAGCTTCGAGTAGGGTCCCCACTACCGGTGGTATTGTGCACCGCATGCGATGGACTTCATCCATCAATGAAAACGTCATGCGGGCATATTATGAGGCTACAGAAGGGGAAACCAACCTGACTGCGTACCGTTCAAGGATGCTCCCTTTGTTTCAAGCTCTTGAACCAACAATGACCGTTGCCGTCCAGCGACTATCGGATCAAGTGCGGGCTATTCAACGATGCAAGTTGTTGGATCAACCTGTGCTTGATCGACTACGCCTGGAAGTGTTATCTACTCGACCAGCTCCAGCGTCAACGAGAGCACCGTCACCTGCTACACACACGGTTGCAACTAGTGCCACTTTAGTTGATACTGTGCTCGACGTGGGAGATAATACGAGTGATATATCTGTCCAGGTAAGCGAGCAATTAAGGAGTACTTTGGAAGATGTGATCTCTCAGTATAGGTTTGCACCTAATTCTAGACCACGGCTACCACGCTTACCCATGCATAGACGAAATCTGGCGTTGATAGGAGCCCTGAATGCGCTGCTAGCTCCGTACTTACGGACTAGCAATGATTTGCTAGATACCCACTCGATTCTTTACTGTGGAGCTATTACCGCTTGTCGTGTTGCACGCGTTAAATTCTCTGAATTTAACCGTGCACCACGATCGGGTGGTGTGCCCGTATGGCAGGCAAGAATCGAGCGACGTATCTGCACATTTAGGACTCTCATTGTGAAGCTTATCTGTTTTAGTCGGGGAAATAGTCGTCACCGGGTCATGCATTTCGTGACTCAGGCATTCGCTGGGACCAGTATTCGTCCCCAGCAATACTTAGCCAATGTCACGGAACGTATTGACTTTCTGAAACAGAAAGTGTATGCATGGGCAAGCCGTATCCGTCGTTATAGAGAGCGTGTAAATAGATACTGGCAGAATCGCATATTCCAAAGTGACCAAAGGAAGGTGTACCGAAAGTGGGAGGGAACTGGACAACGTTTGAGCGACGGACAACTGCCAGATGCTCACACCATGAATCAATTTTGGCGTGACATATGGTCGGTGCCCGTCGAATATTCGGAGGGCGACTGGATCCGTGTCGTCGAGCGTGAATGCAGTATCATCGAACCCATGGAGTCTATTACCATAGACTCCGAAGATGTTAGTTGTGTAATTTGTACGGCCCCGAACTGGAAAAGTCCTGGGCCGGATGGATTGCACAACTTGTGGATAAAGTGGGTTCAGAGCTCGCATGAACGCTTGGCAATACAGTATCAAGAAGCCCTCGAGTCTGGTTCCTTACCCGCTTGTATGACCACTGGCATCACCTTCCTGCTCCATAAATCAGGTAGTACCACGGAACCTAAAAACTATAGACCTATCACTTGCTTACCTACCATCTACAAGCTCCTTACATCCATTCTGAGAAGTAAATTTAATTCACACATAATCTCTAACAACATTTTAGATAACGCTCAGAATGGATGTAGGGCTGGGTCACGTGGTACTAAGGAGCTACTCCTTATTGACATGGCCATTAGCCAATAGGTCAAGCGGAGTAGGGGCGCCCTCTCTACTGCCTGGATTGACTACAAGAAGGCCTATGATTCGGTGCCTCATTCATGGCTGAGGAGGATTTTAGAGTTGTATAAAATTAATCCGACTCTTAATCCTTCTTAGTCTCGTGTATGGGGCAGTGGACCACAGTCCTTCGTCAACCAGGTAGTGGTGGGTGTGCCTCTGATTCGCATGACTTGATAAGGAGTGAGCGTGGTATATTCCAGGGCGACAGTTTGAGTCCATTGTGGTTTTGTTTAGCACTGAATCCACTTAGCACATTGCTGAAGGATTCAGGGCTAGGCTATCGGTTTCCTAGAGGGGTGAGGTTATTTCTCACCTGATGTATATGGATGACCTCAAACTATTCACACCGAAGCACCAAGATTTAGTGACATTATTAAAAACTACAGAAGTTTTTAGTAATGCCATTAAGATGGAGTTCGGTGTTGATAAGTGTGCGGTTATGCATGTACAGCGGGGGAAGGTTGTAAATTCACCGAGTCTACAACTTTCTGAGATAATAACTCTCAGATCTCTCACCGAGACCGAAACATTTGGTATGTTTACCTAGGTATGTCAGAGTCATTGGGTATAGCGGCAGAGGATATTAAGAAATCGGTGAAAGAACGTTTTTTTGGCCGCCTGACAAAAGTTTTTAACAGTTCTTTGTCCGGTGGTAACAAAATGCGGGCTTTCAACGGTTGGGTTATACCTTTATTGTTGTACTCCTTTGGCACACTTAGGTGGACTCAAACGGAACTAGACGCCCTGGATAGGCGAGTCCGTCAACAACTGACATTGCATCGAATGTTACACCCACGATCGTCTGTCATGAGACTGTACATTCCACGGAAGTGGGGGGGTCGAGGCCTTTTGAATGCCAAGAACCTACACAACCGTGAAGTGTGCAGTCTCAGGGATTACTTCCTACAGAATGGATGTGACATTCATTGCGATGTTGTGAAGGTTGACAAGGGCCTTACACCTCTCTCCTTGGCTAACGAGAACTGGCGTAAACCAAAGGTGTTAAGTACTGAAGACCGTAAGGACGTATGGAAGAGCAAGGAGCTACACGGGCGGTTCTACCGAGTCTTAACAGGACTCGATGTAGACCTGCTCGCATCGGTGAACTGGCTGCGTTTTGGGGACCTCTTTGGGGGAACTGAAGGTTTTGCCTGTGCAATTGCAGTTGAGGTTATCAAGACGAACAACTATCGGAAATACATCATGAAGGACGGTACGGTCGACATTTGTCGAGCATGCCACCGTCCTGGTGAATCACTTCGCCATATTATTTCCGGTTGTTCGTATCTTGCTAACACCGAGTACTTGCATAGGCACAATCAAGTAGCCAGGATTATCCACCAGCAACTTGCTCTTCAATATGGCCTTATTGAGTCTGAAGTACCGTACTATAAGTACACACCAGTGCCAGTTCTTGAGAATGGTCGTGCATTGCTCTACTGGGACCGACCAATGGACTATTGTTGCCAATAGGCCCGATATCGTGTTGGTTGATCGGACCCAGCGTCGGGCAGTGCTCGTCGATGTCGCCGTCCCGCATGACGAGAATCTCGTTAAGGCAGAGAAGGACAAACTTAGTAAGTACCTTGATCTGTCCTTCGAGATAACCGCCATGTGGAACGTAGACTCGACGATCATTGTCCCGATGGTCGTTTCGGCAAACGGACTAATAGCTGAGAGTTTCGATCAACACCTCAAGAGACTCTCGTTAGATTGTTGGATCAAGAGTCAGATTCAGAAGGCTGTTATCCTAGACACGTGCCGTATTGTTAGGAGGTTTCTCAGTCTGTAGCCTCCACCGCCGGTAGTTTGGGTCCTACTCCGCTACTGGTGGGTCACTATTTTTTATATTTTTAAATGTATTTGTTTTTAATAAATATATTTATAAATGTTTAAAATAAGAATGTTATTGACTAAACGAAATAATAATAAATTAAATAAATACCTTGATCTGTCCTTCGAGATAACCGCCATGTGGGACGTAGACTCGACGATCATTGTCCCGGTGGTCGTTTCGGCAAACGGATTAATAGCGAAGAGTCTCGATCAACATCTCAAGAGACTCTCGTTAGATTGTTGGATCAGGAGTCAGATTCAGAAGGTTGTTATCCTCGACACGTGCCGTATTGTTAGGAGGTTTCTTAGTCTGTAGCCTCCACCACCGGTAGTTTGGGTCCTACTCCGCTACTGGTGGGTCACTATTTTTTATATTTTTAAATGTATTTGTTTTTTTTTTATAAATGTATTTAAAAATGTATAAAATAAGAATGTAAAGGAATAAACGAAATTATAATAATAATTTATTACCAAAAAAAACCTATTTACAATACATTGCCGGTGGCCCCACACTAGGCAAGCCTGTCCTGTGGGTGCCTATTACGAAATCACATAAACGATATACAATGTTGTTCGGTATGCTTAACTAGACGTTTTATGGTGAAACATGATAGTGTTACTTATATTAGATACCTACTTACAAAAAGAAACTTCCAAAACAATAAAAAAAACAACAAGCAAAGATAGCATACAATGAGGGTACAAGTGTTAAACAGAAATATGTGTGTGGTGTTATGTTGGAGTACCGAAAATATATAAATAAATAAATAAGAATACATATGAGTGTATATGCAACGTGACCTCAAAGAAAGTGAGCAATTTTTTCAAATCATGTGTACCAGTATATCTTCCGTATCGTCGTATGTCAAGTTGAGCAACCACTGCGTAGCACTGAGTTTAGCCTCCTTGATGGGGCATAGTTTTATGTCGCACTGCTTTATTATTTTGTTGTAAACATATACATCGTTGTAAGGACTCAAACGTCTAGCAAAACTAGTTCTGATTGCTGGCAAAGGCAATTTGTAAACACGACGCTGCAGTAATCTACTGTGTTCCTCAGTGTTAACAACTGTGCGATGGACTTTCAGGACTGTTCTGAGGAGATACAGTTGTCTCACAGTAAGAACCTTACACTCTTTGTAGAGCTCAGTGGTTGGATACCTGAAGGGTCTTCCCAGCATGGATTTTAAAACAGATCTTTGGGCTATTTCTGCCTGCAAAATGAATGTTTTCAGTGCACTTCCCCAGCAAGTTATGCAGTAGGATAATAGTGATTGTGTCAGAGCGTAGTAGACCTGTTTCAGAACGACTGGTGATGCCGAGCGCCGGAGAAGTTTCATGATGTTTGCAGATTTCCTTACTCGAGTTGCTATTGAGTTTATGTGTGCTTTAAAGCTAAGGTGTTCGTCAAGCAGTATTCCAAGATATCTAATGGTGTCAGTCCTCGAGAGCTCCTCACAGCTGCAGCATGTTTGGTCTAAGCACATGTGAAGTTTTATCTTAAGGTTTTGAATTAGAGCTGATGCTGCAGTTTTATGGAAACAGACGAATTTGGTCTTCTTGATGTTTAAAGTAAGTAGATTACGCTGCAACCATAACGAAATCTGTGTCATGCCTGCTTCCGCCTTTGAATACGCCTCAACCCACGAGGAGCCCTCATATATAACAACCGTGTCATCGGCATAACAGATGATGTCTCCTTTAACACTCTCATGCATCTCGTTCATGTACATAATAAAAAGGGTTGGACCCAAGATACTTCCCTGAGGAACGCCGAAATTAACAGCGCGGAGACCGCTCTCTTGACCCCCAACTTTAACACATTGTTTACGGTTGGTAAGGTACGTTTCAAACAAGCTCAGAGCCAAACCTCTGACTCCAAAATGAGTTTCAACTTTTCGCAATAGGATCGGCACTGACACAGTATCGAAAGCTTTGGCCAAGTCGAGGAAGACGCCCACACTTGCCATCTTGTTGTCGAGATGAGACGATACTGTAGAAGTAAGCAAAGTTAGTGCATCCTCCGTGGATCTTCCCCGCCTAAAGCCAAACTGCCTCTTGGAGAGGAGGTTATTTGACTCAATGTAACGCACAAGCCTGCTGTTCACTATCTTCTCCAGAAGCTTGGAGAACACAGTCAAAAGAGAGATTGGCCGAAAGTTAGCCACGCAGTCTCTAGACCCACCCTTGTGGATAGGTGTGATAGATGCAGTCTTCCATGCCTCCGGAAAGACACCCGATTGCAAGCTGAGGTTAAAGATTATTGTTAGTGGTGTTAGGATAGTTTTCCGTATATTTTTCAGCAAAGTATTTGTAAGACCATCTAAACCGGGTGCCTTGCCGCTAGCCAAAGATAGTATAAGAGATTCAACTTCATATTCATCTGTGGGCTGTAGAAAAAAAGAGTCTTTGATATGTTTGTTTTTGACTGTGGCCGCCAGATCTTCCTGACTTTGGTTAAGTCCCTGCAAAATGTCGTCAGCCAACTTACCTCCGATAGTTGAGAAGTATGTACTGCAGATGTCAAGAGACAGTCTGGGATCATTTGAACCATTCAACTTTAAAAGTTCTTGCGGGTCAGTCTTGGTTTTAGTCAGGTGGCAAATTGATTTTATAGTTTTCCAGAGTCTTTTGGTGTTATTCGTGCAGTTGGACAGTTCTTGGTTTTCATATTGAGCTTTGAGCTTTCGCAGCAAATTGTTGCAAAAGTTTCTATATCGTGAGTAGATCAGGCGTAAAGTCTGATCATTCATCACGCTGCCAATCGAGTTCTACAACAGCGTGGTTTATCAATTTTCTTCGTAGCCATTCCGAGCATTACTATGTAGTGGTCAGTTATATCGGAGCAGCATACAACGCCAGTAGCTTCCTGAATAGTATTCACAAAGATATGATCCAGGCATCTATCACCCCTTGTTGGTTTTGTTATAGCAGGGAAGAGTCCAAGTTCCGCGGTGAGACATTGATACTCCAAATCTTGAGTACTTGTCGACAATAGCAGTTTTATATTGATATCGCCAATCAGAACAAACCTTGTAACATCGTAATTTCATTACACTCACAAAACGTAAACAAACATTTGTAATGATATTATGAACGTCATTAGTGTCAGTTGATGTATAGATGTCAACTCGACAAACGTCAAGTCTTGACTATGATTCATGTTTTTTTTTATCATCCGCCATTTTCACATCACATTCACATTTTTCATTTTTTTACGTTTTTATTTGTTGATTTATATACTTGATTTACGAAGACTGGACATTGGCAAATTGCTATAAGCAGAGGCCATAAAAAAGAATTGAATTGAATTGACTGGACATTGGTAAATTGCTACAAGCAGAGGCCATAAATAAGAGAAGAAGAAGACTATGATTCATTAGCCATACGGTATTCTACACATTGTATAGCGCACCCTAGAGGATTTAGTGGGAACTTTGCAGAGTATTGTCTAGCCATGTCATAATATTTTCTTAAAAAGGTAAATGTCAATGATATTGCTTTTTATCTATGAGGAGTTTCCGGCTGACGATAAGTTTTGCGGAAAAAGAAATAGAAGATTAAAGCGACGTTTGTTTGTTGTTGTATTTTACGTTATTTTATAATTATTTTAGATGCCATTTTGACCTTGCAGGGTTAATATAGTGTAAGTGAGATAATAGAGAAATTCCAAATTATTTGCCCTTTTTCTTAATTATTTTGCCGTCAGAGTCATATTGTAGTAGTAATTAAGTGTTTGTAAGTATTTTTTCGGTTGTCTGGTAGGATGGGGGATCCTCCGGAACCCCTCGATCCACCGGATATTTTTATGTCTGTTGAAGAGTTTTCGCCTTCTCGTATTAGTCATCAAAAAAGACGAAATGAATCTCAAGAACATGTAGCTGCGCCCAAAAAAACCATTTTAGATGCTGAATCTGCGTCAGCTTCGATCCAAACCATATTCAATCATCCTACAATAGTGTTAGGAGTTAAATCCTACGACGAAAATGACAAAGGTCCGTTTGTAGTTATAGTTTCTAAAAAAGACGAAAATTTACCAGCAGGTTACTCGGTAAAACCTATTAAATTCGGTCAGTTTTTAGTTGCCCACTAAATAAAAAATATTTCCATGGGGGGAGTTAAAAGGATAGGCAGGAATAAAATGTCGGTTCAATTTTTAAATGCCGTTGACGCAAACAATTTCCTTGCGAATTCAATTTTAGTCGACAATAAATATGACATTCCTTCATATAACGTTTCAAGGATGGGTGTAGTCCGCACAGTTCCCGTTGACCTTTCAATGGACGAATTTGTGAACTCAATAGCCCTACCCCCTGGCATTGGATACATTCTCAAAGCTCGTCGCCTCAATAGAAAAACCATTGGTAGTGACAACATGGTTACATATGTTCCAACTCAAACAATAGTCATCACATTTAGGGGCAAATCCCTCCCTTCCCATATATACTCATTCCATACATCCCTTCCCGTAGAACAGTATGAATTTCCCACTATTCAGTGTCTCCGTTGCTGTATGTATGGCCATGTGGCTGACCAATGTCGGCAATCTTCACCTAGGTGTTACAAATGCGCACAACAACACCAGGGCAATTCATGCACCATGAGTGTTGCAGAAATTATTTGCCTTTACTGCAATCAATATCATGTAGCCACCGACAGATCCTGCCCCGAACACAAACGTCAAAAGGACATTAAATCTCTCATGGCTCGTGAGGGTGTATCCTACATGGAAGCCTCACAAGCCACTCCTCTTGTTATTAAATCATTTTCAGCTGCTGCAAAATCCTCCACTCCTCAACTTTCTCAATCATCATCCGCCTCCATTTATCCCTCTCAGTCCACAACATATAAAAAAACCATATTTAAGTCTCCTCGTCCTCATGTTCCCCTTGGCAAGTCTTATGATAGGATTGCTCATCAAGCACTCATATCACAAGATGGACATTCCTCCCCTAATGGCTGTGCATTCCCAATTTCTCAGTCCTCTTGTTCTCAAGATATTTCCCAAGATCTGCAATTTAAACATGATTATATCTATTATCTCACAAAATAACATCTCTTTACCGCTCAACGTTGCCCAATCACTTACTAATTTCTTACTTCCTCTATCATCCAATGGACCCGACTATAATACAGTGGAACACTAAAAGCCTCAGACCTAAAAAACCTGAACTGTTCTCACTGATTAATAAGTATAACCCTGTGGCGATAGCTGTCTCGGAGACATGGTTAGTACCTGGTAGTACATTTCGTATTCCAGGTTACTCATGTCTTCGGGATGACAGAGCTGATGGCTATGCTGGTTGTGCTCTTTTGCTCAGTCGTAAACAATCTTTTGCTCAGATTACCCTTCCCTCTCACTCCCCTCATATAAATATTGTTGCTGCCAGGTTATGTAATTTGTCATTCATTTCCTTTTATATCCCTCATCCTTGCTCCACCCTGATCCCTGACCTTCTTTTACTGTTCAACTCAATCCCTCCTCCTGTAGTCATTATGGGAGATTTCAATGCTCACCATACTTCCTGGGGGTCCAGTCTTTGTGATGCATTTGCTTATGCCTTAATATAAGTTCTGGATGAACTTAACTTGTGCATTTTAAATTCTGGATCCCCTACCCGCCGAGTTCTCCCTTCTCAAAACCTTAGGGCTGTTGACCTCACTATCTGCTCTCCCTCTCTTTCTCTTATGTCCTCTTGGTCAGTTCTTGACCATTCTCACGGAAGTGATCATTTCCCTATTATAATAAAATTTTCTATGACTATATCCCGTCCACTGAATTCATCCCCCTCTTTTAGATACAGGTTGTCTGGAGCAGATTGGCCTGCCTATGGTACATCTTTGGAGTCCAAAATATCATCTCTGTTTGTTCCCACTGGCAGCAATATTATTCAGTCCTACAACCTATTCCGTGACTCCGTTATCTCCTGTGCGAATGTCCATATTCCCATTAAAGTCCCTTCTAAGTCCATTCTATCGACCCCATGGTGGGACGCAGAGTGTACTGACTCTGTTAAATCCAGATGCGAGGCTGAATCGAATTACAGCAGATCTATGTCAGTTGGAAATCTGCTTATATATCAACGTCAAGCAGCACTGACTCGAAGAACCCTGTCCGCAAAGAAAAAAGAAGGCTGGACCCGGTTCTGTGAGAACCTATCTCCCAGAACCCCATCTTCAATTGTTTAGAAACAAATAAAAAGATTCAGAGGATCCTGTAATATAGTCAACGATACTGACAACGATTTGACATCGTGGGTTGACGCCTTTGCTGATAGGTTAGCCCCACCATGGGTTCCTACTTATGACTCTATTCCATCCGCTGCCCGCCCTTCTGCTCTTACTCAACATGAGGGAATGTTTAATAATAACTTCACAGCTCAAGAATTCCAGCTAGCAATCGAAATGCAATTGTAAACTGTTTAGAATTACTGAGCTTATTAGATGTTAAAAACATTATTTTATTCACACTTCCTTATAGCCGTGGCTTGTCACAGGCCGAAAACAATCTTAGATATAAGCTAAATCAAACAATACATACATTGACATTTCATAATCCAAATAAATTCCATCTGATTGACATTAACATGTATTTAGAAAATAAATTGTTATTGACGGAAGATAAATTCTATTTGAATAGATATTTTAGGAGACAGATAGCATCTTCGCTATCATATTTTATTAGTTATTCAGCCAAAAACTTGGCTAAACAATCTGCTTTTATTGAGCAGAAAAGTGACAATGTTTGTCTTGTGACCTTGGAATCTGTTCCTGAAAAGGGTGACAATAATTTAAACTTAGTTGTAGGACAATAGAGGAAATCCCTAGCAAATTAAATTTAAGGACAAAGGAAAAGTCTATGTTCATGAATATAATTCATCAAAATATTGAAGGCTTTTCTGGCAAAGAGTTAGAACTAGAATTATTTTTAAATGAAAAACGTATCCATGTACTTTGTTTAACTGAACACTGGTTAAAAAAACATGAACTCTTAGTTAATATTGATAATTATAAAATCATTAGTGCGTTTACTAGAGATTCCGCTATAAGAGGTGGGTCTCTCATTTTAATTATTGACAAATTAAAATCAAAAGACCGAAAAGACGTAGTAGCACTCACAAGTGAGCGAAATATTGAACTATCATGTGCGGAGCTAGAACAATATATTATTATTAGCGTCTATAGACCTCCTTCTGGAGATTACTACCTGTTTGAGTCCATTATGGAGGAAGCCTTAAAAAAGGTATGTAAATGTAAGAAGACTATAGTTGTATGTGGCGATTTTAATATTAATATTTTAGAAAACTCTCAGAACGCGCTAAGGTTCCTCAACCTTTTTAAATCTTTTAACTTACAAAATCTTTTTTGTGAACCAACACGCACCACAGCCACATCAGCTACCTGCTTAGATAATATTTTTTCTAACAGCGATGTAGATGAGAAATCTATAATACATTTTGTAAATTCAGATCATGCAGGTCAGTTAGCTAGATTTAAGTTCCAACATGTTCCATTATCAAAAAATATTGTTTGTAGACCAATCACAACTTATAGATTAGAAAAATTTAAAGAAAACATTAAGAATAAAGTACCTCTTTTGGAGTTGAATAATGATAAACACCCGAATGATCATTACGGAGATTTGTTCGGAGTAATCAAATACGAATGTGATAACATTTTCACTAAAAAAACAATAAATGTAAATCAATTTAAAATAAAATTTAGTGATTGGGCTACGCCTGGAATCTATAAAAGTAGAAGGAAATTATATGAATTATACGAGACAAAGGCATCTACTAATGAGCCACAAGTAATTGAACAGATTAAAAAGTACTCCAAACTATTCAAAAAAGTATGTTCAACAGCTAAATCTAATTATATACGGGCTAAAATTGAAAAATCTGATAATAAAACGAAGGCAATATGGAATGTTATTAACAAAGAAACTTGTAAAGCAAAGTCACGTGATCGATCCTTCGAGTTAAAAATAGATGATAAACATATTAAAACTGATTCTGAAGTGGCCAATGCATTTGAATCTTTCTTCACAAATGTTCCAATCACCACTACAAATAAGTTAAATTCGTCAAAAAACGTAGCCAATTCTCTTCTTAAATCTAGTGTTGATAAATGTAGAATTAACTTTGATTTTCAGTATATTGACTCTGTCACTATACTTAAAACTTTTAAACAACTAAATATAAAAAATACCGAGGATCTTTGGGGCATTTCAACTAATATAATAAAATCAATAGTGCCCGCTATAGCACCTCACCTTGCATTTATATTCAATAAATGTATAGATGAAAATCAGTTTCCTCATCTTATGAAGTACAGTAAAATCAATCCTTTATTTAAAGCAGGAGACAAAAGTGATCCTTCAAATTTTCGACCTATTTCCATACTCCCATCCCTCAGTAAAATTTTTGAAAAAATAATATTTAATCAATTGCTTTCACATTTTACAGACAATAAGTTACTTCATAACAAACAGTTTGGTTTCACTAAAGGCAGGAACACAACGGATGCAGGAGTTGCACTTGTGAAACATATATTTGATGCTTGGGAGGAAAAGCAGGATGCTATTGGTATATTTTGTGATCTATCAAAAGCTTTTGATTGTGTTGATCATGGGACTTTGCTACTAAAATTAGGTTATTATGGTGTTTCGAACAGCTCACTTGGCTTACTCGAGTCTTACCTCACTGGTAGAGTACAAAAAGTAAACATTAATGGCACCGACTCTTCTGGCGCCTCATTAGTCATGGGAGTACCCCAGGGCTCTATATTAGGACCCCTTTTATTCTTAATATACGTAAACGATCTTCCTTATTTCACTAAAAATCTTTGTGAGATAGTATTATTTGCTGATGACACATCATTAATTTTTAAAAGTGATAGACAAAAAGTAGCACTTGACGATGTAAATAATACCCTTTCGGAAATATTGCATTGGTTCACAAGTAACAACTTGCTGCTCAATGCGAAGAAAACAAAATGTGTAAAATTTACTATGCCCAATGTTAGACAGGTGGATACTCATATTACTATGAATAATGAATTAGTTCAAATAGTCAATACCACAGTTTTTCTTGGGATAACTCTAGATAGTAAACTACAATGGGGTCTTCATATCACAGCCTTGGCAGGAAGACTTAGCTCAGCTGCCTATGCGGTTAGAAAGATAAGGTCTCTGACTGACGAAAAAACGGCACGATTAGTTTATTTTAGCTACTTTCATAGCGTTATGTCATATGGTCTGCTGCTGTGGGGCTCAGCTGCCGATATTGAGACAATATTCATATTACAGAAACGAGCTATACGAGCAATCTATAGACTCGGACCCCGTGACTCGCTGAAAGAATTATTTAAAGAAATTAATATTTTAACAGTTGCTTCTCAATATGTTTACGACAACATCTTATATGTACGGAAGAACATAGATCTATTCAAAAAAAATTCCGATAACCATAATTTTAATACAAGAAATAAAAATAAATTGGCAATGACAAAAATTAGACTTCATAAAGTTGGTAATTCGTTTGTTGGCAAATGTATAAAAATTTATAATAAAATTCCTCAGGATTTGGTTGACATGCCTCTTAATAAGTTTAAAATAGTAGTTAAAAAATGTTTGATGATGAAAGGCTACTATAATGTAGACGAATATCTTAATGATAAAAATGCATGGTCACCCTAATCTTCTGTTGTTGGCCACTCGTATAATATAATATAAACTAATTGTAACAATGTAAACAAAACAATATTAAAAAAGAAAATGGATAATCTACCTGAGTTTCTTGCTGGTCTCTTCTCAGGAGAACCAACTTACCGAACCAGCGAAAGAATCATTTTCTAATGGTTATTTATGTACTTACTTAATTTAGTATTTTTATAATATTACTTGACAAAATTGTAAAATTTTGACATTCATATGTGCTCTTTATGTGCCTAAACTGAATAAATGAAATTGATTCTTTGATTGATTCTTTGATTCCTCCTTCAAAAGAAATATATGGCCACTGTTTTTTTAGACATTCAAGCAGCTTATGACAATGTTCTTCTTCCGGTACTCAGAAATAAACTTCTTCAACTGAATGTTCCGGACAAGTTAGTCCATTTCTGTGCAAACCTTTTAATGGAAAGATCGATAATTATCAAGAACCAGAACTGCCTTCTTCCCCCTAGAACCATCTGGAAAGGTCTTCCCCAGGGCTCGGTTCTAAGTCCCCTCCTTTATAGTTTGTATACTTATGATGTCGAGCAAGTAGTCCAACCATTTTGCCAGATTCTTCAATATGCAGATGACTTAGCTCTGTACTCTTCGTCTTCCTCTATTGAAGAACTTTCAATAAACCTAAACAATGCCCTAATCCACTTAAATCATTGGCTTCTAAATCATGGTCTTTCTTTATCCCCTTCTAAATGCAAGGTAGTTGTGTTTACTAAGAAAAGAAATATTCCATCAGTTGACTTGCAGATTGAAGGTTTGCCAATCCCTCAATATTCTAATGCTAAATTTCTTGGCTTGTGGCTTGACTCAAGAATGACTGGGTCAACTCACTTTGATTACATTAGTAGTAAATGCATCAAAAATATTAATATCCTTCGGTCACTTTCTGGTGCATGGTGGGGTTCTCACCCATTCAATCAAAAATTATTATATAATGCAATTGTTCGCAGCCATATGGATTACGCTTATAATAAAAGATATAAGATAAATTTACAACTCAATTTAACTAGCCAATATAATAATAAATTCCATGTAATTGACTTTAATTCTGTTTTTAAGAGAACTGTATATAAATACAATTTGTCAACTTCTGACAGTAACTTTAACAATAACAAACATATTGTTTATGTAAACAAAGGTAGGTATTTTCTACCAAAGCATTATAAGAGACAAATAGCAAGTTTGCTATTCAATTATTTTTACACTTCAGCCAAGACCTTGGCTGACAAAACTGCTTTTATTGAGCAATGTAGATTTAGTGTTAAGACTTTGGAATCTGTTCCAAGTAATTTAAATTAAGTTCTACGACAACAGAGGCAATATTACCCTTTAGCAGACATAGTCAATTAATTGAATTAAATTTAGTTACAAATATTAATTATGTTAAAAAATGCCCTCCAAATCAAACCAAATCAAAAAATGTAAATTATATCAACATAGGGCATCAAAATATTGGTTGTTTAACACATGGCAAAGAGTTAGAGTTGGAACTGTCAATGAATTCAGATAATATTGATATTTTTTGTATTACAGAACATATGCGTAAGCCGTATGAGCTCTTGTTCAATTTCAGTAATCACCGGGTTGGTAGTGCATTCTGCAGGGTGAGCACAGTACGGGGGGGATCTTTGATTTTATTAAATAAACAACTTAAATTTAAAGAACGGAAAGATATTGTGTCTCTTTCTCTAGAGTGTAAAGTCGAACTGTCGTGCGTGGAAATGGAGCAATTCATAGTAGTATGCGTGTATAAACCTGGAACCTCACCCTTTTGCGAATTTGAGGAACTTATTGACAAAGTTCTATGTAAACTTGGAAAAACTAATAAGTACCTAATAGTATGTGGTGATTTTAATGTCGATTTACTTGTTAATACGCCTATGAGTTATAATATTTTAAATTTATTTAAATCACACAATCTTACAAACTTATTTTTGGAGCCTACTAGATATTGTAATACAATAGCCACTTGCCTGGATAATATATACAGCGATATGTTGCCAGAAAGTAAAAGTATTATAAAAAAGCTAGATTCAGACCATTGTGGGCAAATAGCATCTTTTAAAATCACTAAAGAAAAAGTTATAAAACGTAAAATATTATGTAGACCAATAACTGGTGACCGCTTGGAACGTATGAGGGTTGGACTTTGCAATAAAATTCCATTCTTAGACACTGGCTTAGATCCAAATGTAATGTATAAATTATTTTTTGATTCTTTTTACAACGAGTTCAACTCCATATTCAAGTCTAAGGAGGTCATGATTAGTGATAGTCCTACTTTCAGTGAATGGGCCACTGAGGGTATACACAAAAGTAGACAAAAACTTTATGAACTATACTCAGAAAGACAGCTTAATAGATCAGTTGCATTTCTAGATTATGTTAAAACTTATTCAAAAAAGTTTAAAGCAGATTGTTTAGCAGCTAAATCAAAATATATAAGTGATAAAATTCTCAATAGTGCAGACAAAGTTAAATCTACTTGGAAAATTATAAACGCGGAAAGAGGTCAACAAAAATTAAATGATAATCATTTTAAACTTAATATAAATGGTAAAATAACTACATCAGACTTCGAGGTCGCTAACGAATTTGAAAATTTTTTCTCCCGAATTCCTGTAGATTTGACAAAAACCCTAGGCTCTTCAACCCCCATTGCAGAATCTTTGTTAAAAGCAAACGTTCCTTGTTGTAACGTTATGTTTTCTTGATATTTAAAGATTTCATCTCTGTGTATTTAGTAAATTCTTTTATTGAAATGGTTGCTCCTGAACTAGTAATAATATTTAATAATTGTGTTGATAGTGGTGTGTTCCCTGATTTAATGAAATCTAGTAAATTAATTCCCCTGTTTAAATCGGGTAGTACTTCAGATCCGTCCAATTTCCGTCCCATTTCTGTACTACCTACATTTAGTAAAATTTTTGAAAAAATTATGCTTAATCAAATGCAAAATCACTTTAACGTTAATAAAATATTACATACAAAACAATTCGGTTTCACTCGTGGTCGGTCCACCACTGATGCCGGTATTAAATTATTAGAGTGTATATACAGGGCCTGGGATGAGTCATATGATGCTTATGGTGTATTCTGTGACTTATCTAAGGCCTTCGATTGCGTTCAGCACCAGACTTTAATTAAGAAACTTGATCATTACGGAATCCGGGGGACGGCCTTGAATTTCGTCAATTCTTACTTAAGTGATAGGGTCCAGAAAGTAGTGATCAATGGTAAACAGTCACCTGGTTCTCCTGTAGCAATGGGGGTACCGCAGGGTTCAATTTTGGGACCTTTTCTTTTTCTAGTATATATTAATGATCTCCCTCACCTCATAAGAGACGACCACGAGGTAGTTTTGTTTGCTGATGACACTTCTTTAATATTTAAAGTTAAACGTGGACAGCGCGAACTTGACGATGTAAACATTGCCCTCTCTAGGATAGTCCACTGGTTTTGTGCTAATAATTTATTATTAAATGAAAATAAAACTAAATGTGTAAGATTCACCTTACCTAATGTAAGACTTGTTAAAACCAGTGTTAAGGTTAGGGATGATATAATAGAATTGGTCGATGACACTGTCTTTCTGGGCATAACGTTAGACTCCAAATTGCAATGGGGGCCTCATATCGGGAAAATTTCGGCCAGGCTTAGTTCAGCAGCCTATGCTGTCAAAAAGATCCGACAACTTACAGACATTAAAACGGCGCGTCTTGTCTACTTCAGCTACTTCCACAGTATCATGACATATGGCATACTACTGTGGGGTAACGCTGCCGATATTGAATGCATCTTTGTGTTGCAGAAGAGGGCTATCCGGACTATCTATGGAATGGGGTCTCGGGAGTCATTAAGAGATAAGTTTAAGCATATTAACATCCTTACAGTATTCACAGTATATTTATGAAATTTTATTGTATACCCACAAGAACAAAAGTAAATTTGTGAAAAATAGTGATAATCATAATCTAAACTTAAGAAATAAGGATAAACTGGCTGTTCCTAAATTTAGGCTTCATAAAGTGAGTAATTCTTTTGCGGGGAACTTTATTCGAATGTACAATACATTGCCAACCGAAATAGCAAATTTATCTTTCAATAAATTTAAAAAACTAATAAAAAGTAAATTGTGCCATAAAGCTTATTATAGTATTAATGATTTCTTAGATGACAAGGCGGCCTGGTTGTAACAACGTAACGAATTGCTCCTTTCTAAATAACTCTGTATTAGATTTAAGATGAAATATTTTGAAAAAAGCCGAGCTGAGTTTCTTGAGGGCTCTTCTCAGTCTCGTTGCATTTTGGAACCCTCGGTAGAGTCACACCAACTTCTGACGAATCTAAATAATTTTCTGAAAATTTCAAAGATAATAAACGTTATTTTATTTTATTTATAGCTTCATTTTTATTAGATCCCTGCAATAAATCTTCTCTTGCAAAACTAGACAAAATTCAGTCAAAATGTTTGCGTATTATCCTTGGAGCAATGAAATCTTCCCCAATCAATGCAATGCAAATAGAAGCAGTAGATCCTCCTCCTTTCCTCCGTAGACAGTACTTATCGGACAAATTTCTTTTCAAACTGGTACAAAACTGTCAGCATGTCCTCTTGGATAAACTCGGCCTTCTTGGTGATTTATACAATATAGGTTCAATCTCTTGCCCTGATAACCTTCCTTGCATCTTAAATAGTTTCATAAAATTCACCCGTCTCCCAAATCCTTTCGGTCCCAACTAAATCCTCTGTATTCTCTTCCGTATGAAGCTATCATTTATTCTCCTCCAATAATACTTGACATGGGGGTCCAAAAACATGATATTTGTGCTAACTTTGCCTTCAATAATTCAATATCCAATAATTTCGATGGGTGGACTAAAATCTACACGGATGCTTCTAAGTCAGACTATTGCGGTTCTGTAGGAGCGGCTGTATGGATTCCAAAGTTCCACATTATCCTTAGCTTTAAATGTCCCTCTATGACTTCAGTTTTTACGAGAGAGTCTATAGCTATCCTTGAAGCTATTCTGTATGTTTTATCTCATAACCTAAACAATTCTATAATACTATCCGATTTCAAAAGCTGTCTCCAAGCAGTTAATTCACACCCCTTCCGCACTAAGACCAGGTCCCCTATCATTTTTAAAATTAGAGAGGCGCTCTTTAGGTGTCATCTAAAGAGTCTTGCAATCTGTCTCGCTTGGATCCCCGGTCACTAAAACATTGCGGGTAATGAAACAGCTGACTCATGCGCAAAACAAGCAGCCAGACTAGGCTCTTTGGAGTATACTGAAATATCGACACAAGATCTGTCACAAGTTTCAGGAGATAGCTTATCTCGTGCATGGAACGAGGTATGGCGTCTGTCTCAAAAAAAGAAGGGCAAATACTATGGTGACATCCAACCACTCGTGCCCAAAAAGCCATGGTTCTTTAAGAATCGGGGCTTTGGAAAAAACTCGACATCGGTAGTTTCTCGTCTCCGCTTAGGTCATGCATGTACGCCAGTTCACTTGGCAAAGATTAAGGTTAGGGATCATTCTCTTTATGAATGCGGTTTGGATGAAGGTGACGCGGATCACATCTTCTTCTCCTGTCCAAATCAACGAATTTCTCTTTACAATGTGCTTTCCTCTAATATTCCTCTACCTACATCTTTCAAAACTCTTCTAGGCCTGGTCCATACCCCTTTTATCAAGACCCTTTGTAAATATATTGAATATAATAAATTAAAACTATAGGTACCTACCTACTTAAACCATATCCCCCTTTTTTGTGGTCTCTTATCTATTTATATCCTAATGTATTGTGTAGTTAGTAGTTACTGTAGATAGAATATTCTTTATCTATGGTAGTTTTAATTGTATTCTTTTATCTTTTATGGTATTTTTTTTTTGTTTAGACTCTGACTGAGTTATGGAATTACTCGGCCACCGATCATAATTTCGACCCACAGTTAAAATCTCCTACGTTATTAGCTTTACTCACTGGACATTGGCAAGTTGCTGCAAGTGCAAGCAGAGGCCATAACAAAGAATTGAATTGATTGATAAGTTTTGCTTGTAGAAAAGTGTTTTGAACTAGTTTTTGCAGGAAAGGAAGAATCTAGAAACAGCTCGGAGTTGATAAAAAGCCAGCGCGAGCTGTCGTAGCTCTCTTTCCACTGCTGAATACTTTACTCATAATATCTCTCGATCACTACATCTGTCTTATACTTAACCTACAAATCTCTAGTCTGGAAGAAGTTATTTTACTTGGAAGAATATAAATTTAATCGAAGCAATTGTCGATACATTTCAAGCGTCCTATCGAACGTGATCTCAAGAGGCTGGGAGTGTTCCCTCCCATTCGACTTGGACAACGTGGAAGCATTTTTTCTGTTTTAGGCATTCCAAAGAGCGTATCTTGATTTTGTTACTGATGTCTGATGTCTTGGTGCAGAATTGCAGGTAGTCGACGTTTCTGGAGCAGTACCGTATAAAGTCTGATCAATCTACGGCGAGGATACACGAGGTCGTCTTGGGCTCACAGGACCACAGCACTTGCGCCACTCCTGACAATCCCAGCTGACCGCGTGGACCAAATACTTAAGCTAAGTACTTTGTTCAACATCTAGGAACCGGAAGTCAAGATTAAAATAATATCTGTACCTTTCATTTGTAATCCTAAGAAGTAGGCCAGAAGCTACCTACCTATCTTTTTGTGTAAACGTAATAACTAAATTCAATACCCATTGTTTAATTGTTATAAGGTTAAAAATATATATTCTCTGTGAACCCTCTCTACTGTTGTGCCTTATTGAATTCTCCTATCATCACACACACCGTTCATATGTGAACTGGCGCCCTGGGATACCTATAATAGTCTCATAAGCCTCCGTTGATCCCGCTGGTGGGTAAGGTTGACTTACTCTGTTACAAGTGTCGCCCAACTTAGAGGCTTTTCTCCATTTTGTGTGTGTGATGGTCAGAGTTTCAATAAGGTATTCGGTCTGAAACTCTCCAGGACCTTAATTGGCTGTACCAAGCGGCAGGTACGTAAGCAACGTTGTCTCCCATTTCCACATTGTGGTACAACCAAATCAAAATTTATGTTCAAAATTAAAATTGCTGCTAAAATTATTAAATTCATTCGGCCCTTTTTTTCGGATTAGTTTTAAGTCTGTTTGCCTGCTAAGTATCTTAGTAGGCAAACCTTTTTTTCTTTTTTCTTTTGAGGGTGAAATAAAATAAATTTTATCCACTCAATAGTGGGTAGAATTTTTCTCTTCAAGGGCGTGACCCATATATTTTTTGATTTCTATGATGAGGGTAAAACCTCAAAGTTTTTTATTGTAACTTAACTTTCTAATTCTTTAATTATTGTAACCGAGCAAAGTTGATAAAGAAATATTTTATCAACTACTCATTAACTTTAATGTAAAACAATACTTTCTGCTCTCTATCACTTATATAGTGTTGAATCTAGTGATTTAAATTAGTAGAGAAGGTAGGCAGTTGTATTAATACCACCTCATTCTAACTATTACTATTTTTGAATTCTCTTTGTGCCTTTTAGTACCTAAACTGTACATTAACTATTTAAATAGGTGCCTTACCTGTGTTTAACTATAAATAAATATTTTTGAAATCCATATCAGGTACTTATTAATAACTACTAAATTTTAAACTTTGTACCTCCACTTCGGAGAACTTAAAGGAGTAAGCCCAATCATGGTTTCGGAGTGTGCAACAATCAAAATATAATTAAAAATACTGTCTTTAATTTTCATAACAACTTTCAAAATACTAAGCCATAACTTCGCCGGAAAAAAATACGTTTAATAATTTGCTATTTATATGACTTGCAAAAATGCAAGATCGTCAATTTCCTTTCGTTCTTACAAGTATTGCCATTAATACTCTAAAATGTAACTCTACCAATTTCCGCGTATTAAATCAGTACACGTACACGAACTGTTTCAAGTTTGCTGTAGTAAAGTGTAGTATAAACTAAAAACAATAGTAAAATAAACTACAGGTTATTCTGGAGAAGGCTTTTACGGTTAATAAATATAATTATATGTTATTATTATGTAAGTAATGGTATTTTATTATAAATATCATATTACATGTTAAATAGTATATAATGTCCATACAGCAATACGTACATTCAATAATTTATATCTATAATTTGTTAAAAAACGTACTTAATTGGGAATCTGTTTATGGCAACATTAAGTGCGATTTCATTTGAGTAACATAACAATTAAATGTCACTTTTTTTCACTGAAGTTGTCGCTCTCGTGACTGTTTTTTCGTTTGTTGTGATTTCAGTGCTTATTTGTAGTTTTTTTAGATTTTCATAAGTTTTTCGTCGATTCGAGCCTAGTGTTCCTCCGTAGCTATAATAATCAACAAAAACATCGAGATAGATACTCTTTATTTATTGTGTGAACGATGGCGGATAATCGACTACGGTGTATCAACTGTTTCATGAGACTATCACACCAGCGCCGGCGTCTATTACAAGACGCATTCATGACAAATATTCTTCGTGTCTGGATATCACCAACACCGGTAATTAATATCTATTTATCGTGGTATAATTATTTAGTAAAATACAAAAGTAATCATATAAAAACAAGGATACGCTTGTCATGTGAAGAACATAATCTTGTTTCACAGTATTATGTTTTAGAATATTATTTTACATGGATTGCTAGATTTTGAAATGGTTGTTTATTTTTGCAGGCCTCTCCTGAAGATAACCTATGCTTTGAGATACTACAACAAGTACCTGAAGGAGAGACTATACCACCTCCAATGTTTGGACATAGAAGTGTATGCTTAGGTTGTGGCACACTAACTGTCCTGAAAGAAGTGTTATAGTTCAACACACTACCCCATTTGGTTAGTATTATATTTTCCTATTTTATTTAGAGGTTCTTAAGTAGTAAAGAATAGCCTCTGCTAGTTAACTAAAAAGCAATTTGTGTCTAAGGAAACCATACCAAAATAAGACTAACAACAACAGTCATATTATGTATATTATTAGGTATATTATTAATATATTATTACCTGACTGCCAAAGAAAGGAGGGTAATGTTGTTTGACAGTATGTATGTATATCCATTGATATCCATCTATCATAATTGTCCATCAGGCATCAGGCAAATGAACGGTATTTGTCTCCAAGTGTCATATAGTAGTACATAAAAACAGTCCTGTCTTTTTATTTGTAAACTATGTTTGTTTTATTTCATAAATGATAATGCAAGTGTATTATTTTCAGGTAGGCCTCATTACTAGCGTTTGTGCTGCATGTTGGACAACTGCTAGCAGACATCTTCAAAGGCAAATTCATCAGGACTATCCTAGATTTGTTAGAAACATGGAAGTTGATGTATCTCCACAAATACCTGAACCTCCTCCAATGCCACCTGTTAAGTTACAACCTCAACAACAAGAATCGGTGAAGATAGTATCACAAACTCATAAATGTGCATTATCGTCATCAAGACACTGTATTTTTCCTCAATGCAAAAATATTGAACGGTTATTGGTATATTGGAGGCAGGACATACCACACTTATTTATTAATAAGCCGTAGTGAATATGTTGCCAACACTTTCTGCAATTACAGGTTATTGCTGCAGCTGTTTAGTAGGTAACAGAACCATCGGCTATTGTGCCCATGTTATGGCAATAACTTGGTATTGGGTTGGGGTAGACACAATGATGTGTTTGCTCCAGCAAGTAATTTAGATAATATTTTTGATGAGTTTTCATAATGAAAATGAATGAAATAAAAGAAATGAAAAAATTGGATAGAAACAGGCGTTACTTGGCGAAAATCTATGACAAAACAATGGTAAGTAAAATGTTTTAAGAAAAAACTTTTTAAAATTATATAATAGCATTAATTTTTCGCAGAATTAAAAAGACAACAAAACGTCGACAATTGTTTCGCCTCTAAACGAGGCATTATCAAGACTGTCTCAGAGATAACAGCAAAATTCGTGGTTGTAACGTGTTTGCTTATAAGTAAACGCGTGCAAATTTCATTATCGCGATGTAGGATTCTTTACAATAACTAATGTGGGTAGAAACCTCAGATCATGCTAAGTTCGAAAAATAGGTATTCACCAATACTTGACCTTATCTGTTTGATTTAATTACTGTCTTTTGATAAGTTGCGTAGAAAACCCAAATGACACACACAAACCAACAACAATTAATGTGTCTGTCTGTTCGTAAACAGATTAAGTAAGGGAGATGTGTGAAAATCTATTTGTTCGTTGAGTAAGGTGTCCGCATCTCTTCTAACTATTTCTAGCCTTTCCCAAACACTTAACTTGAACCCTTTCTCACATAAACGTAAAACTTTAAAAGTGTTACTATTGTTCAAGGAATGACCAGTGTCAAGAAGATGCTTCGCGAAGAGGGATTTCTCAGGACAACCATTGCGGGACGCCGCTCTATGTTCCTTATATCTAATATCGAAGGACCTGCCAGTCTGTCCCACATACTTCAAACCACATTCATCACAACTCAACAAATAAACACCTGATCTGCGTGAGAGCGACACCGAATCCTTGCCATTACATAGCTCCCTCAAGGTGTTCTGAGTTCTAAAAGCAACAAATATACTACTTTCCCTCCTGATCTTAGCTATACTATACTTAAATAAAAAACGCAGAAAGGCTAGTTTTCATTTATTACATCCGATTCAAGATCCACCTAGGAAGTACACGGCCTGTTTGCCGTTCGTGGGTCCCGTCTCGTTGAGTATAGCTAAGATCATGAGGGAAAGTAGTATATTTGTTGCTTTTAGAACTCAGAACACCTTGAGGGAGCTATGTAATGGCAAGGATTCGGTGTCGGTCTCACGCAGATCAGGTGTTTATTTGTTGAGTTGTGATGAATTTGGTTTGAAGTATGTGGGACAGACTGGCAGGTCCTTCGATATTAGATATAAGGAACATAGAGCGGCGTCCCGCAATGGTTGTCCTGAGAAATCCCTCTTCGCGAAGCATCTTCTTGACACTGGTCATTCCTTGAACAATAGTAACACTTTTAAAGTTTTACGTTTATGTGAGAAAGGGTTCAAGTTAAGTGTTTGGGAAAGGCTAGAAATAGTTAGAAGAGATGCGGACACCTTACTCAACGAACAAATAGATTTTCACACATCTCCCTTACTTAATCTGTTTACGAACAGACAGACACATTAATTGTTGTTGGTTTGTGTGTGTCATTTGGGTTTTCTACGCAACTTATCAAAAGACAGTAATTAAATCAAACAGATAAGGTCAAGTATTGGTGAATACCTATTTTTGGAACTTAGTTAGCATGATCTGAGGTGTCTACCCACATTAGTTATTGTAAAGAATCCTACATCGCGATAATGAAATTTGCACGCGTTTACTTATAAGCAAACACGTTACAACCACGAATTTTGCTGTTCTCTCTGAGACAGTCTTGATAATGCCTCGTTTAGAGGCGAAACAATTGTCGACGTTTTGTTGTCTTTTTAATTCTGCGAAAAATTAATGCCATTATACAACGTGTTTCATATTAGTGTGGTCATATTTGACCCTCGTTACACATGCGCGTTGAGTTAACTATACGCATGGACAAAATTGCAAATACAAGTTTAGTTAAAACTTTTAAGGTGTCATGTAAATTTAATTGATTTGTTGATTTAATCGATATTTTATAAACCCAACACTACCTAGGGTCAAATTTAGTCGTAAGGTTCAGTCCCCTTCGATGAATCGTAAACAACTCTTATTTCATATGCTCCTGGTACAGAATACTATTTTGTAGTAATGATAGGTTGTGGACTTTAAACAACAAAAACTTACCGATTTCATTGTGCATGTCATCCTGGTAGATAGGTAGGTACTGTGTTCCACAATAAACATAACTAACTCACTAATATCACGATACTTAGATAAACATTATTGAATTTAATAAAAAATACACTTCCTACCTAAGATACTAATAAACACTAAACTAAAAAGTAGGTACTAAAGTAAGGGCTCGAAATGTTCGCCGCCTTGATCAATGCACAGTTGGGTCCGTCGCATCATGTTGGCACTTACATTACATAGCATGTCTGGAGTTACACTGCTAAATGCATCAAATATTTTAGGCTCCATATCTTCATGCGTGAGACATACCGCACTGCACACTTTGTTTCTGACATAGCCCCACAAAAAAAAGTCAAGTGGTGTGAGATCCGGTGACCTCGGAGGCCAAGGTATGGGACCACCATGTCCGATCCACTGGTTAAACCGCTCATCTAAATACGCCCGTACATCTCTCGCATAATGTGCTGGCGCCCCGTCTTGCTGGTACATCATATTTGTGTACAATGTTACAGGCAAGTTTTCAAGTTCGGTTTCACCGTTTAGCGAACTCGGTAGCACGAAAGGACCAATTAAAATATCTCCGATTATTCCCGCCCAAATGTTAACACGCCACTGATGCTGAAAGTTGTTTTCTGCAGATGCGTGTGGGTTCTGATGAGTCCATACATGTTCGTTATGCTGGTTACTGATACCAGCACGAGTAAAAGAGGCTTCATCGGTCCATAAAATACGGTTCGCGAAACTAGGGGATCGTTGTGCTTCCTCTCGGTACCACTGGCAAAAGTTGAGACGTGGTACGAAATCAGCCGGTGTCAGTTCTTGGGTGTGCCTGAAGTGGTACGGATGTTGACCATCTGCTTTTAGCACGCGCCATACTCTCAAATGATTCATTCCCAGAACAATTCCAGCGCGGCGAGTACTTGTTCTGGGATTGGATTGAAAATGCTCGAGAATACTTTCTTCTTGCTCTGGTGGTGATCTGAGCGGGAACCACGGAAAGAACCAGTGTCATGTAAACGGTTCACCATTTTTCGGAAGCACTCCACAGATGGTAACCGCCGCCGTTCACCTTCGAGTCTATTGTCCACAAATCTTTCTCGATAAAGGCGACGAGATTCACGCAGACTGCCATCGGCTGCCCCGACGCAAAGTATCATTTCATAATATTCACTATTACTTAAATACGCCATGATCGATTAACACAGATTACTACGTACGCCTAATATCAAAGTTTACTTGCAACTGAAAAGAAATTAGATAATTGTAAGTGTTGTCCAAGTCCAATGTCTTATTTCCTTGAATTACGTCGTAATTTTGGTAAAAATCTAATAAAAGTACCAAGTAGGTACTTAGTTTTATTTATGAAAAAAAGCTAGTAGGTACCTAGTATAAAATAATTTAAGAGATAAATAATAACATAATTATTATTTACCATAAACACAAGATATTTCCCTAAGACCTATGAAATAAAATAAAATTGTTGAATGCCAGCGGCGTCGCTCTCATGATAGTATGCATGTAAATACATTTCGAAACCTACTTAAACCCATTTAAAAAAAACCGCTTCAAGATCCGTTGCGTAGTTTTGAACAACTAAACATACATTAGGACAGACAGACGGAAAAAGCGACTTTCTTTATCCATGTAGTCTAAGATTAGTAATTTATTACCAATTGCTAAAATGAACAAATATCCAGCATAAAAAAAGCTAACAAAGTCCCCGTTTATGAAGAACATTGCGTTAACTTGCAACACCGGAATAATATGGTTTTGTGGTAAAATTTACGTGTTGTGACGTGTACGTCTTTGATATATGCCGACATCGCTACTGATACCTAGTTTCTTCAAAGCGGTTCCAATCAAAAAAGTGGGCGGTCCTCTTTGTAATTTTTAGGGGTCCTTAAGATACATATTAGTGAAACTGACACCAACACCTCCTACTTTTTCTGATATCCTCGTTCAACCATACAAGTTGCCACTTTTAGCGATAATGTTTTATGAACTTTTATGCATCACATTATCATGACGAATCGAGAACCTAAGTACCTACTCTTTTTTAAAGTCGGTCAAAAATAACCAAACACCTTGCAGATCATTTACTTCATGGTAAATGAGTCGAAAGAGAGTTCACGATATGGTAGTGCAGTGACTGGCATCCACGATCTCTCTATCCCGAAACTGAATACCTACATACTACTATACCCACCAGCGTTCTCAACAGCTACAACATAAACTTCTACACAAACAGCAGTTGTATTTTAAATATCTGTGCGGAACCAATTTATAAAAAGGGTAAATTTAAGGAAGACAAGAACATAAATGTTTCTTCTCTTTTCTTCGACAGCAAATGCGTTGCTCCTGGTATTTGAGTAGCTTGACAACAAATTAGGTGTGAGTTGTGACATTCACGACAATCACGTGATACATAAATTCATAGAAAAACTTCAAAAATAACTTTGAGTAGGCACTCTTTATTTTGACCCCAAGTTGTGATTCGGAAATTATTTTGTATGATAACTATTGATAAAGTAACTTTATCTGTTGGTTAAAATTTTGAGTAACAACGAGACTGTCCAAATCTATTTCACTGTTTGGCAAACCTACTTGAGGTCAAATCTAGAGTTCATTCTAATCATACGTTTATTTTGTAGTGCAGTCTTAGAGCTTCATTTCAATGAGCTATCGATAAAAAGGAAAATTTATCGACTACGTCATTATACGTCAATATTTTATTAAATTAATTAAAGACTCCGCGCAATATATTATTTAGGCCCTACCCAACGCAACCTTGAGATATGACCACACTAATATGAAACACGTTGTATAATTTTAAAAAGTTTTTTCTTAAAACATTTTACTTACCATTGTTTTAAATGAAATTATGTTATACTTATTTGTTTTATTTACATTGTATGTATGTAGGTACCATACTCGATAGACATCTGTATTACTAGATTGACTGCTCTACTGATTAAATAATAACAAAAATCGGGTAAGTTACATCGCTCTCATTCATGACCCAATAAAGTCCGACACTTTCCCTCGCCATACCATAGAAAACGCAATATGTAGGCAATTATTAAACGCCCAGCTCGTGATAAACATAACCTAATTTTGTGAAATTCATATGCTTTTTTCTCGAAAGTCCGGCGAGTTGGAGTGATTATGTTTGTTGTTTTAGAATATACATTAAAAACTCCTCCGAATGACGTACATTTCACTTGTGCACAACGATTTTTGTTTGGAAACCAATCCCCATACTTTTGTGGGCATACTCCTTTATTTTTTGCTTTTTATACTTAGATTTTTTTAAGATGTCATACATCCACAAATATATATCTTGCCTGAGAAAGGATGAACTGTTTTATGAACTCGAAATTCTTGGGGTTTCAGTTGACTCTTCTTCAACGGTCACTTCACTGCGAAGTCAGCTGAGGACGGTCTTCAGACTATCTCGACGTGGCAGTTTGAAGGCTATGCCCATCAGGACACCGAGTCCTGACATCGAGCTGCAGTCTTGTGAGCCCAAGTAGAAGAATTGGAGGCACTTATCGCATCGGGTGAGGTCGGTAGAGATAGGAACGTTCGTTCGAGGTCCGCTCTTAGGGCTAATTATTTGATAGATCGCTTAGCTCGCTGTGGTATAGATTGTGAGTCACTAAATGATATCAGAGGTAGGCTCATCAAGATTCTCGCTACTGTTGAGCCAGGGGGCGAATCAGAAAATTCAGATAGCGACACAGAACAACAATTCGATGATAGGATCCCTACCGTGCGTTTGAGGAGTGACCGCTCGATACGTAGTAGCATGCCAGAAATCCCTACTGCTCAGGAGACCGTAGTTTACAAGGATCGTCCGATCAATTTAAATACTTTTAATTTAAAATATGATGGTTCGACCTATGTACGCGTATTTCTAGAAAGATTAGAAGAACTTAGACAGGCACGTGAAGTCAAGGAGTCGAAGATATTGGCTGCCTTCTCTGATTTGCTGGACGGTGCTGCTCTAGCGTGGTACCGGACTAATAGGGACACCATCAGTTCATATCAACAGCTGATCACTGATTTGAAGCTAAACTTTGACACACCTGATTACGATTACAGGTTGCGTGATGAAATTAGGCGTCGTACACAAGCCCGAACCGAGACATTGGCAAATTACATTTCGACCATGTCCGCCATGTTCTCAAGACTTTCTTTCTCTATGACTAATAAGGAACAATTATATATTTTGATGCATAACATAAGACCAGACTACATGAAGGAACTTGCCTTACATGAAGTCGACAGGGTCGAACAATTAAAATCTTTAGGAAAACGCTTGGAGTTGGCACGTGTCAGAGCCGAAAGTTTTAGGGAGCCCGAGCTCAACACGTTCACAATCTCATCAGAACAAACAAACTTCAGAATAAAAACATAGTTAAACCTGGAAAACAGGTTTCTCTAGTAGAAAGTAGTCCTTCATCTAATGAATCTGTTTCAGTTGTTGAGAATAGACCCTCAACGAGTAGTAGAAGGTGCCTACGGTGTGGAGACTCCAACCACAGTGCATACTCCTGCGAGCGCTCTAGGGAAATATTGTGCTTTAGGTGTGGTATGAAAGGTGTAAAAAGGCCTGATTGCCCTAAGTGCAATACGCCTCTGGAGCCAAAAAACTAGCTTGCAAGAGTCTTGCACCTATCGTGATAGAAATCGGGACCCTAACCGGTTCTTCTCACTGCAAGGCTCTTTTTGAACAAAAGGAAGATGATATTCGGCCCTATCTCGAGGTGAGAATACTCAACTTAAATGTATTAGGTCTCTTAGATTCTGATGCGTCATGCTCTATATTAGGGAATGACTCACACCGCAGATTTTTGGATCTTGACTTTAAAGTAGAAAGCTTTAGCCCGGATCGTTGCTGCATTATAAAGACTGCTGACAGCACTAAACTTAAGTGCTTAGCCTATGTCTCTTGACCTGTCTTATATAATTCTACTATTAAAGTAATTAAATTTTATGTCGTCCCAGATATCACTACTTCAATGGTATTCGGGATAGACTTTTGGCATCATTTTGAGTTGGCTAATAAGCTGTTTGCACAAACTTTTCCCTCTGAGAGGTTTAATTCGAGTAACCCCATAGAGACATTGTCGCATAACAATGGACTCGAGGAGTATGACAACTTGAATAAAGCCCAAAAAGTGGTAATAGACCGCATTGTCGAGAAATTTGATTCTATTAACACCGATAGAGTAGGGTTAGGTAGAACGACCTTAGTAAATCATACCATAGATACCGGCGATCATAAACCAATTAAACAAAGATATTATCCGTTGTCTCCCATCAAACAACAGGCTCTAGAGAAGGAGTTGGATAGGATGCTGGACTTAGGTGTAGTATCCCCATCTCAATCCCCTTGGAACTCTCCAGTTGTGATGGTAGAGAAGGCCAACGGTGAACTAAGGCTGTGTTTAGATTGTAGGAAACTTAACTCTATTTCTAAGGCAGATGCGTACCCTCTACCTTACATAAATCAGATTTTAGATCATCTTAATAATGCCAAATATTTAACTTCCATAGACTTAAGTGCCGCGTATTGACAGATACCTTATGACTCTCCTCTCTCTGCTGAGAAGACTGCCTTCACGGTACCGCGAAGGGGCTATTTCATTTTAACTCCATGAGTTTTGGTCTTGTAGGGGCAAGCGCAACCATGCAACGTCTGATGGACAAGCTATTTGGCCCAGAATTCGACAATAAGGTATTTTGCTTCCAGGATGACATAATTTGTATATCTAGTGGCTTTGAGGAGCATGTAGAACTCTTTCGAACGATTCCTGGGTATGGCAGGTTGGTACAGGAGATTCATAAATAACTTTTCTAAAACTAGCAAGCCACTTTGCAAACTGACATCGAAGAAGGTAGAGTTCTTATGGACGGCTGAGGCTGAGGAAGCTTTTAACCTCCTTAAGTCGGCGTTAGTTTCTGCTCCTATACTCAAAATGCCTGTGTACACCCTTCCTTTCCGAATACTCAGTGATGCCTCTGCGTACTCTGTAGCTGCGGTGTTAACACAAAGCCATGATGGTGTGGAACACCCTGTTGCGTATTGCAGTCGCACACTGAACCGGAATGAAATAAACTATAGTACTACTGAACGGGAACTGTTAGCTGTGATTTTCGCCTTAGAACAGTTTCGGCAGTATGTGGAAGGTCAAACATGTACTGTAGTGACTGATCATGCCTCCCTTTTATGGTTTAATAAACTTAAGAACCCCACAGGTCGTTTGGCTCGTTGGAGCATGAGACTGAGCCAATTCAATTTTGATATAGAGCACCGTAAAGGCAAGGACCATATTGTCCCAGATGCTTTATCTCGTATTAAGATTGACTTGGTGGACTGTACTATGACTAAAGATCCTTGGTACTTACATATTAAAAATAGGGTCACTAATAATCCTATGCACTACCCTAATTTTAGCATTAGGGATAATCTCTTATATAGGTTCACTAAAAATAAATATGATCTTACGACAGATTTCGAATGGAAACTGGTAGTTCCACAAGAAGATAGGCTAGAGTTATTAAAAAAACACCACGATGATACTGTTAGTGCTCATCTAGGTGTGTGGAAAACCCATAAACGTTTGTCACTTAGTTACTTTTGGCCTCAGATGTACGAGAGCGTGAAAAAATATGTAGGGAGTTGTGAAGTGTGCAAACTATATAAACCGGTTAATACATCTCGGCCAGGTCTTATGGGTAATCCTAAAATTGTCTCCAAGCCTTTTGAAGCTATCTCTTGTGATTTGCTGGGACCATTTCCAGTCTCCAGAAACAGAAACGTACATTTAATTGTTGTGTCTGACTACTTTAGCAAGTATGTTATGTTGTGTCCTATAAGGCTGGCAACAGGTGCAGCAGTAGCCAGGTTCATAGAAAGGAATGTGTTTCTGGTTCATGGAGTGTGTAAAACTATTTATATGGATAATGGGCCTCAGTATGTTAGTAAACAATTTAAAGATCTTCTAACTAAATATAACGTACCTAATATTTATTATAATCCAAGGTATCATCCCCAAACGAATCAAGCTGAACGTGCGATAAGGAACGTAGTTCAATCTATCTCATGTTATGTGAGATCTGAACATAGGAGATGGGATGAGAATTTGGTGGAGTTGCAATATGCGCTTAACACTGCTGTTAGTGAAGCTACCGGGTTTTCACCTTATTTCCTGGTTCATGGTAGGGAGTTTGTAGGGGATGGCGTTATTTATAGGCAATCTGAAATCCCATGTCATCCTAATTCAGTGGCTGTTAATAACCCTCTATCGTATGGAAAAAAGCTTCAAGAATTAGAGATCATTTATGCTAAGGTGAGAAGGCATCTAGAAACTGCTCACCGGCGGAATGAAAAATACTACTACTTTAGAAAAAGACATGTGGAATTGAAGGTGGGACAGATTGTGTATAAACGCACGCATTACTTATCAAATAAAGCTAAATATTTCACTTCTAAGCTAGCACCAAAATTTATGAAATGCGTGGTGTCAGCTAAACGTTCTTCGCTCGTGTATAGCTTGTCGGACTTGAGTGGTAAAGCATTGGGTGACTACCATATTAAAGATATTTTAAAATATAGCGAAGACGTTCAACCAGACATATCGCCGTCACCCGACGTATGAGACATTTTGGTTCCGAGAGGTTATCTACGAGGGAGTCTTTTTATTTTTTATTTTTACCCTACTTAAAATAGGAGGTCCTTACCAGTATGTTTTTGCGTTAGGTAAGAGGCACGTAGGCAGGTAAATTGTAAGGAATATTATGTTATAGATATACTTTTCTCTTGGAACTTCACCTATATTTTGGTGAAAGTTCATCAATTTTGGTTTAGCATTTAAAAAAATTCTAACCTCTCTTATTTGTATTTCTCTCCTTAGAGATGTAGGTAGGCCGCCGTATCGAGCGTTACTTCCTCAAAGCCGTGCGTGTTTTAAAAATTTCTCTAGGTAGATAGGAAAATGTAGTCATTGTGGTTACATCTTTATTTTTATTTCATATTAGGACAATGTTGGTACTACAATTCTGCTCCTGTTGGTGTATTGTAGGTATTAGCATTTGTTTTCTTGTTAGGTGTGATCTCATGTCCATGAATACCTTGATATCATGGACATGATACAAATCGTTTATTTAGGCTAACGTTTGGATAGGATTAAGCTCTTTGACTTTAGTCACTCACTTTGTTTCGTTCTGAATTTCCTTGTGATGGTTGTAACTTCCCCACAGGAAATCCTCTTAAGGGGAGGGGTGGTGTAACATCGTAATTTCATTACACTCACAAAACGTAATCAAACATTTGTAATGATATTATGAACGTCATTAGTGTCAGTTGATGTATAGATGTCAACTCGACAAACGTCAAGTCTTGACTATGATTCATTAGCCATACGGTATTCTACACATTGTATAGCGCACCCTAGAGGATTTAGTGGGAACTTGGCAGAGTATTGTCTAGCCATGTCATAATATTCTCTTAAAAAGGTAAATGTCAATGATATTGCTTTTTATCTATAGAGGAGTTTCCGGCTGACGATAAGTTTTGCTTGTAGAAAAGTGGTTTGAACTAGTTTTTGCAGGAAAGGAAGAATCTAGAAACAGCTCGGAGTTGATAAAAAGCCAGCGCGAGCTGTCGTAGCTCTCTTTCCACTGCTGAATACTTTACTGATAATATATCTCGATCACTACATCTGTCTTATACTTAACCTACAAATCTCTAGTCTGGAAGAAGTTATTTTACTTGGAAGAATATAAATTTAATCGAAGCAATTGTCGATACATTTCAAGCGTCCTATCGAACGTGATCTCAAGAGGCTGGGAGTGTTCCCTCCCATTCGACTTGGACAACGTGGAAGCATTTTTTCTGTTTTAGGCATTCCAAAGAGCGTATCTTGATTTTGTTACTGATGTCTGATGTCTTGGTGCAGAATTGCTAAGGTAGTCGACGTTTCTGGAGCAGTACCGTATAAAGTCTGATCAATCTACGGCGAGGATACACGAGGTCGTCTTGGGCTCACAGGACCACAGCACGTGCGCCACTCCTGACAATCCCAGCTGACCGCGTGGACCAAACACTTAAGCTAAGTACTTTGTTCAACATCTAGGCCCCTGTTCTTCATTAATAATACTGTCTACTCTAGTTCCAAGAACCATCTGCATAACCGGAAGTCAAGATTAAAATAATATCTGTACCTTTCATTTGTAATCCTAAGAAGTAGGCCAGAAGCTACCTACCTATCTTTTTGTGTAAACGTAATAACTAAATTCAATACCCATTGTTTAATTGTTATAAGGTTAAAAATATATATTCTCTGTGAACCCTCTCTACTGTTGTGCCTTATTGAATTCTCCTATCATCACACACACCGTTCATACGTGAACTGGCGCCCTGGGATACCTATAATAGTCTCATAAGCCTCCGCTGATCCCGCTGGTGGGTAAGGTTGACTTACTCTGTTACAACCTTGTATTATTGTTCGAGTTACTTTTGATGATCCAGGCAATTTAAAAAAATGTCGGTGTTTTGGAATGATGGGGGCCGGTATACACCGAGGACCTTGATTCCCCGATCCAGACATGTCAGTAATAGACAATTTGCATCCTGACATTCCGCTGCTCTATGACACAGACGCTCATGGTGTTCCTTACATATGCTACTACACCAGTGTTTTGATTAATTGCCTTTCGTGTAAAGTAGCAAGTGCAGGATGGTAACTGAGGGATTATATTGTACTCGTCCAACCAACATTCCGTTAGAACGATTATGTCGAAAGGAGTCCTCATCCTGTGTAAAGTCACAGTGAATTTGTCAAAATTCTTGCTTATGCTCCTTATATTGTAGGAAAGTATCCTAAAATTGCAGCTTTTGGGTATTTTTGGGTATATTGGCAAGAATATGTTTTACCATGAGAACTCAAAACGAGAAAACTATTCAAGGCGGCCAATAGATTAACGTTTGCACTACACTTTCATACACATTAACTTCAGTTCAATCTGGTTTATTCAGCGCTGAGTTTCTCTTCACATACATCACGGTAATCTCCAAAGAGCTACATTAATATTTTATTACACGGAACTGCAATCACATTCGTTTCATATTTCGGATATTCGAACGACTGGTTTATATCAGTATTCAATATCCGTGGCTTGGTTTTTAGTAATGCTACCCGTCCTAATTCTTACTAATATAATAAATGCGAAAGACTTTAATATTTGTTCTTCAATCATACTCTCATTATTGGATATAGGTTAATTTTGGGAACCAAAAATGAATTTATTGAATTCCTTATTAACAGTCCATAATAAGTTTTTGCAGTAAAGTACTGTTGAAAAATTAAGTAATACTACTTAATTCTCTATCAAGTCATCAAGACTGTATGTTTGCTTCTTGTTTTAAAAATATAAAATGACATGTATTTCAAAACTATCATAAAATTTAGCCTATAGGGTGCCCAGTAGACCTTACAAAGCAAAAATAATATGCATAATTCTAATATCACCTGGCTAAAGTTAAACAAGCTTTTACGGAGACAAAAACCAATGGAACCACATTATTCAGGCGGATTAATTTTCAACTTTTGTGGATCTTTCAAAACTTGGCTGCTGTTAACTGGCTTAAATATGCAATTTTGTAAACAAATAAGTCTCAAGCATTTTATTAAAGAGTTTATTGCAGTTGCATTAAAGCGTAGGAAAAGGAAATAAAATGAAGTGATGAGAGAGGCAAGGGAAGTGAGTCTCCGGAGCTCTCACATACAAGTTTCAATACAAGTAAAAGGAACGTGCTCAAACAACGTGTTTAAATTAAATAACGTATGAAGATAGACTCAATCATTTTAAATTACAAACGCTCGTCGAAAGTGTAGTGACCTTGTGTACTTTCACAAGATAATCCATATTGACTCTCCCGAGTTGCTCTCATTGCTGAACTTCAATATAAGATTCCGAAGTCGCCACCCTCATCTCAACACCTTCGCTTTAAAGGTTTACATAAACAACACATCCTTCTATAATCCTATAGTGCGGATGTGTCGTCTATACAACGAGCTCCTACACCAACATAGTAACGAGATAGATGAGTACTTCCAGGTTTCCCTATCGTTTAAGCGCAATACAAAGAAACTTATGTCTTAGTTATAGTAGTTAAATTTTAGGAATTTTTGTTATTTTTTTGTTTCTATCTGTTTTTTTTATTACAAGTATTTGGTGTCTTTGATTCCACTTTAGGCTATTCATTTCCTAATTATTGGTCATGTTCAGTATACAAGTTTAGGAACTCAATTTGGAACTGAACCTTGTTAAGTTATGTATTTTATGAATGTTTGTATTGTTTTCTGTTTTGTGTACTTAAATAAATAAATTAAAAAAGATGTGTGACACTCGGAGACTGCCGCGGTTAAGCTATTGCATAGTTTTTTTTTTTTTTTTTTTAATTCCGCGGCCCAAGGCCGCGTCCGCTCTAACGTCCGTTGCCGGGCGTCTCTGGTTACTAGCAGAGGGTATATCCAGTGGCGCCCGGCGATCCAGTGGCGCCCGGCGATCCAGTGGCACCCGGCGAGCTATTCATAGTTGCAAAAAAAAAGAAAAAAAAAATAAAATAATAGTAATAACAAAAAAGAAAAAAAAAATTGTTATTTCCTTTATTTAACTTAATAACATATTTAATACATTTTTAAATAAATCTATACAAAAAATACTAATATATTTAAAAATATAAAAAAATAGTGACCCACCGGCATCAGGTACAAGGACCAAGCTACCGGTGGTTAGGGTTCCAGAGAGAGGAATTTCCTCACGATGCGTGCCGTATCGAGCAACACTGCCTTCTGCATCAGGCCCTTAATCCAACCGTCTAACGAGAGCCTCTGTAGGTGTTGGTCGAGGCTCTTGGCGATCAGTCCATGCACGGAAACGACTATCGGTGCAATAACAGCTGAGCTTACATGCCACATGTCGACAATCTCGTGGGCCCAATCCAAGTACTTTACTTGTTAGTCTTTTTCGGCTTTCAGGAAATTGCCGTCATGCGGAATAGTAATATCAACTATTATTGCACGGCGCTCTAACCGATCTACTACCACTATATCAGGCATATTTGCAACAATAGTCCTGTCAGTGATAATAGATCGGTCCCAGTACAATGTAATATGATCATTTTCGAGAACTGGGTCGGGCACACACTTGTAATACGGTACTTCTGAATCCACGAGTTTGTATTTCAGAGCAAGTTGTTGATGGACAATACTAGCTACTTGGTGCAAATACTCGCTGTTAGCTAAACTAGAACAACCAGAGATAATGTCTAAGGGACTCTCCAGGACGGTGGCACGCCCGACATATGTCAACCGTACCATCCTTCAGAATATACCTCCGGTAATTTTTAGTCATGACAACTTCGTCCATAATTGCAAAGACAAACCCTTCGGTTTCTCCAAATAGATTACCGAATGGTAGCCAGGATACTGAAGATTTTAAATCAATATCAGGTACATGTAGGGCCTGATAGAAACGTCCATGTAACTCTTTACTCTTCCATACATCCATGCGGTCATTGGAACTTAGTATTATAGGTTTGCGCCAGTTCTCTTTAGCCAAACCGACCGGGGTAAATCCGTTGTCTACTGCAGCAACATCACGATGCAAATCCTCGTCCACCCGCAGGAAGTATTCCCTAAGATTGCACACCTCACGGTTGTGAAGGGTCTTAGCATTAAGAAAGCCTCGGCCCCCACACTTCCGTGGTATGTACAACCTCATTACAGATGAACGTGGATGATGCATTCGGTATGTAGTGAGTAGCGTACGGACTTTTCTATCCAGGGCGTCAAGTTCTGTCTGAGTCCATCTGAGTATTCCAAACGAGTACACTAAAACTGGCATGACCCAACTATTGTAGGCTCGCACCTTGTTACCGCCCGATAAAAGACTCTTAAGAACTTTTTTCAGGCGGCCAAAGAAGCGTTCCCTCAATAATTGTTTCATGTCAGTCTCTGAAATGCCTAACGCTTGTGACATACCCAGATATTTATAAGTATCGGTTGCCGAAAGGGACCGAAGTTGGGTGGAATCTGAAAGTTGTATTCTTTCGGAATCCACTATCCCACCCTTCTTCACATGCATGCTTGCACATTTGTCTACGCCAAATTCCATTCTAATAGAATTACTAAAGGTTTCCGTTACCTTTAGTAATTCCATCAGTTGGTGACTGTTTGGGGCAAGTAATTTTAAATCATCCATGTAAAGAAGGTGAGACAAAACCTGGCCAGCAAAGTGCTGAGAGGATTCAGGGCCAGACAAAACCATAACGGACTCAGACTATCGCCCTGAAATATACCACGCTCGATTTTTATCGGTCCACCATTACCACAAGTCTGTCGGCATCCTGAATAGCACAAGACGGTCTTCCATTGCCCCATGCATGTCCCTAAGAAGGTACATAGAGTTGCATCAATCTTATACAACTCCAGCACCCTCCTAAGCCACGAATGAGGCACAGAGTCATAGGCCTTCTTGTAATCTATCCAGCATGTCGCCAGATCCTTGCGATTACGGCGTACCTGTTGGCTAATAACCATATCCATGAGTAGGAGCTTTTTAGTGCCACGAGCCCCACTTCTACATCCATTTTGAGAGATTGACATGATGTTGTTGTCAGTTATGTGGTACGTTATTTTTTATCTCATCGCATGTAATTGGTCTATAATTTTTAGGCTCTATGTCACTACCAGATTTGTATAAGAGATGGGTCATAGCAGTAGTTAGAAAATCGGGAAGCGATCCTGATTCCAAACATGATTGGGATTGAGCTGCCAACCGTCCGTGTGAACTTCGGAACCATTTTATCCGAAAATAGGCTTGTGTCCACTAAGAATAAATCGGATTGGTGTATGTTTCTTATGACTATTTCCAATGTGTTGTGATATTATATGGTTATGTGGGTGGCAACACTGGGTGAATGAAATACAGCACTCTTGTTCGAGACTCGGTCGTTTCATTACACAACATGGTGACAGCGGTGGGATATTAATTAGTGCATCTTACGTAGTATTGTAATTCTATTTGAATTAGTGTAAAAATTTGCTCTTTGAAATTGAATCAGTGTAAAAATTTGTAATGGAGCACGCCCGACCGCCACCGGACTTAAATATGGACGCCGCCGGTGGGCCTGCAGGCCGTGTCGAGGCGTGGAAAAGATGGTGGCAACAGTTTGAACTATTTCTAAAGGCGTCAGGGGTAGACAAAGAAGCACCGAGTGTTCAATCTAGTTTGTTAGTAAACCTAATTGGATCCGATGGCTTCGACATTTATCAAACTTTCACGTTCGCGAGTGACAAGGAGCGCGACGATGTGAACGTATTATACAAAAAATTCGACGAGTACTTCGGAACGGAAACGAACGTGACAATTACTAGGTACAAGTTTTTCACCCGTAATCAAGAAGAAGGAGAATCCATTCAGCAGTACGTGATTGCGTTGCGACTTTTTAGCAAGAATTGCGAGTTTTCATCCTTGGAAGACAGTCTGATCAGGGATCGAATTGTCTGTGGGGTCCGACACACAACGGTCAGGGACCGGCTGCTACGGACTGAGAAGCTAACACTAGAGAAAGCGATTAAAATCTGCCAAGCCGAGGAAGTGTCACAGGAAAGTGGGCGACAAATAGGTAGTCACGGTGCTGGTACTAATGAAAGTGCATCGAGTGTCGACAGTGTTAGAGTGAGACGCCGCCGTGGGGGAGATGGCTGGCGCGTGCGAGCGAGCCGCGGGGGCTCCCGAGAGCACATCGCAGCCGCGCGAGGCGGTGCAGGCGCCCGGGGCGCGCAGCGGGAGGCACCACCGGGTGCTGTCTTGCCGCGTGCGCGATCCTGTGACGGCTGCGGGCGCGAGCGGTGTGCGGATCGGTGCCCGGCGCAGTTGGTCAGCTGTTATGTATGCGGTAATAAAGGACACTTTGCGCGCATGTGTAAGTCTACTCAATCTTTTAAAAGTGGTAATCAGAGCCGAGTTCGGCGTGTATATGAGGTCGAGTGTGATCATAACGAGAATGATAGTGATTCAGACACGGGAGGTGCATTCTATGTGTCTATAATTAATTCCAAAGGGAATAAATCTGAGGACTGGTCTCAAGTATTATTGTGTAAAAGTGGACAAGAAAAATTTAAACTAGATACAGGAGCCGATTGTAATGTGTTAGCCTTTAAGAGATTTTTAGAGTTAGGGTTTAGTGAGGATATGATAATAAAGAAAAACATTCCATTATTGTCATACACTCATAATGTGATACCTACTAAAGGAGTTTGTGTATTGCCGTGGGTTTACAAAGATAAATCATATGATTTAAAATTTGTTATAGCAGACATGTGCTGTAGCAGTGTACTGGGACGCGAATCATGTGAGACTATGCGGCTTGTTAAGCGTCTAAGGTCTATTCAAATGTCGGACTACAGTGATCTTTTTAAAGGGTTAGGGTGTTTACCGGGGAAACATCACATGGTTATTGATAAATCGGTTCCACCTGTTATTTGTGCTCCAAGAAAAGTACCACATGGGTTACGTGATAGGTTAAAGAGCGAATTGAATGCCATGGAGCAGAAAGGGGTTATCAGGAAGGTCAGTCATCCCACTCAATGGGTACATCCGTTGGTATTAGTAGCTAAAAATAACAATGGTATTCGAATATGTTTAGACCCACGGGAGTTAAACCGTGCGGTACAGCGCGCTCACTTTCAACTGCCCACTGTAGCGGAGCTAGCCACCCGCCTGCAGGGTGCACGGTACTTTTCGGTGCTGGACGCCAACGCGGGGTTTTGGGCTATACAGCTAGATGAGGAGAGTGCAGATCTGTGCACATTCGCGAGTCCGTTTGGTAGGTTCCAATTTTTACGGCTTCCGTTTGGGGTCAATAGTGCTAGCGAGGTCTTTCACGGCAAGATACGACAACTTCTGGAAGACCTGGAAGGGGTAGATAATTACATCGACGATATAATAGTCTGGGGTCCTTTGAAGGAAATTCATGATCAAAGGTTAAAGTGTCTACTTGAAAGGTCGAGGGAAATTAACTTAAAATTTAATAGAGAAAAATGTAAAATTTGTGTAGAGGAAGTTACGTATCTGGGACATATATTTGATAAAAATGGGATGAGACCGGATCTTGAGAAAATAAAAGCGATTAAAGAGATGTCTACTCCGTGTAATAGAAAAGACCTTGAGAGGTTTTTAGGGACTGTAAATTACTTGTCTAAATTTTTTCCAAATTATTCGGAAATAGCTATTCCCTTAACCAGATTGTTAAAGAAAGATAACGAGTGGCAATGGGAAGAGAGTGAGCGCGCGGCGTTTGGTAGGTTAAAAGAATGTGTAACTAGTGCGGGTGTGCTGGCGCTGTACAATCCGGAGCGGCCCGTGCGTCTCGCGGTAGATGCGTCGGCCTTCGCGGTGGGGGCTGTACTGTTGCAGGACGGTCACCCAGTAGAATTCGCGTCGCGAACTCTAACCGATGCTCAGAAAAGGTATGCTCAAATCGAACATAGCTTCTTGCCATAGTCTTTGGGTGTGAGCGGTTTCACCAGTACATATACGGCCAGAAGGGTGTCGTTGTAGATTCCGACCATAAGCCCTTAGAGAGTATTTTTAAAAAACCACTAATGTCAGTTCCAGCACGGCTACAGCGCATGATGTTGAGAATTCAGGGATATGACTTAATGGTGAATTATGTCCCAGGCAAGTATTTAAAAATCCCAGACATGTTGAGTCGGGCTCCTCTGAACACAATACAGTAGCCGGGAATTCAAGCGTTTTGCAGAGCAATGGGGGTTTGATCACGTGACGTCATCTCCAAAGTATGCTCAGGCAAATGGGAAAAGTGAGAAAGCTGTACAGACAGTTAAATCATTATTAATCAAGTCTATTAGAGGGAAGGGTGATTTAAACTTAGCTCTTCTAAATTTTCGCAACACACCGAGGGATGGTTTGAGCTCTCCTGCACAATTACTCATGAGTCGCAGACTGCGATGCCATTTACCAGTTAATCCTACACTTTTAAAGCCAAAACCTGTAGATCCAGTAGAACATGGAACCATGCTTGAAAAACAAAGTAAATCTAAGTATCTTTATGACCAAAACTGTAAGGCATTGCCTAATTTAAAAAAGGGTGATTGTGTAATTCTTGTTGATTGCAAAAGGAGAAGTAGGGCCACAGTGGTTGGCCATGCAAACACTCCTCGTTCATATATTGTCCAAAATAAAATTGGGGCTAGATATAGGCGCAATCGTCGCCATCTCATCAAATGTTTGCCCGATGAAAATGTTCATCCAGAGATATGTAAGGAGGAATACCATGATGACCTTTTTAGTGATGCGTGTGAGGAGGTAGAGTTAAATGATAACAAAAGCTTGCTATTATCTCCAACTACTGAAAATTCTCTTGAGACCTCTAGTGCTGCATCCTCACCCGCATCATTGGTCCGCAAGGCTAAAAACGTTGCTCGGCAACGAATTGCCAACCAACGAACACAATAACTAATTTTATATACCTACTTACAATAAGAAACAGAAAGGGATATAATGTATAGAAGTAACTATGTTTAAATTAAGATATATAAGTGTACCTGCAAGATATATTGTTAAGCGTTATTTTCATGGGGAAGATGTTGTGATATTATATGGTTATGTGGGTGGCAACACTGGGTGAATGAAATACAGCACTCTTGTTCGAGACTCGGTCGTTTCATTACACAACACAATGAATAGACAACAAAAAGTAATATAAATTATTAGACAGAATAAAGATTACTATTATTTTTAGAAAATAATTTGGATAAATTAGGCATTCAGTCAAACCAGAGACGCCCGGCAACGGACGTTAGAGCGGCCGCGGCCTTGGTCGCGGAACTAAAAAAAAAAAAAAAAAAAAAAAAAAAAAAAGGCATTCAGTCACGTGACATCAAACACCAATCCGAAAATATGACGTCACATGTTGTGCTCTCACACCATAGAGTAAGTATGTATGAAGAGCTGACTTCTTGTTCAAGTTGTGTCTGTGTCTCATTAATTTACGATTTTTTGTTAATTTTAAATTTAAATTGTTATAAATCTAACAAAAGTAGATTGAACAAAACGCAGTTTGGGCGCATTATTTCGATGTGCATTTCGAGACAACACTTGAATCAAAATCTTGCTAGGCACCTATATCAAAGTTTAAGGGGCTAACCAACACAATTTATTTTTAACTTTTGGAGGTTTTTAAATTATTTTATCCTTTTTTCAATTGCTTTTTAATCGTCGTAGGTTTTTTCAAAATTTTTAATTTTATTTTAAACTTCTTAAAGAGCGCCTTCTAGTAAGTTGCTGTCGTTACATCTATATAAGAACAGGCACTAATCAACTATAAATCCATTCCTAAAAAAAGCCGCATCAAAATTGATTTTCATCACAAATAATGTTAGCTGTAGCGCGCCCTGATGAGTTGTCACCCTAACATCTATCTAGAAACCTGTACCAATCTAACTCAAACCCATAACTGAAAACTGCATCAAAATCGGAATACTAGTTTCTGAGAAAATTGGCAACATTGCATTTATCTAAGAACATGCACCAATCAAACTTGAATCCATAACTAAAAACTGCATCAAAATCCGACCAGTAGTTTTGGAGAAAAATGGTAACATGTATTTGCACAAACATCCTCTTACCCCCTGACCCATATACCATCTCCGTTCCGTCGTAGGTAAAAACCTATGCGTGTCCAGTCTATAGTGTATAATCCTTACAAGTGACATGTTCTTGGAATACGTTGAAGGAAACGCGTAAGCGCCATGATATTCACGGCGCTTTTGACCTTTTGGTCGTGAAAAAACTGTAACTAATAAGCGATCTTGCGCTTGAATATTTATATTACGATTAGACGACAAATTTATGGCTTAATCGCTGCAGCGAACTTCGTTCGTTTTTTGGTCAGGATAGCTTCGTCAAACACATTTTGATTTGTTTCGCAATGTGTGACATCACCCAAGGCGCCATGACAGATTGGAGCGTTTTCGTTACCATTTTAAATACATTCTTTAGATCGCAAAATAAACTATGTAAATGATTGTTTTAAATCAAAATAAAACATTTTTGTGACTATATAGATTCAAAACTACAGATTTAATCAATTTTTGAAATTTAGGACACAAGCCTATTGTGCAGTCCGTCTGGTCCTGCTAATTTCCAGTTCGGTAACAGACGGACTGCGTTGGTGACATCACTATCTATGAAATTTAATGGTTCCATAGTTTGTATCGGTTCACACAGACGATTAACATCCCGCATCCAACCATCCTCTGTGTGGCTGACAGGACCCGACCAGATGCCACTCCAGAATGTAAGGCATCATCATCTGGCCGGCGCTCGTCAATCACACTTGAATCAGATCGCTCCCAATCTCTGTAGACCCATCTCTCATCTTTTTGGAACATGTAGTTTTGGGAATACCGGTCCACTCTTTTTTTATATAATTTTATACGATTTGCCCACGCATAGACTTTTTGCTTCAGGCAGTCAATGCGCTCTGTGACCCGAAAAGCAAATTCTTGGGATCTAATATTAGTCCCCAATAATGCCCGGTTCACAAAGCGCATCACTCTAGGGCGAGTATTGCCCGACCTGAAGCAAGTAAGTTTCCCAATGAGTGCCCTGGTCTCGGCAATACGACGTTCAATCTTTTACTGCCAGGCTGGTGTAACAAATTTCGGTCGAGTAGCTTTATCATTCAGACAAAAGCTTAATATTTGCTACTCGACATGCCGCAACAGCCCCACAGTACAGAATCGAATGTGTATCACCGAGATATTCACTACTGTTAAAATAGTCTGACAGTAGTGAATCCAGAGCACACATTAGGGCTATATTTTTCTTATGCGTAGGCAAACGCGGTAGACGAGGTCTTTCGGTAGGTGTTACGTTTCGATATTCCCTCAGTGCACATTCCAAAGCGCTCCCTAATTGTACATTGCAATGAGTACTTAAATCTGTAACCCCGATATCCAATAAATCATCATCAGTGGGACGTTGTGTGGAAACAGTAGGAACATGTGTTACTGATGATGTAGGTATTGTGATACCAGGATTACCCTGTAAATCTGAGCGAAGCCTCTCAAGCACGGCATCATCCAACATATGACCACGTTGTATAACCCGCACTTGATTTGCCGGAGGGCGTCGCCGGGGTCCCAAGAAGGTCGGTGGCCGGCCTCTTCCCTGCCGACGTACAGGTGGAGGCGACGTCGGTGGAGAGAAATACTCGTCGCTGCTAGAGGTATTATTATTATTTAATTATTATTATTATAAAATTTGCACCAAAAAAAATAAATTACAATATGAAACGATATGAAAGACGTCAGCCTGTCAGCCGTGTTTTTTTTGTGTTAAGTTATTTTTTCGTTACGGAATTTCTTGATTCGGTCTCCACGCTCAAGGCCCGCGATAGAAGCTATGCAATAGCTTAAAAATAAAAATAAGATTGACCGCTAAAGTTTATGTTACGAGTATTAAATGATTTCTATTTTACACGAGGCATATTAAACAAATCACAATCTAGACTCAAATTAAGCAGAGTTGTTGTTATGAGAACTAGATAGATAACTGATACAAATACTTATTTAATTGTAAATATTTATTAAAATGCCAACCAATGGCCAAAACAAATATTGCTTGTAAGTCGTTTATTAAACTGAACACGCTATCGAGCAAAATTTATAATTTTCACGAGGACCAAGTTTATATTGAAATATTTGCACAATTCAATTTAGATTAATACTGCCTATATAGCTAAGTAAACAATAAGAATTTAGCAATCAGCTGACACAATATAAATCACTTGGAGCTTTCAATTTATTACGGTTCAAACGATGATAAATAACAAGATTAATTTTTAAATCATAATTCATTAGAAAACGGACACTGAAGATAATGCATCTGAGGCATTGCTTACGCTATTATAAAATACTTACCCCTGGAGATGAAGGCAGGGTCATAACATGCGCGGAAAATTCACCCGTATCTTTGTTGCTCCCACGTAGTAGGCGGCGAGCCATTACAGAGGAACGTGTAAGATGCGAACACATTTAAGCAACGTTACATGCAATGTAACATGAACGGAGCATTTCATTCGGTTACATGGCGCCCACGTACCGAACATAAACCTACGTGGTACATTTAAGGTACGGGCAAACTCGGCCTTCACATGCGTGTTGCATTATAATATCTTAACCGGATCTGGCCCCCCATACAATTTGTATGGTAACAAACACACTGGTCATTCACCACGCTGTCTTACGCGTCATCGCGCCAGATTCACGTGTTCCCTCCCATGCTATCCCACGCGTACGATACGGTCACACACTTTTAAAGTGTCACAGCGCGTGGATAACGTAAACGTCAGACGTCGTAAGACGTAGAACCAGTGTGTCGCGGTTACCCACGTCGCGTGGCATACGTCGTATGTAAAGGACCAGTGTATTTCAAGCTTTAGGCATTGCGTATTGCATGTTACATTGCGTCAGTGTCTACCAGCCTTTATATGTTTAGACCCACGTTTGTTAATTATAGGTGTGCAACTTGTAGATGAGATTGGTGTGGACCTCTACCTAATCTTGGTAGATCTAAATTATGCAAGTGAGTAGACGAAACTAGCCTATATTAGCGATTGAACGTATAAACCAAACTTCAGGATAATGCAAAATGGATAAAACAACAAAAAAATTAATGAAATATTCCAACTTTTACATTTATTGTATAATAACTTTAAAAGTAATACAAAATACTGCACGTTATAATTTTCAAATATGTTTTAATCTGTTCCATTCGCCTGAACTTACTTTAAGTCCCAACAGAGCCGCTACGCGCAGAAAATTTACACAAAGCGATTTAGAATTTAATATAGCAACTTGTTCCCTCTAAAGTTATTTCATACAGTTACAGAGTACAATCAAATAGGATCCTATTTAATCATAGTAATTTTGTATATTTATGTAACTGACAGATAGGTCACAACCATTATATCTCTATGGTCACAACTTAACACTATATTATTCAAAATAGCAGTCGCCTGCAATAGCTTGCCAAGTTGTGTGGTATTAATTTTTCAGCACATATTTCACGAGACAAGATAATCAGCGGATAAAAATTTGCCTATCAATCCGAGGTCTCAATCTATTGCCTCTCAACATAAATTCAAATAAATTTAATATTCACATTAAAATTTCAATAAATAACGTGAAACTTAACCTAAATATATATATATATATATTCCACATTTCATTTAATCAATTCACACTTGCTACAAAGATCCGTGTAAATATCATTATTTTGTGTAATGTACGATGTTTTTGCAACATTAACTGACTGTCTCAGAGAGAACAGCTGTTCTCTCTGAGACAGTCTTGAGAATGCCTTGTGCAGAGGCGAAACATTTGTCGACGTTTCGGTTTTTAGAGAGAACAGCTGTTCTCTCTGAGACAGTCTTGAGAATGCCTCGTGCAGAGGCGAAACATTTGTCGACGTTTTATTGTCTTCTAATTTTGTGAAAATACTGCTATTATTTTTAAAAGTTTGAACATCTTACTTACCATTACTTTGTCATGGATTTTCGCCAGGTATCGCCTGATTCTATCCAATATTTGATATACTTAATACCTGCACCACTTTGCAGCTCTATACAAATTAATGCAACCTTACAATTTTGTTCCGAATATTTTAACTGGATAACTCTGTTATCTACCTGATTTGAGATTTCTTTTTTAGATATATGTGGGAGACTCGGTAAAATAAAGCTACTTACGAAAAATGAGCTTGCTGTTAATCAATATTTTTCTACGGACCATGTACTATATTGTTTATACTATCTACGACTGTCAAAGGTTTTAGTTTTAGTTTGTGGATTGCAAATAAATAATTTATTTATTCAACGTAATATTTATGCTCAAAATTTCTTGCAAAATCTTAAACTAAGTGAATTATACAGTAACAAACACGCGTGGGCCTCTTGTATTGCGGCATTTTTCACCTCTCACGCAATGGAACCCTCATAAATACCAACGTGACGTCAAACGACGGCAACGCGCGACGCCCCAAACTGAACAACAGAGTGCGTAGGTAGTTGTTTGCAGGAAACGTTGATTGCTTCTGTTTACTTATTCTAGGCACAGGAGTAAAAACCCAAAAATAAATTGTGGATTTTCAATTCTTCAATAGAATTTTGTCCTCAAGGGAAGTTTTGAAAATAATTGTAGGTATCCACAACAATTTTGGTGTATAAAAGAGACCATTTGTTACTTTTACAACTATAATAATGATTAACTACAAAATTGTGTTATGTTGACTTGCATTATAATGGTCCTAGAGAACTAATAGTATTCCAATTTAAAACCAAGCGAAGTTAAATTGCCAGGTGCTGAATGTGGATTCACTCAAGTAGTGTCATCACACTACCACAGAATAGGGAATATTATGTAAGTACTTAACAATACACACACAATATACCTACGTGAGTACCTGCAAAGGAGTTACGTCACTTAATGGCGACAAAATTGTACCAAAAACTTGTCGTTCACCTATACTTCTAAGAGGCTTTAACTCTTCAGCATAACCTAAAACAAACTACATTAGGAAGTACCGACCCATTTAAACTTCTATAAAGAGCTCGTTAACCTTTTTCGGGGATATAAAGGGAATTCATAATGATAATATTAGGCCAGTGGCGAGATCCGAACTGATTACTTAATAATGTGCAGCAACTTGGATTGAAAAATATGTTCATTACGTGTTGGCTGTACTTACTTTCATAAAATATTAATTTATGAAACAAGGAAATGCGTAAGACCACCAAGAATATTTATCTTGGTTATCCAAGTAAACAGAAGGGGCCATTTCATACACAACATCTGCTAAATCAGTGAGCTGATCCGTTGTAGCCCCCTTCAGGGTTGCAATGGCAGTCTGCACATTGAGGGGAAGACGACTAGTCCAAATACTAATAAGGAAATCTGTTGGGACGTTTGATCCAGCCAAGGTACTCAAGTGTCGCAGAAATTGTGATGGCTTCCGGTCACCGAGCTCTTCGTGGGTCAATAGTTGCCTAACCCGCTTCTCTTGTGACGCAGACAAGCGTTTTATTCATTCCGACTTTAATTTGTCATATTTATTAAGAACGGGTGGTTTAAGAATCACGTCCCTAACTTCCTTAGCATATATGGGATCCAAGCTAGAGGACACATAAGAGAATTTCGTCTCGTCCGTAGTAATGTTAGCGAGTTTAAATTGATGTTCAATCTGCGAAAACCACATCTCAGGGTCATCGGGCCAAAATGGAGGTACTCGCACGGACACTCTATGCACTTCATCTCTAACGTCTTGTTTTACTGGGTCTTGATCACCCAAAGGCATTATATTTATAATTTATAAAAAAGTATTAAAACGCTCACCGTATGCCACAGCCCAAAATTCTCGTACTTGCGGTTGTTCTAGAATCTTCGGCAACTTTTTCGTAGTCATTCGTCGGGGTCACCAGTTGTAGGAGAATGAGATACCTACTTTTCGTCCGATCCAGATACCTACTTTTGGTCGATCCCGATACCTGCTTCCGATCCGGATGGGAAACTCCACTCGTCGATATCGGTTCACGCACAGCACCACTCGTTAGATAGATTGAGAATATGGGATAAGCCAAATCAGTAGATTTAATTTAAGAAAGATATGAAGTATATTTATAGATTTGTTTATAACAGTATTTAAATTACAAGCGAACACCAAAGCAGTTAGTAAGCAAGTGAGTTAAAAGTTGTCCTGACCAGTCGTTGAGGACAATGGGTGACGTCACAAGCGGCTACGGTCCAACCGTCATAGGCGACAGCGATTTTCAAAAGTGTAGCTGTGAAAATGGTCCGCCACATAGTCATTATTACCATGCATATAAAGTCCAACTTATCAACACAATATAAGCTGAGTTTAGCAGCTTACCCGGTTGGGAGTAAAGTTAGTAGAAGCGTAAAACTTTTACCATCCTAGCAAAGGGTTTTATTTTAATGTCATTGAAGATGGTGAATCTTTTATGTGTATCCAAGTTTAGCATTTGAACAGTCAACTTCTTTGCTAGTTATTGAAAAATCAAAAGTTGGTGCAGAAGAAATACACATAAGTGATAATGGAGAGAACATGATAATGTGGGTTACATAAACGCATCGGTTAAATTAACACAAACATTTGCACTCCCAAAGCAGGATATGGCTCATAACCGTACTTTTTTTTAATTCACCCGTACGATCAATGTCAGGCGTCCAGGGTACGCCCTGGGTAGGAAAACCCTAGAGTGCCAAAGATAATTTCAGGGTGTCGGCGCCACAGAAGCAGGCTAGAAGGGCCGCGTGCTGAGGGGCTTCACCCCACGCACGGCAAAACCCGATCCCAAAGATGCGGGGTAAAACCCGACCACTACGCAGTGTCCACACTAGTTGACCAAGGTCCGCCGGGCGTGACTGGAAATTCTTTCAGTGCTTCCCCGAGGCGCTCGGCAATGGATGTCTGTGCTTACATTGAATATCTTTATACTATAATCCTCGCACAGTCAGTGATGGTATTGAAAAAAAAAAAAAGTGTGTGTGTCAGCATCGACGCACGACTGGAGTTTACTCCTTAAGTACGAGTATCTAACCATAACAAATTAGAAAGTTGCGCACTAGAGGTGCGCACCAAAAACGTGACACGTTTTCGTTACTTGTTAGTAGGTTTTACCCCTCGGATTTTTCTCATACCGGGCGCCTTATATATGAAAATCGATTCTTAAGGAGTAAACTCCAATAAAGTAAACCTAAGATGAAGATAAGTAGGTACTGCTGTGGCAGAAATGAACCAGTTTTCTTTTAAATGCTTTCTCAATCCTTGAAACAACTTTTCCAAACTTTAAGGGATATACAGATAGCGACCTGACAGTTCTGAATGACTTTTTAAGCTTCGCATCAAACGTAAAACCTAAAACAGAACAATTTTATTCGTAACTACATTAAATAAAATTAAAAATATAATTTTTGCACATCGGCTACTACAGTAGCTTACACTTCACTAGAAATTGTGAGATAGAATAGCGATTGTATGCAGCCGCACGTACCGATACATATTCAACGAACAATAGTCAATCAAAAGTAAAAATGCACTGCAAGCACATGAGTTGCTTCACAGACTGAAATTGTTGGATATTGGATTTTTTTCAATAAAAGACTAACTGGCCCGACCTAACTTGGTACCTGCCGGAATTAAAAAAAAGCTTTTAAACCCTCAACTTTTAAGAATATTTCAAGACCAAAATTATTGAGCAAGACAAACAAACAGCAATTCATTTTGATGATTGATAGATAGACAAGCTGTGATGAAAATATCATCATCATTATCATCTACCTGCCCTTATCCCAATTATTTGGGGCCGGTGCAACACGTGTTGCTCCTTCACACATCCCTGTCAGACGTCATCTACTCAGTCACTCCTCTCCTTGTCACATCCTCTTTCACACATTCCATCCAACTTTTCTTTGGCCTATCTCTACTTCTAAAACCCCTACAGTCATACTTTGCACCTTTCTTCCTCTCTTCTCATAACATGTCCATACCATGACAGTCGCTCGTTTCTCAATTTTTCAAACTCAACTTTCAAACTTCCTCTAATATACTCGTTCCTTACTCAATTCATTATATTCTTGTTACACCACACATCCATCTTAACATACGCATTTCCGCTACATGCAGTTGTATGTTTTTTGATGCTTGTAGCTTGATAGCTGCCCTCGTGGAATAGCTACGATTTAGATTTTTCTTGCCATACAATTTTGATCAAATAATGCCCTGAGCCTTTTGGATCTGTGAACGTAAGCCGCCTACAAATAGAAATATAAATAGACAGAGAGAGAGCCGATATTTCGATAGCCAAGCGATAGGAAAGAAATAACAAGATAGATACATAATCTAAATTTTGTTTTTGTCGTACACAGTACAGAGTTACCAACGTGAGCGAATCTGTGGGCTACAACAAGTTTGTTAATAAATATGGCCTTTTGTGATCTATCACGTCATTGTAGATGACTAGGTCACCGCAGTCACGAAACGTACCATTACGCTGCAGCATATATTTGAACGGAGCGAGTTTAAATTCAAAATTCTGGCATCGTAATAACCTGGGTAATTCTGTAAGCTATTGATGAGTGCAAGAAAATCCGAAATCGGCCGAGTATTCGCCGAGAAACAATTTAACATAAATCGTTTGAAAAATAATTTGAGTCACCCGTTGAGAGCTCCGCTCGCCTTCGGCTCGCTTCGCTCAATAAATATTCATAAAGCTCAGTTTTCATTGTGCTTCACAATATTGGTTTGAACCTTTGAAGCGAATTCACAAAATTCATTACTCCTCACTCTCTATTTATATTCTTTATATTCTATTTATATTAAATGTCATCGCCATGTCTGTCTGAGAATAAACATATTTTCTTTTCTTTTTCTTTCTTTCTTATTTATTGTTATTGTATGTCATCTTATTGTTCACTATTTTTTTTATCTATTTATTATTTAGTTTGACTGCCGCCCAGGTTCGATTCCGGGTCGAATTAAATTATTTCTGCGATCCACAAATGTTAGTTTCGGAGTTTGGGTATTTTCTATGTAAACTACATAGTATACATAAAGTAGAAGTAAACGACTGAGAAACTATATATTTGTATTTAAAAGCAATGAGTTTGCTTAAACTATTCTTAAAATATTAAGAAAGAAATGTATAAATAGATCACAAAAACTGATGTCATCGGCGGGACTCGAACCCACGGCCTTTCCCTAACAGGGGGACTGCTCTGACCAACTGAGCTACGATGACCACTACCGACTACATCGAATTTTTGCTTCATATCATATTCATAATTTCAAGATCGCGCTATCCTGCCGATGACATTAGTTTTTGTGATCTATTTACAATTTCTTTTTTAATATTTAAAGAATATATAAGTATTTTTATCAGTAGTCCAAATACCATAGCACAAGCTTATATTAACTTAATTTGGGCTAATTGACGTCGTGTGAGAATGTCAAAAAAAATTATTCAATGAATTTATAAAATAACTACAATGATGTTGATAAAAAAATATTTCCAATTCACAAAGAAAAAGTTCTAAGAAATCTGTTAAAGAGTAATAAAATCACGAACCAGGTTAAAAATGAATCTCAGAAATACATTGTTTCTTTTTGTTATCTCAAGCGGTGGTTGGAATTGTGAAAAGGAAATTCTAACAGTTCGTTCTGTGTTAAGTATTAGATTTTTTAGATATTTTGTCATAATCGTTTTATTGAATTGTAAACCTTTTCTAAAAATCTAACTATAGAAATTAAATTTTAACTTTGAATAAAATATTTGTCTATAAATAAATTTATAAACAAATCGCATTTTTTAAATTTAGAGACACCAAAATGACGCCACCCACCTGATGGAAAGCTAAGGCGACGTCTTGCGATTTTGTAAAACAGTTCCCCTGAAAAAAAAAATAGTATATTATGCTGCGTGGGTTGGTTTACGCCACATATGGGGGATCAAACAGACAAACTGACAAAAAGTCCAAACTATTTTTTTTTTGTATTTAAGTATGTCAGTACCGTATACTTTCATAATAATATACTTTAAAAAAATATGAATTATCAATTACACATATTACATACTTGAATTTTATTTATCTCTATGAACTAGTCTAATGATTACTTGTCAAGTTTCAAAGTTACAACAGTTTTCTATTCAAAATCAACGCTATTCACTGCCACGACCACGATTTACGCACAGTTTGCATTACTTTATAGCCCCATCTTCCTTACCCACGTAATGTGGGGCTACTGACATTACTGACTTCATAAATTGGGCCAACATTATGTTCGGATATCAAAATTTATTTCCCACCGTCTACGTTTTAGTCACATACATTTATCAACCAGCTGACCTACACACATACGATTTACTACTAGTGAGTTGGCCTCGCTTCGTATTGTTTTTCATGGCCCTATTCAAAACTTAAATGAATTAGGGTACAGTAATAATGAATCGTAGTCCATGTAGTATGCTTTAAAAGAAAACTATACCTGATCAGATAACTCTGTTAGTTCAGGAGTTATAGAGGTTATTATGGGTGATGAAATCCTATGCGTGGCCTGACACGTACTTGTCCGGTTTTATTAACTGTTACAACGACATATTTCCACATTGTTATTATATCTCTCAACAAACTTGATTGCAACAGGATTAGCATGTAGCACGGAACAAAACATGATAAAGGTGTAAGAGAAACAATAAACAGGAACGTGTCTGGTGCACGTTGGAACATAACACGCAAACTTTCCAGCACGGAACAAAGCGGCGTGGAACAATGAGTGTAGATCAAACGTTTGCTGCAATGTTCTCGCAGGATACGTTGGTTTGGCTTTAACAAGCTTTGTGAATGTTGCCTTAATTTGTAAGATTTAGCGATTTTATGTCTTTTTAACTAGTATTACACAAAATTGTCTATACCTAATTCTGTTTCATTGCGTCAAGGCAATGGCAGGAATAATTTAAAAATACGACTAAGATTAAGCAAAAGTAAGTATAATATAAGATTGTTTGCGAACCTTTTCCAAAAAAAATATTAAATGATAAATGAAATCTGGAAGTCTGTTATTTCAGTAATCTAGTGATCAAGACGATCCCCTGCCTTGAAGCGGGTTTTAAACCCACCTGATGTTAATACTCTAACAAGAAAACGTAAGTTTGTTAGTAAAACTCGTAGTATTAGGTATTACTTACCAGAAAATTTCTGGTAAGTAATACCTAATACTACGAGTTTTACAATGTAATGTAAAATGAAATGTAAATGCTTTTACAATGTAATTCTCACAAAATTTGGAACGAATCGTCAAAATTAAGTAAATAAGTAGGTACTTTTTTGCTTATTGTTGTTGAAATGCTAAAGCTAGAAATGTAGTTATTAACATACACCATAAGGGATCCAGTTTTAATTAAAATAGTTAATGAACGCTTGGATTCATTCCGTCCGTCCGTCCTCCGATTTTCACCAAAACGGTTAGTGCTAGAAACATTAAACTTAGCATGAATATGTATATTTACTACACCGACAAAGTATAAAACAAAATTTAAAAAAATATTTTTATAGGGTACCTGCCCCACACGTAAAGTAGGGATGACATTTTTTTCTCGCGTCTAACTCATTGTGTGAATTATCATTAGATAGGTCTTTTAAAAACATTGAGAAGTTGCTAAGATGATTTATTTGTGAAATGTGTTGATGAACATTTATTTACAATAAGAATTACAATATACATAATTATGTACTAAAAAAAATTACATTACAAAATGTCATTTAAAAAATCCTCCGCGTCATTGTTGACTGGGAAGGTTCCCAGAATGCTGGCTGTGTTGCCACGTTGGATGGCAATACTTATTCTTTGGGCCAGAAAATACCCAGACTTCTGGTCCTGAGAAGCATCAATTAAGCGTTTAGCAATGTCTCTATAAAGGCGGCGAGCGCCAAACAAAGCGCCAAAACCAAACGGCTCAAATATGTAGCATATTTACGTTATCAGTTGCTAAGATGATTTTTTTGATTTAGGTATCCGTTTGCGAGATATTTGGCTTTGAATAGCATGTTTTTGCGAAAACAGAGCGTCCCCCCCCTCTAAAATTTAAATGGCTGGCGTGAAGAAACTTAAAAAATTCATCATGGTAGTCCATGTTACGAGTATAAACTTTGAAGGATAACTATAACGGATAGTATAACTCTGTTAGTTCAGGTGTTATAGAGGCTTTTTGGGTAACTACCCTATCTTATGCGTGGCTCGACACGCACTTGCCCGGATTTTTTATATTAAGTTCGCCAAATTGTCGCCTCAGCTTATCACTTGCTACATATTCCCAGGTAAATACGAAACGTGTCTGCGAACTGCGAACAAATGCAAGCTTATTAAGTGCTGGCCAACAACAGGGTAAGTTTCTAACTACGACTATTACTAGACTGGACTTGTGCTGACGGCATGACGTGTGTCAGTTTTAACTTTGTTGGCGTATATTGCATTATTACGTCATAAGCTTATAACTTTTATTTTTCTTTGATAGATTAAGCTTGAGCTCAGGAATTGTTTCTAGTTTATTCATATCAATCGCATATTTCACGATCATGCGATTTTAATTTTTATATCACAACCGAGTTATGAGTTTCTTTATTTGGGGTTAAGTTTCCCAAAAAAAATTGTAAAATGTTATCAAAAGAGTAATAGCCTGTAACCAACACGGCAAGTATCTCTACGGGGTACTTGCCGTGGAGGACATTTCCTATTCCATACATAATTTGAAACATGTTTTCTTCATAACACGCTATAAATATTACAACTTCTTCAAGAAAAAAGTGTTTTTATTTTTATGAAAAAGTAAACTTGAAATGCAATAGTAGTTAGTAATCAAATTTCAAGAATCAAACAGTTCTATGTCAATGCAGAAGCAATCTTATATTCTCTTGTAACAGCAAAGTATTGTATGAAATAAAATTAAAACGAGCCGATAAAAGCAGAAGTGGTAAAGTGGAGTCCCTAGTACAATTTCCGCGACGGCCACAGTTATAGCTCGTCGGTACTTGAAGGGTGCGGCCTTCCCCACTTGGAACAAATTGGAACATTAAACAGTCGTTTGTTACCAAATATATATGTTAGAAGTCGAAATATTTACGAGTAGGTTGTTATCTTTAAATAGTATTTCTCCAAGTCACTTGTTATGGCGCTGATGTGGATTTGGGAAATAAAGTCTTTGGTTATGTTATTTACGACGGTAATTTAAATACGCTTATTGGGATTGTGGCGAGACACGCGCCTCATCTATTCCCAAGTACAAGTACAAGTATAAATATTTATATTTTATTTAAACTTATTATTATTATGATATTGGTCGGTTTGGGTAATTTGAGATTATGTGGCACCTGTAACTAGTATATGACTTTTTGTGAATAACAGAGATCCATAATTTGTAAGTTTACTTGGTCCACACATGGTCACGTACTGCCCTTGCCCTCTTTTTGTGAATGTGAGTTTTTCTTGCCAGGTTCTTTCCTCACAGGCTCTACCTATGGCCTTGCGAATCAGACGGTAAATGTAAATGTAGAAGCATTTTCTTTTTTGACGTTCATAAGTTACTTTGTGACCTACATGAATAAATATATGTTGATTTTGATAAAGAAGAAAGATTTGATTTTATTATTTATTCGCATTGAATAGACTCCATAACTGCTAAACTGATTTTAAAAATATTTCACTGATATGTAGCCATTTTATCCCTGAGTAACATAGGATACTTATTATCCTGCCAATATGTTACCATGGGAATTGCGAATGTAAAAACTATCTAACGGGGAAGGAGTCGCAGTAATAAGCTAGTATAGAATAAAGCAATAAATCCTTAATAACAGAAATGTTCAACGGAGGCCAGAGTAAGAAAAGTGCCATTAAATTGTAATCAATTCAAGAATATAAAACAAACTTTAATTCTAAAATAGATAAGATTGAAATTAGAAAGCTTTCATTACTGCCAACCTATAATAGTGTCCCGTAAAGAAGTACATTGAAATGTAAAATAAAAGAACTATCTCGGACCTCTTCACAATCTTTATTATTCTCATAACTGTCTCATCGAGAATTCATTTTAACCCATCGCACCTCGTAGACGTTGCACGGCGTAGACGTTGTGTAAAGCTATTTCAACTTGCTACACGAGCTTACAAACTGCTACGGGCTATTAGTTTTAGTGCAAATAGCTATTGAATGGAAATAGTTTTGGTTCTGGACTCGGTCATGTGTTATAGTAAAAAAAGTACAACACGCTTTTGGTGCAAACGTTAAGTAAACATTTCGTAGCATTTTAGGGGATAAAATGTTTGTACAAAAGCTGTATACCTACTGTATGGAATATCCAAATATTTCCGTTACTTTTTTTAAATATCTACTTTTTTCATGTTATCTTAATGACATATTGCGGTTGGAACAAAACATACAAGTCTTTGTCTCCGAATACCGATTGGGGTAGACAGCGGCTCTAGTTATGCCTACATTTCGCCAGTCACTCCGTCGGTCCTACGTAATAGGGGCGATTCTATTGCAGTTTCTAAGCGCCTTGGCTATAGCTGGGCCCAGAGCCTCATCCGTCTGTCAGTAGACGCATATCGTGAAGGTGACGATGACTTTGGCCCTGGGCATATTTAAGAGTTCTAAGAGGCACAACAGTTTACTTTAAAAGAAAGGTAGGTAGCTTTTAAAGGGTAGGTAGCATCACATAAACACATTTGGCCTTAAATGTTGTTATTTTGACGTAATAGGTGGCAAGTCTATTAACATTAACGGAAAATTAAAAAAATCAAAAGAAGATTCAAAGAATCTAAGAATCAATTTGTCGAATGAATGTCAAAATTTTACAGTTTTAATTAAAATTATAAAAATACTAAATTAAGTACATAAAAACCACTTGAAACCTTTCTTTAACCGGAACTTAAATTCCAACAGATAAGACTGTTATGGTAGGACCAATATTCCAACTTATTTTTAAATAATCCAAAGATATTCCGAAGAAGAGTTTTTTTTTAAATCTACCTGGTATTAATAATAATACTGTTTTTAATAAACGTTATCTCAATTAATGCTCGTTACGTTCCGCTTGTTATCTTCCAAAGGAGTATTTGCTGGTTCAAGTCTTGATTTGATACCTACTGTATTTCATTACGCCCGCACTGCCGCCAGTCACTTCGGTAACCTCCACGTCATAGTTGGCAAGCCTATTGTCGTTCCGGGGACTATATTTTATATATATTTAGTGAGGATGTCTTATATCCTGGATGCTCGGGAGAAAGCCCCCTATAAAAAGGGCCACTTAGCTATTGTCACAACACAATCATAAGTTCTATTCAATACTTGTTACGAGATTCATGAATTTACGAGCAGAAAATAAAAACAAAATATTCGTAAGAATCTCCGTTTTATGTAGTCACTTGACAAAACTAAAGATATAAATCTAAACGGAGACGACACTTCGTGCTGTGAAAATATATTTGTCACGTTCCAACGTTTTCCTTATCCATTACTCAGCAAGTTCATATTATGTGCAATAACGTTGCAGAATCGGAGAAATGTACCTCGCCTGGCGGAAAATGTCGCATACAATTTGTTGCTATTGAAATGATAAAACGGTCATTGAACATGTAGTAGTTGGGTCTAGCATAACGTGTCATTTTCAGATACATGTACGTAGTATACGTAGGTCACACTATAAGTTTTGCGTAACTTAAAAAATAAACATGTTATAACCAAAATATTATGTTTATTGCTTTTCAATCTCCTTTACATTTTACACATTTTTTTCATGCGATCGAACCATTTTTTAAAACAGGAGGACCACTGATCTGAAAGCATGTTTTCTACCTGCTGATTGAACGCTATCACTGCCTCTTCGGAGATGGTAAAAGTGAAACCTCTAATTTTGAGGAATATACAGAAATCACAGGGTGCTAGGTCGGGGCTATGCGCAGGATGGGTGATGAGTTGTACTTTTTCGGAAGCTAAAAATGACTTGGTTTTGTTGACCGTGTGTGAAGAATCGTTGTCATGATGTAGGAGAACGCGGCTTTTGGGTCGTCTTTCGCGAACTTTTTCTAACACCCTGGGTAAACAAATGGTAGAATACCACTCGGCATTAACACTCTTTTGATCTTCAAGTGGAATTGTACAGATGGGACCCGTAGCTGAGAAAAAAAACGCGATAATTTTTTTATCAACTATTCTCGCCTGCCTCACTTTTGTTGGCTTGTTCTCATTTTCAAACACCCATTCACAAGATTGCTTTTTTCGGGTTCAAAACAATAAATCCACGTTTCGTCTCCTGTGACAATGTCATAAATAGCATTAGAATGTCCGTGGTCGTACTTCAGTAGCATCTGTGAGCACCATTCCACGCGAGCCCGCTTCTGCTCCGCTGTCAGTTCATGAGGGATCCAACGACAACAAAGTTTCAAACTTTCAATTCTTCGTGTAAAATTTTCTGGATTTGACTCATACCAATCCCCAATAGTCCTCGGATTGTCTCATAGGTAATCCGCGGGTTTTCTTCAATTAACCGCTTAACAGTACAGTAGCCACATTATTTTCGTTGATGGCAGTTGAAGGCCGCCCTTCACGAAATTCGTCATAAGAAACTAGACCTTTCTCAAATTCAGCAAATCGCCTCACGGTGCTCAAACAAAGTGCTTCTCTCCCAAGAGCATTTTGAAGACGAGCGGCACAGTCTTGCGGAGAGAGAGAACTTTTAAAATCATAAATAATCATCGCTCTAAAATCTTTTCCACTTAATTCCATTTTCGTTGCATACGTAGAACTTTGATGTGTGATAAAAAACAATTGACAAGTGATTTCCCGCCAATTGTTTTTTTATTACTAAGAAGGTTGCAACGTTTAAAAAAATATAATATTCGAAATTCAAATAGTTCCGATTAGCTAGTAGTGCAAAACTTTTAATGTGCCCCATACATACATGACTGCCGCTGTGGCGCAGTGGTATGATTCGATCCAGAAATGTTTGTTTCGGAGTTTGGGTATTTTCTATGTATGTATTTAGAAATATAAGTATGTTTATCAGTCTTCTAGATCCCAAAGCACCAGCTTATATTAGCTTAATTTGGGCTAGATGACGTCGTGTGAGAATGTCCAAAAACGTTTATTAATTTATTTATTTACTAGTACGGTGTCTTGCGCGGTGCTTCGCGCCGCACCACGCCATAGGTTTTGGCCTATAAATTTTGACCCCTTAGGGCTAGGTCCAATATTCGATTTTTCGTCTTGCCTCCAGATCGAGGGCTATCCATAAGCAGTTCTCGAGAGCTAAGGGGGAACAAAAATTACATTCACCATTTCTATATACGTACGATAGATATTATTATATGTATGTACATACATATAATAATATCTAAATTCCCGAGTGGGTAAATAAGGGTGTATTACACATCTCCATTTTACTACTGGGTTAAATAATATAGAATGTAAAATCAATTACCGTTCTGTAATACAAACATTCCACATAACCCAAACACTTTTAACTGGAACAGTTAATGGAAATGAACTACCTTGACCTATGTAGTAGGTATTCTTTTAAAAAACGTACCTAAAAATGCAAATGCCATAGAAAGCAATCACGCAACCACTGCACTCACTAAATGCATTTTAACGAAATTTTGCCACCTAACGACATTTACGTGGCACTATTTTTATGTGAAGGAAAATCTAGGAGCCATTTTCAAATAGGGTTTATTTTAAAATGAATATTAACATAAACTGGATAAAGAGAATGAGTTTACGTTATGAACCAATTGTTGTATAATATCTTTGTTCTACATTGAAATATTTATGGGTGCAAAGGGGCTCTACCAACATGTTTAGGGCCCCAGCGACCTCACCTGCTAGTGGCGCACCTGCTGATCAACGGACGAGGCTCGTTAATTTACGGTACCCATGGAGTGGCTTCGGCCCCTAGAATATAATAGAATAGAATAAAACTTTATTTGTACACTAATACAACATATAAAACAAAATGTTCAAGTTAAACATGTACAAATGGCGGCCTTATCACTAAAAAGTGATTTCTTACAGGCAACCTTTGGATGGACAAGTAGAAAGAATAGAATTTAAAATAACCATAAGGGTAGGCATTGGTGGAGAGAGAAAATTATAAATAGTTTCATGGGAAAAAGGTACTACTTAATCAGAATCAATAAAGTAACAAAAATACACATACTTACATAAAATACGTTGATATAAGTGCATACATATAAATAAAGACATGATAATATACACATACATACATACATACATACATACCATAAACTATAATATATTAAAAATGATATAATATATATATATTATAAAATATATATATATATTATATATATATTTTAATATATATACATATATATATTAAAAACGTCAAAAGCTGTCAATATAGTTGCTCCGTATTTTTTAACATCTAAAATATAATACCGTTCCTACATAAATAAAATATACCAAAATGTTGAGTTTATAGCCTAATTCAGTGATAGAAGTGTTATGAATGATATTAAAGTACTAATTACAAAATCAGAATCCATTATAATTGATATGTATGTGCAAAAGAAAGTGTAACAATATACGAAACCATAGTAACGGTTGCGTGGCAACCAGCCGCTATTATGTGCGCACAGTGTTGTAATAAGTCTATGATATGGTTGGATGGGAGCTTTGAAAATTGAAAAATTTAAAATTCTATAAATGAATCAAGCTTTGCAAGCAAATACTACTACCCTTTGAATTTCTTCGTTTTTTTTTTTACTACTAGCCTTGAACAATTATTTTCCTTAGTTATATTTTTTCTAATAGTTTAAGTACTTTTTAAATATTTTACTGTAAGTAAGTATTCCTTTTCCTCGAGCCGTATGCACATCTGTGAAGTGTGTTCACGATCTTTTCATAGCACAAAAGGACTTCATGTACATCAATCACGTATTCATCACGCTCGTATCATTAATTCACCTCCATGTAGCCAAAACCTTGACCTCCTGACTTTCAACAACTCACCACTATCCCCCATACCCCTACACTCACACCTTAGCCAACTGAAACATTCAACTAGCATCGTAAAACGAATACCCCGGGGTGCCCGATCCTGCGTAGCCTCGGCTCTAGCAGATACCATTCAAAAATGTACTCGCGACAACAACCCTGCTTCTTGGCATGACCTCCTAACATTCGCTTACAGAACTCTACACGCCACCCCCGAAACTAAAACCTCACTCACTCAACAAATTAAAAATAACACTGCCCCTAACACTCAATTACCCCCAGCGGCACCTCCAAGGCCTCCGCATAGCAAACCTAAAGACTTGTTCTCTAAAGTTGAAGAGAAAGTGCAAGACGGAGACCTAAAGGGTGCCGCTCGGCTTCTTTTTTCTAATGACACCATAGCACCGGAGACCGCCTTAGCATTACAATCGAAACACCCCCCAGGCCCTACCTGTTGTAGACCCACCATCTGAGGTTGCAACATGCTTCCACGCCAAAGAAGAAGATGTTGTTGCTGCCATTGCTTATTTCCCTATAGGTTCGGCGTCTGGACTGGATGGCATCTCCCCCCAGCATCTCAAAGACCTCACCAGCCACGGTGTGGGCGCAGGTGGATTTAATAGCTTTAATTAAAAAAGATGGTGGTGTACGACCGATCGCTGTAGGGTCCACTCTGCGGCGATTGGCTGCCAAAATTTGTGTTCGGCTAACACGGTCAAAATTTCAGTCCCTTTTCGAACCCGTACAAGTTGGCTTCGGAACCCGTGGAGGTTGCGAAGCGACGGTACATTCCGTACGCACCTTTGCTCAAGATGATCAATGTGAAGTGATCCTTAAGTTAGACGTAAAAAATGCTTTTAATTCGGTCAACAGGGACATCCTCCTGAATGAAATTAAATTATACGTTCCGGAGATCTACAATTTTATGTTACAGTGTTATCACTGTCCTTCTAAATTATTACACAAAAATAATGAAATTATTTCGGCTGTGGGATGTCAGCAGGGTGATCCCCTCGGTCCAGCAATCTTCAGTTTGGCCATTAATTCGATAATCCACAAAGTAAATTCAAAGTTGAATATATGGTACCTAGATGACGGTACCATAGCCGGGGACGCTCAGACTGTACTAACTGACTTAGTAATGATAAAACAAAATTTTGATCTCATTGGCTTACATTTAAATTTTAATAAGTCTGAACTCTTCATTAACGACAAAATAAACACAACCTCTGCTCAATCCATAGTTAATAATTTTAATAGCGTAGCCCCAAATATCAATATAGTAACAAAGAACAGTCTAAGCCTCCTTGGTTCACCTATTTTTGATGAGGCCATTCCACCACTTCTAACAAATTCGGTTTCTAAATTTAATGAATTTTCGGACCGCCTCCTTAAAATTAGCAGCCATTCCGCTCTTTTCATCATTAAGTTTTGTCTATTTGTTCCTAAATTTACGTACCTGCTCCGCTGCTGCCCAGTGTGGAAATTTCCCCATCTAACCCAAGACTTGGACAATACAATAAAATTCCAAATTGAAGCTATCATAAATATCAGACTAAGCGAGCAGGCATGGACCCAAGCCTCCCTACCAATTAGGTATGGTGGCCTGGGAACCCGAAAAATCTCTACTGTAGCACTGCCAGCATTTCTGTCCTCAATCCATAGCTCGTCTGACCTCGCAGGAAAAATCCTTAAAGCCCCCGCGGCTACAAACTGTGAGATCGCGAGCTTGGTCGAGGCTGAAACTGCCTGGCTAGCTGAACCGAGTCCAAATTTCCCTCCCACTCTCAAAAATCAGAAGGCCTGGGATAACATTTCATGCCAACATATTTTACAAACCCTCATTGATACCTCGTCATCTTTAAAAAATCGCGCCAGGCTGGAAGCAGTGTCAAGACAGGAATCCGGACACTGGCTCCATGCCTACCCATCCCCCAACACTGGTACTTTCATTGAACACAACACTCTCCGACTCGCCATCGGTCTCCGGCTGGGGGCCGAGGTTTGTGTAGAACATAGTTGTGCTTCTTGTGGAGCGAGTGTGGATCGCCTAGGTCACCATGGGCTTGCCTGCTCTTCAAGTGCTGGCCGCCTATCCCGCCATGCCGCGATCAACGATATCCTGCGACGGTGTCTCGTCAGTGTAAACGTCCCTGCGATTCTGGAGCCCCAGCACATTGCACGGGACGATGGTAAGAGACCTGACGGGATGTCGATGATACCATGGAGGATGGGTCGCCCACTAGTGTGGGACGCCACGTGTGCCGACACACTAGCTGCGTCCTATCTTCCGGCAACTGCCAAACGCGCCGGCGCGGCGGCCGAGGTACGTGAGCGCTCAAAGGTGGGCAAGTACAGTTGTCTCGGCACTCAATACGACTTTGTCGCATTTGGTGTCGAGACACTGGGCCCGTGGGGCCCGGGCGCCCACTCGCTTTTCAAGGAGCTCAGCAAACGGCTCAGGGAGGTAACGGGAGACTTACGAGCCGGCGGATTTCTCGCGCAGCGGATAAGCATCGCCATACAGCGCGGGAATGCCGCCGCCATGATGGGCACCCTACCGCGGGGCCCAAACTTTTTACATTTTTTTTAAAATAGTAATAATTAAATTTAGTATTAATTTCATTTTCTATTGTACCTAGTATATAATAATGTATATTTTTATAAATAAATATTATTATATGGTTATATTAATACAAACAAAAAAAAAAAAAAAATACCTTAAACTTATACATACTTACTATATGTAAAACATATTTATGGACTATAAATATGTAGCGGCTGTACAGATGCATAGTAATGAGACAACAAATAACGGCGTCTAAGAGCTCAAATAGTGATCATTGACCATTCCAAAGAGAATACGTACGTACGTAAGACAGGTCCTAGTATCTACGCGATAGGGAATCATGGTAATAGGAAAAACAAAACTGTTACCATCTAAGACTAAATAGATATTACCTTACTCTATGCTAAATAGTACGAGTTATAAACTATTTGGTTGACAACGTCAAGAATGTAGAAAACCAGCAAAACAAATATAGAACAAAGTTTGAAGTAGGAATTCACTCGTCAAAAGAGTTCGCACGTGAAAGATTATCAAGTAGGTTCTAGTAATCGACAATTAAGTGATACACAAATCATCGCATTTGAACTATGTGCCACAGACTTACGGTCTATTTTCTATAAATGTTCCGATATTTATGATAATTGTATGTTACGAATTTATTGAAAAGTGGCTGCTCTTAAATTTTTGACGAATTATGTGGTCCGATACTAGGACCATTCTCTTGAACAAAGCAATAGTTTGTGCACGTCGGATTGACACGGGTAGAGAATTCCATAAACGGACAGCCTGCACGGTGAACGATTTGTCGTAAAAACCGGTTGAATGTTCGGGCATTGCTAATACCAGTGTAAAGAGGCTATATACTCGTACCTACTTATATCATGGACGCCGATGACCGCAAGGATCTCGAATGTGTGTCATGAAGGAACGTAAAGCGTTCTTTTAAATAAGTTGGGGTACATGGATTGAACAAAACATTGAAAAGAACGGAAAGAATATGAGTATTCCGGCGAAGGCGAATAGGAAGCCATCCGAGCGTTTTGCGATATTCGGATATATGGTCATATTTGCGGAGGCCAAATATGAACCTGATACTAATATTTTGGAGGCGCTCAAGTTTATTAAGTTGCTCCTCTGTGACATCGAGATAGCTGACATCTGCGTAGTCGAGAATAGGAAGAAGGATAGACTGTGCTAGTGCAATTTTGGTGGCTGTTGGCAAAAAATTACGTAACCGGCGTAAGGAACCCATTGATGCAAAAATCTTGCGACTCACCTCGCACATTTGAGGATTCCATGACAAAATATTGTCCAGTCGTACACCTAGATTCTTAACACTGTCACTTAGAGGTAATGTAACACCGTCAAATACTATGCTAGGCAGCATTGCGCAGTCAACTCGAGCCATCATTCTAGAGCTCCCAATAACAATGACTTGTGTTTTAGAGGGATTTACAGTCAACTCATAACGCTTACTCCATTCGCAAATCTGCACTAGGTCGTCATTAGTAATGGAGAACGCTTCACTCAACTTCTCACTGGTGCCTGCATGTATATTTGTAAATCGTCTGCATAAAGGTGGTAGGAAGAAAGTAGTGATTTAGAGATAGAGTTTATGAATATTGCGAAAAGTAACGGAGAGAGAACGCCACCTTGCGGTACGCCGACATCATTGTATCACACCAATCTGAGAAAAAAATATCATAACGTACACGCTGTCGGCGGCCAAACAAATAACTCTGAAACCAATCAACTACTATTGGAGATATGTTAATGGAGTGCAATATGCCCAAAAGTGTGTTAAATGCATTGCTGAAATCTAGTAAGGAGAGTACGGTAAGATTCCTATTTTCCATACCAATTCTAATATCATCCGTAACATTGATCAAAGCACTGGCCGTGCTGTGACCCGGACGAAACCCGGACTGAAAAGGATCTAAAAGGCTGTTTAGGTTGAGGAAGGAACTTAACTGATTGTACACCAGCCGTTCCAACACCTTGAATAGGAAAGGCAAGATAGAGATGGGTCGGTACTCAGAGAAGGAGGTAGGGTTAGATTTTTTAGGTAGTGGAATGATTTGTGCCTCCTTCCAAACCTTCGGAAACACAGTGCAGGTAAGGGAATAATTTAGGATGTGACACAAGGTAGGAAGAATTTCATCCAGGATCGGCAGAATCATGTTACGGCTAATATTATCACTGCCAACGGCATTGGAACTTATAGACATAATACACTTCCTAACATCACACGGAGATAGTTGATTAAAAAAGAACGGTGGATAAGCGGGTGTCGGAAGTGAAGAAAGATATTGTAAAGTACCATTTTTTTGGGTCAAATCAATGGTAGATGAGGAAGAGAAGGGTTGATTTAACAGATTGATGTCGATTTTATTAGAATTAGATTTATTTACTTTATTTGTTTTTCCAACCCCCAAAGTCTTGAGAAATTTCCAAATTTTTGCTGGGTCGCCGTTCTCGACCGATTTATGACCATGTTGGCGTTGGGCTTTCCTACACACCTTACTGCAGAGATTTCGTATTGCGACATATTTTTCATAGTTGGTATTTGTAGGGCGAGATTTGTATCTTGACTTAGCCGACGCTTTTTTGACGATTAAGGCCTTAATCTCCGGTGTAAGCCAGGGATACGTTCTGCTTGTAACCAGAGACGCCCGGCAACGGACGTTAGAGCGGCCGCGGCCCTAGGCCGCGGAATTAATAAAAAAAAAAAAAGAAAAAAAAAGGGGGCCGGCAAGCGCCGGATCTTAACAGCACGTATAGGCGCATGAGTATCATAAAGGCTGGCTAAGTTATTTGTCAAAATGTTAACTTTTTCATCAACGCATTCTGCTGCAACGAGAGGGGTCCAGTCAATGTTATCGGCATCCTCGCGCAGCCTGTTGAGCTGCATACCACCAAAATTGCGCTGCAAAAGGATTTTGGGTTTAGGTTTAGGAGGGCGGGGCTTATAGGATAGGTAGAGAAGGTCATGGTAAGAGAACTCACCCGCTGGATACTGTCCATGCTTAGCAACAAGATCAGCTGATGAGACTAGGATTAGGTCAAGGAGAGATGGGATACAGTTTGGAAAGTGATGCGTAGCGTTTAGAGGAAGGATAGACATATTACAGGATGCAATGATATTGGTGAAGGATGAGGAGCGGGAATCATTCTTCAACAAGCAGGTATTGAAATCGCCCATGATAATGGTGTGCTGATATGATGGGATAAGACGTTCAATAATACCTTCAAAGGAAGAAAAATAATTAATTTTGGAGGAGGGGCAATAGTACACACCGAGTAAGACCTTGCAGTGACATAGGTCGATTTCAATAAAATATGTTCACCCCCACTTGATGGCGGCGGCTGTGGTGAAAGATCTACAACGTTAAATGGTATATTGTTGCGCAAATAAATGGCCACACCACCACAAGCAGGGTGCGTGCGATCATTTCTGATGAGGTTGAAACCTGGTAAATAGTGGGAATGCTAGGTTTGAGCCAGGATTCTGAAACCAGTATGGCATTAATAAACTTGCTGTTAAATGTAGTCAGCATCTCCGTGAAGTGGCCTGGAATACTTTGTGCATTGATATGGACTACATTGAAATTCTTGGGTACATCGGAGAACTGTGTCTCAAGAGTATCAGCCAGGGACGGAATACTAACAAAGCTGTCATTCGAACTGGCTGAGACAAAACTCTCGTCATCGCTGCTGTAATTTATTTTAGTATAGACATTATAATTTGTTAAGAAATATAATATATATAAATACAAAATTAGAATAATATACTTACTTAAATAAATATATATTTATATATAATAGTAAATATGTAATAGCAAATAGGTAGGTAATATGTAAATTTTTCCCAAAAGTTGCAATATGATACAATAATCCACCCGCCAGTTGTGTCGTTTTATAATCTTATAAACTACAACATAAAGTGAAAATAAACAAAAATAATAAAAGTAAAAGAAAAACTTAATCCCAGGTACATGGAAAATACAATACATTACAAATAGATGGTACAGTATAAAAACATTTTTCAACTAGGCAGTATGGTAGAAACCTTAGCCTATCTCTATGAACGAGTATTAAAACAACACTATGTCATGTTCATGTCACTGTCAAACGGCACCCTCAGACAGTCAGACAGTGTCAGCAAAGAGAATACAATACTACTTAAGAAGAGACGGGACTCCCATAGTGCAAAATAATCTTACAAAGTGTCAAATCAGGGATAACGTTATGTAGCCAACCTAACAAATGTTACACATACAGAGTCGCCAACATAAGGGAAAAATAGAGATGTGCCACTTAATATTATTTTATTTATCGATATCGATAAATGCAGTGGCATTTATCGATATCGATATCGATAAACGCAGTGGTCCGTACTTTTTTTAAATAATTTTATATTTTCGCAGACGCTATACTCCATTTTTCAACTAAAGTACTGCGTCATACAAGTTACATGTTAAAAATGAATAAGCGTTCAATTTCCCGGAGGCAGTACATTTAATTAAAAAACGGAGTATAGGCTCAGTTTGGGTTTTAAAATGATAAGTTCATGAAATTAAATATTTATTTAAAAACATTACATGTATATTAAAAATATTTGTAATTTCTTCTTCAATCAATATTCTGCAGCTCGTAGTATTGGTGACTGTGTAACATTATGACCCTATTTATTTAAAACTCACTTTAGTAGGCTAGAGGGTTTTATATAATCTACAATCTGCTTCGCTTCTATTGTGTAATGATGATCTGGTTATCTGAGCCTCCAATACATCCTTAGTCCATAGCACCCCCTCCCTCTTGTTCTCCTTTCTGTAAGTATAAATTAGAGATCAAGCAACCATTGTCACTTGTCTAAGTATCCTACATTCTAAACTATGGTAAACTTGGTTTCATCTTTTCTTTAGGTAAAAGGAAGGGTTAGGCTTTTCTCTTTAGCATACAATTGAATGAACCAGGGAATGATTTATCTAAGGGCAAGTAAGTTACTATACTCACTTTATACTGTACACAATGGTCAGACGGTCCTGGTGGATCATCGGAGGCCGTCTACACTTTACTGTACAACTCTTTCATTTTACCATAGTCGGACGGCCCTGCTGTGGATTCAATACATCACATCAGAGGAAGCCGTCCGTACTCTACTTTGAGGACGTCTCCTCACTCTGATCTGACGGTCCTGATGGGGGTCACATACACCCCGTCACAAGAAGCCGCTCACTTTACTTTAGGGACGTCCCCAACACTCTTTAAGGACGTCCCTCATCTCTTTACTTGGCACCTAGATGAATATAGGACGTCTCAATCCATCCCCAATTAAGTAAGTTACATGAAACCAATACAAAGGATATCAACGTCCCAGCATCTGTCTGGTGTGTCACTCACACTCTCTTTCTTTAGTCTCTTTATAATTCTATTAGTCTCAACAGGTTACTCAATTCGGTATCACTTTAACGGGCCAAACTTACTTTCACGGTTGGATGGAGGTTACTTTCCATCCATTCGTACAATATCATGAGAATGAGCTAGAAAGGTTATTGCAATGTGCTGACAAGTAAATTATCAGAGCAATAGCTTTAAATTACAAGTCAACCTACCCCGCAACTTTATCATCAAGCTTCTGCCAACTATAACATGCAGCTAAGACACTAAACAGAACTCATTTGATATACTTAGCTTATAGGCCGACAGGAATCAGGTCACCTTTGCATCTTTATAATTACACTTGAACAATTCGCGGTTTCGTTGGCTCGCGTCATTGTTGAAAATTGAATTATATTTTTTAGAGGTTAGGTAGGGTTCTCCGTCTTAATTATTTGGATGTAACCGCCCGCATTCCAGCGATTACCTAGTTATGAAGATAAGGTTTTACATCACGTTCGAACACAAAAACACATTTATCAAATGTTTTGAGCGATAATTTGTCTTTCCATCATTCTTTCATGCTATGTAGTTATATATTTTGTTATCGTCCGGTGTTATTGTTCTCATCCATAGGAAATCTGGCCATGAAAATCCGTTTTGTGCCGTCCTTTCTTCCAGATTTTAAACTACATATTTCACACTTTCTATACATACTTCATATTCGATTTTAATAAACAATGTATAAAACAGTCTTTTCTAGAGAACGGTCTTACAAAAATTTTAATAAAATTCAGCTATTCTCCCAATTATTTCACTAATAACATTCAAAGAAAAACATTATTATTGAAATTGAAAATAACGATTAGACATCCACAGTGACACATGACATTTCATCAAGGAACGAGCGGGACAGATTGAGTAATTGAGTGAGACAAATATTGAGCCATTAAAATTTATCCCCGTTTCATAATAGTTTTTTTTTGTATGTAGTTGCGACAGACTGAGTGTCAGTGTTACTTAAATGCTTTGATTTGATAGAAAGAAATTGAAATTGTAAATAAAGTTAAAAGGTTAAAAGTATGCAGGTACATAGTTTGTAAGAAAAAAAGATAGACAAAGGTAAATGAACAAAAGTTTAAAGAAAGTGAAAAAGTTTGTGATAGCTAGCTAGTCAAAATAGAGTAGGGTTGGCAGTAAGATACAAATGAAATTTGAAAAGTACCTGGGGGCATAATATTATAAATATGATAACGAACCATGACAGAGCAGCAAAGTATGAAGCGGAAATGATGCTACTTCTTATGTTTAGCTGCGCTTTGAGGTCTGGAATTAGTGTTCGCAGCAACAGTAGTCTCGGCAGAGCTCGCAGCCTGTTGCACACTGACGCCTAGTCGATTCAGCTCCCCCATGGATGCCACATGGTGTCGCTTACCTTCGGAGTCAACAATACAGACGTGACCCTGTTGCGTCCAGCACTTCGACACACCAAACCGCTCCCGCGCAGCCATAAATACAATGTGCCGGGTTTTAGTTATAAACTCAGACAAAGTAATTCCGGAACCTTTCAATTTAGTTTTATTTTACCAAATTTTATCGCGCACCGCCACATCTCTTAGTTTCACCAAAATGGGTCTAGGTCCTTTACTCTCTGAAGTTTTCCCCATACGGTGGCAGCGGCAGATGTCACTGACTGTGAAATTCAAAATTCCCAGCCGTCCTGTGATAACACTCGCTACAGCTTGAGGTGCTTCTGCTGCTCACTCTTCAGGAACACCATGCACCAGCAGAATCTTTTGCCGACTCCGCATCTCAATCTTGTCCACCTCCCTAGGGTTAGGAACTCCAATTGTGAGCGGAAAGCAGATATTGTGCTCACTACAAAAGACTTGAAGTCCGAGAACTCAGATGCTAGGCTTGTTAGATCTGGTGTACTGCCCTTAGTATTCTTCTGCAACTCAGCTTCGAAGACTGCCATCCTCTGCTCAATCCCCGCCATGGTGAAAGTGAAGGAATCCATGTTTGTTGTGTTATATAGTGATAGGATTATAATTGAATGGAGACAACACTCACTGGTAGGTGTCTTACAATAACATCTATACTTATAATAAATCTGTAGAAGTGAAAATTCTGTACATTGAAAATATCAAAAACATTAATGGCAGGGGGTGTTGCTAGACCGACACCAAACCCAAAAATGTGATTAAAAAATTTTTGTCTGTCTGTCTGTTCAGGCATCACGCAAAAACTACCGGTTCGATTATGATGAAACTTAGGTATAATTATTCTTTAATATCCTGGGCACCACACTGGGTACTTTTTATCCCGGAAAAGTATATACAATAAAAAACAAACTTAATTTTGCGGTTCGATTCCTAGACCCGATAACGATACCAACCGCAAATAATAAGTTGGTCGTAGGTTTTTTCTTTTTTTTTATATTTGGTTCGCCAAATTGACGCCGCCCGCCTGGTGGTAAGTCGTGACGACGTCTAGCGATTGTGGGCCACTCTCACAGCACACAATACTATAGAGAGTGGCCCTCAACTTGACGGCCTACTGATGTGCCTCTTCACGCTCCGCTTAAAGAACACATTGTTATATGTGGGAGGAAACATGTGCACAGGCAGGGCGTTCCAGGCCACTTTCATCAATCATTCGGAAGATCATCATTCACCGAGCCTTTTCCCAACGCAGTTGGGGTCGGCTTTCCAGTCTAACTGCGATTCGGCTGAACTTCGATATTTTCCGTGAAACGACTGCCATCTGACCTCCACATCCCATAGGCGATAACGAAGTTCTGTAGTTAGCCCGGTCGGATTTTTGATTTAGGGCTCCAACTACCCCTAACGACTGCCATAGATGATCGTATGACAACCGGGACCGACGGCTTAACGTGCTCTCCGAGGCACGGAGGGGTCTCAGTGTCTTATGCAATGGTCACCCATCCTAAGACCGGCCTGACTCGATGTTGCTTAACCTTTGCAATGTATTAACATTGTCGGTTACCACTAGACCACGAGCCCCTCTAGATAATAATATATAATATTTCATATTTTCGTATCTTAAGATGAATTTTTATGGTATAATAGAGAATATTATAGAAGATATAATAGAGAAACTGTTGTAGGAGAGCTTTATGAACGCAATAAAACCCAAAACAATGGTTTTTAGAACTTTTCTCTGTTTGTCTGAATGTTTGGACACGCTAATCTCAGAAACGGCTTAACCGATTTGAATTTTTGATTTGAATTTGCGGTTTGGTTTTCATTCGCTTCATAAATAAAAATGTTATGTAGATCTAAACTACGCAGGCGGAGCTGCGGGCAACAGCTAGTTAAATAATATAAACTTAAAACTGAATAAATATTAAATGTATTTTTAATTAATAAATTTTGAAGAGCTTATTAAAAACACTTCTATCTTTAGCGACTACACTCTTTTTCTTTTTTTTTTTACGTGGGTACCAGGTGGTACAACAGTGTTGGTCCGGGGGGGTACCGCCGTGCAACTGTGCTTTAGGGGTTCAGCAGCTGCACCGTCGGGCCCAGGGCGATGTATGGTGCAGCAGGCATGGGACCAGTGGAGGCGAAACGGAGTCTAGTATGGGTGGTGTGGGTCGATTCGCCGGCCAGGGAGACCCTTAGCAACGGCGTTGCCGCGGCCGCCCGCATCACAGTCATTGGGCCCGCCTGGGATCAACCACCCCAGGAGGCTGCCCCACATGTTGCGCATAATCCTGATGTGGGATCGCCGCTCCGGGTGGTAACCGGTGTGGGGTAGCGGTGGCCTTGCATCAGGGGGATTTGGGAGCCCTTCCGTCCGGCGAGTCGGCTCCGACCTAACCACAAGGTTCTAGACAAAGCTAGCCCCTGCGCTTTGTCACTTACTGCTGCACCAGATGTCGCCCTGTACTCTCGCTTCTTCTCCTTCAAAATCTACAATGGCAGTGCAACAAAAAAAAAGTTAACGTTTCACAGCGGCCCTAGGAAACCCCACAACTTCACTTTTCGAGGTGAAGTTCACTAACGTCCGTGGACTCCATGTGAACCTCGATGCCGTCCACCATCACCTTGAGACGGCACGGCTCGCTGTGATGTTCCTCACGGAGACACAAATACGCCGCCCTGACGACACGTTTTACCTGTGTTACCCCGGCTATGTCATCGAGGAACAATTTCGAGACAAAGCCGGGGTGTGCGTGTTCGTTAGGGTGGATGTTTGCTGCCGGCGGTTGCGCTGCCTAGAGAACCCCTCCAATTGCGTCCTTTGGCTGCACGTAGACCCTGGCTCTATGAGCCAGATCTACGTGTTCCGTACCCGTTCCCACATAGGGGATTCTGAGACAACAAAGCTCTTCCAGTACCTCAGCGAGCCGGCTGATGAAGCGCAGGTGCGGTTCCCGAATGCTGACCTAGTATTTCTGGGGGACTTCAATGGCCATCACATTGAATGGCTGGGGTCCCTCAAGACTGACCATGCGGGTAGGGCCCGCCCATGCGTTCGCTCTCTCCCACGGTCTGACCCAGATGGTATGCGGGATCACCCAGATACCAGACAGGTCAGATCACGCGCCCGCTCTGCTGGATCCTCTGCTGACGAGTCGCCCAGCCCAGTACAGTGTTTTGGTAGGAGCCCCATTGGGTAGTTCCGACCACTGTGTGGTTCACGCTAGCATGAAGGTATCACCTCCTGCACGTGCTGTAGAAATGGCACGACGTGTATGGCACTACTCATCAGCGGATTAGGACGGTCTACGCAATTATTATGCGTCCGTCCCCTGGAGCCAGCGCTGCTTTGCAGGAAAGGCTCCTTCGGAAAGTGCTTCTGCGATTGCTGGCGAGATCAGTTTAGGGATGGAATATTACATCCCTTTCACTGATGTCGCCAGTATCCGCAGAGCCCGTCCCTGGTTCGGGCGAGATTGTGCCAAAGCTGTTCGACAAAAACAGTCGGCATATGTCTGGTCTGTCTTCTTGTGTCTGGATCAGGGCCCGGGCTGTGCGCGACCCAAACTTGGGCCACCTCAAAGCAGCGTACAACCGGGCCACAAAATCCAGCAAGAGGGCCTTTAAGAGAGCGGATGCCCAGCGCGTCGCGTGGCTTGGTCAGGAGCTCACTTCCCATCCCACGGGCAGCCGTGGATACTGGCAACTACCCAAAGCCGTGCAATCTAACTTTTGTCAGCCCCCGCTGCCACCGCTGCGTTACCCAGATGGAACACTGGCTCACAAAGCCCAAGAGAAAGCGGATATGCTCGCAGACCTCTTTGCGGCTAATTCCCGGGTCGACGACCGTGGCCTGGAACGCCCTGCCTGTGCACGTGTTTCCTCCCACATATAACCCTGGGTTCTTTAAGCGGAGCGTGAAGAGGCACATCAGTAGGTCGTCAAGTTGAGGGCCACTCTCTATAGTATTGTGCGCTGTGAGAGTGGCCCACAATCGCTAGACGTCGTCACGACTTACCACCAGGCGGGCGGCGTCAATTTGACGAACCCAATATAAAAAATAAAAATAAATAAAAATGCACATGGGAATCAAATATGGCTAGAAATTGTTACAGTTGATCTTCACTTTACAATTTGTTTTGACACATTTGTGATTAGTTTTGTAGAGACTTGATGAAGTGGCCACATTTTAAAACTACTTAGCCCTTAGCCTAGAGAATACTTACTTAGAGAGAGACGGGAGAAACCAAAATTGTCTGAAATTTATAAGTAGAACTTAGAGGTTAGCGTTAACGATTGTAGTAGTGTGCCACAGTCACCAGCGTCTCCCAACCGGTATTTAAAAAAATACATACCTACCTTCATATACTCAATCAAACTTATATCCTCAAGGGAGTAGGCAGTATTCTGCCAGTAATTATATTGGTGAGGGTACCCACTATATACAGTTGAAAGTCAAATACTATTAATAAATAATATATTCAAATACTATTATTAGTTTAATCCGATCATACAGACATCCAACAGACAGGGCCGATGTTACCCGACCGAGCTTTAAAAAATACCTTTGAGATACCAGAAATATTAATAAATAATATATTCAAATACTATTATTAGTTTAATCCGATCATATATAATCCAACAGACAGGGTCGATGTTACCCGACCGAGCTTTAAAAAATACCTTTGATTTGCCAGAATAATTAAATAGCATGTAAGATTTTTGACATAAGATGCCTTTAGATAATATAAGAAGTTTTGCCATAAATCGAGGGACGATCGACCACGAAAGTTTGTTTCAGTAGCTGAAGACCCGTCCTTTATAAGTAATTTTTAACCAACTTTGTTGAGTCTTGGTTACTTTGGGATTTATTATAGGTTTGAAAAGAATAATTCGTCTACGTAAGTACTGGGAGATTAAGTTTCGTTACAAGTTGGAGACCCTTTAAGAAACTCTGGTTTAAGAAGTAAAACACCAACAATAAGTATATCAAAGTAAGTATGTTTACGAGTAGGTACATTCCGAGAAATGATGCATGGGAGTCGTCACTGATCCTCCTAATCATAGGACCTTTACCTGCGTAAAGGCTGAGTTTACTGTCGACTGAATTAATTAAAGGCTTAGCCACTTAAACGAACCCCATGTTTCGTGATCCTTGATGAAATTTTTATCACGAAATACACTCACAGTTGGCGTTTTACTTTAGTATTTTGGGAATAAGACATTAAATTCCTTTTATTCCAAATTAATATTGAATAGAGTATAGAGTCACGATTCCTCTTATGCAACTTACACCTTACCAATGACTAGGCTTCTATACCTTTGTATAAATTCCCGTGTTAAAGTAAAATATAGATTGTGAAACGCAAAAGTTTAAAAGTTAGTAAAAGTAGCATAATCCATGATTTGAGTAAACCCCTTCAAATTCCCTAGTGCACTCAAATATTTGCACAAGACGGGTGCAACCGAGTGAAGCTGAAGTGAATCGCCGACCGTGAAGTCAAATGCAGGCACGTGGTGCGAGCCATCGTTATACAGGCTTTATGCCAGTTTCACGCTCACTGAGGTAAGGCTGACTGTTACACCGAAGCCAATCGAACCGAACACTTTATTGCGTTAACTTAGTAGTCGAGAAAATGTAGCTATTTAGCATTTTCTAACGAAACTTATTTTATATGATAAAATGTAATTACCGCGCAAAGATACGGATTTGCAAATTATTATAATGTAATGTGTAATACCGTAAAGAGCCGCTATTGCCGAGCGTCCCGGGTACACCCTCGTAAGTAAAACCCCAGAGTACCATAATACCAAAAGTATTAATAGGACATGCGTATATTTGTGATTTTTGCTTTGTAAATAGTACACATGGATAGTTTAGTATAATTTTATGTAACATTTTAATCATTATTATACTATAAACTATTACAATGCAGTGTGATACTCGTCCCAAACACAAAATTTCCAACAGATGTAGATGCTTCACGAACACGTTTCCTTGTGATAATATATTTTTGAGCTTTTAATGTGGTTGTAAAATAAGTCTTCACAATCCTGAAGGATTGATTCGGTGATGCTTATTTTACTTGGAAACGATATAACATATATTTTGGTAGAATTATTTAGTTATTATTAATAAAAGATCGAGCGTCCATGAAAGGCCGACTTTTATTACATTTTGTGTGGTCGTCGACCATTGGCTTTAGAAGCCAAAAAAACATTAAAATTGTAAAATAATTCAATCATTTTAAATAACATGGGTAGCTGTAGCAACCTTCGGTACCGCTGCTCCAAATTTTCATTCGGGTTTTCGAAAGAACTTCGATTAAAATTCAATATAATGTTTGCGTGTGCGGTATACGAAACAAGTTGATCAGGCACTCACGAACGATTGCTAGTACAGTAGCCTTCTGGGTATAAAACACAGATGCATTGAACAATCACTAAGCACTAGAATATCCAGCGAAACATAAAAATAACAGGATAGGAAAAATATTTACCCCGATATATATTTGAGAAAAGAAATATGCATAAATACTTTAGGTATATAATATTTTAGATTGTCTGATTCTGTCATCAACCACGACAGATGAATAAATATCCAGTATTGCTATATAGCAAAGGATATAAATATCCATATACCCATTTACAGTTTTTATAGAAATCGAATGTAATAATTAGCGTTTACAAAAGAGTGTCCGTGACATTTTATAGCCACCTGAAAAAAAGCGGTATAAGATTCCCTGGAGCAGACGTATCTGAAAGAATACTTGTTTTTCTCACAGCGTGGATCGTTTCCTGATTGCAAAATGCTCAATATCCTGTCTATCTCAAAATTTATGGCTTGTACCGACGCTTTTATGTGAAATTCCCTTTCCTCGGTACAACGACCTTATTATTTGAAGATAAAATGTCACTTTTAACCTTTTTCAACCGACTTCCAAAAAAGGAGGAGGTTTTTAAGTCGACTGTATATTTTTTTTATGTTTGTTACCTCATATCTTTGGACTAGGTGAACCGATTTGGGGCGGGGCCCCAAGTGATTAAATACTACGTCCTCGCCGTCCGCCCTTGACCCCAACTTGACCACGGTAACGCAGTGGCAAGTTAGGTGACCGAACGTATTTAGTCTGAACTTGCGATTGGCCAATTTTTGCGATTATGGATAACCTCGAAGAGACCTCCGGTCCCGACACTGCCCTTTCCCGGGCAGTGTAAACCGACGAAACTATGCACAAACAACTGATTCCGATGCCAATTGATTTGGGGGCTCGCACCGCGCCGCCTAGCTGCAGCGCGATGTCGACGCCCCAAGGAACTGATGCTGCTGGGACTGACGATGGGTCAGCTCCCAGCAGTGTGAAGAACAAGGGCCGCTCCTCTTCTGCGACGAAGAAGAGGATCTTCGAGAAGGGGGGGCCGCCGCGCGACCGAAGCACCAGCTGCTCCGGGTGGGGGTCCCTCCTCTCCAGCGATTCGGAGGAGGAGGTGCCGGTCAATACGGTGTGTACGCGTCTTGACGCGTATAGAAGGCGGCCGCCAACCCCTCCTCCGTCCTCTGTACTGTCCCAGCGAAGTCGGAGGGAAATCAGTGGGCCGCCTGCGCGGGAGTTGATGAGCGTTTTTGCCCGCATGAACGCTGCCATGCGGGGCAATAGGAACGTGGCGGGGAGGAAGAAGATTGTGGCTTCACTGGTGGGTGAAGCCCAATCTTCCCTCGACAAGCTCCTCGCGCGGAGCGTCACTAAGGAGGAGGCAAGGCTCCGGAAGCAGGTGACGAGCCTGGTGGTGGAGCTCGCTGCTTCCCGGAAGCAGATGGACGACCTGCGGCGGGAGGTCGCTGACTTGACCAAGGTGGTCAAGGCGCCTCCCGGTCCCATGCTGCCGCCTCCTCCTCCTCCGACGGCTGGAGCAGCGCCGAGAAAGGCGCCTAGAACCGCGCCTACCACGGCGCCCACCACGGTGCCCACCACGGCGCCCACCACGGCGCCCACCACGGCGCCCACCACGGCACCCACTACGGCCCTCGGATCGCCGCCACAGCCTGTGCCGACTATGGTACAGGTTCTGACGGCGATCGAGAGGCGCCTCGCGGTCCTGGAGGACCGGGCGTACCGCCCTCCGCTAGCACGTCCCGCGTTCTCATACGCGGCGGCTGTAGGCGGAGCTCCCGCTCCAGGACCAAGCGGCACACCCGCTGTCCGCCGCCCCGCTCCGCCCCAGTGTGCTCCAGCGTACCGGTTGCCGGCCGAGACCGCGGCCCAGGCGCGGAAGGCGAAGGGGCGCGGCAAGAAGAGCGGCACCCCTGCCGCCTCCTCTTCCTCTAACATCGCTCCCGCTGCTTCTTTACATCCCTCCGGACGGGAGGGATGGGAAGTAGTGGGGGCCAAGAAGAGGAAGACGAAGGCCGCCAAGAAAGCGGCCAAGAAAGCGCAAAGACGTCGCGGCGAAGGTGCCGAAGAGGCCCCGCGCTCCTTGCTCCACAGCCGTCGTCCTTACGGTGACGACGGAGGGTGTGGAGAGGGGTGTGGGGTACGCTGATGTCCTGAGGCAAGTTAAAGCCTCAGTCGACCTCTCAGCCCTCGATATCCAGGGGGGTCTCCGGTGCAAGACGACACGCACCGGGGCTCGCCTCCTCGAGGTCTCCGGCGCCTCCAGCGGCCCTAAAGCTGACGCGCTAGCAGCGCAGCTTAGGGACGCGCTGGACACAGAAGCCGTCCGCGTCACCAGACCCACCAAATGCGCTGCATTGCGCGTCTCCGGTCTGGATGACGCGGCCACGACGGAGGAGCTTATTTCCGCCGTCGTGGAGGCGGGCGGCTGTCCCCGTGACCAAGTGAAGGCTGGAGAGATCTCCTTCAGCCTCACTGGCCATGGCACGACAGTCGTCCAGTGCCCCGTCGCGGCGGCACTGAAAGGGGCGGACGGACAAAGCCTCCTCGTAGGGGGCTTCCTTAAGGCGCAGGTGCACCTCCTTCGTGCCCGGGAAACCAGATGTTTCCGGTGCATGGTGGTGGGACACGTCGGAGTGCAGTGCACAGCGGAAGTCACCGTGGGCGATCAGTGCTTCCACTGCAGCCGGTCACAAGGCAAGTGCCTGTGATGCCCCGCCTCGCTGCTTTAGATGCGAGGCGGAGGGCAAGACTGCGGACCACCGGGTTGGCAGCACAACCTGCGCCGCCTCGAGGCCAAAGCCTCGTCCGTCCGCTGAGAGCGGTGGGGGTGCCGCTACTGCACGGCCAGATGTTTCTCGGCGGGATGCTGATATGGACGTCCATTAATGTCTGACGCCCATATCCGCATCCTGCAAGTGAATTTGAACCGCATCCGCGCTGCTCAGGATCTTCTGTACCAGAGCATCCGGCAGTGGTCCATAAACTTGGCGGTGGTCGCCGAGCCGTGCTACGTCCACCCGGGAAGCCCGGTGGACGAGGACGGCTCGGCCTGTTTTATCTTCGGGGGGTCCGCCGCAGACAGCTCGCGCCTTGCGATCATTGCAAGGGGCCGCGGGTGTGTTGCGGCGGACTACGACGGGTTGGCAGTCGTGGCCACCTACATGTCGCTGACACTGGACGAGACTCAGTTTGAGCTTTGGCTCACTGAGCTCGACGTCGTCTTCGCTGCGTGCCGTCCTCGCCCTGTCCTGCTCCTGGGAGACTTCAACGCCTGGAGTGTGGCGTGGGGCTCCCGGAAAACCAGGGACAAGGGGAGGCTTCTTGAGGACTGGACCAGAACACGTGGTCTGGAGGTCCTCAACCGGGGGAATGTCGCCACCTTCTGGCGGCGGGGGACCCGCTCGGTCGTGGACGTATCGTTCGCGACCTCTGCCCTCACCGCCCGTATTACTGGCTGGCACGTGGAGGAGGGTGAGGAGACGCACTCGGACCATCGGTACATCCGATTCGATGTCGTCCCCCCACCTGACCTCCCACAGCCGGTAGAAAATCCCCCGGATCCGCGTTGGGCACTTCACCATCTGGATCGGGAGGCTCTCCTGGAGGCTTCCATCGTGCAGGCTTGGATTCCGGCACCGGACCGGCCTGCCGATGTGGATGCCGAGGCGGAGTGGTTCAGGAGAGCCATGTCGCAAATCTGTGATGCGGCGATGCCTAGGGTTACACCCAGACCGGCAAGGAAGCAGGTGTACTGGTGGTCGCCGGAGATTGCACAGCTGCGCGCAGCATGCATCTCCGCCCACCGCCAGTACACCAGGTTTCACCGGAGGCATCGCCGCCCAGACGACGCGGCAACCCGAGAGGCGGAGCTTTATCAGGCTTACAGGGAGGCTAAAGGTAATCTCGAGGAGACAATAAAGCGGGCCAAGACGGCGGCCCGCGAGGAGCTCCTGGAGACCCTGCAGCAGGACCCATGGGGGCGCCCGTACCTACAGGTCAGGGAGAAACTCCAACCTAGGGCGCTCCCACTGACCCAGAGTCTCCAGCCGCAGCAGCTGGAGCGGGTTTTGGGCTCCCTGTTTCCGACGAGCGCGGAGGAGCACGTCCCTCCGCGCATGGCTCCGTCTCTGCCCGACGCGGATAGCATCAGTGAAGACGACGTACCCGAAGTCAGGGTGGGGGAGCTAGGTGCGGCAGTACTCCGGCTTAAACGCCGGAAAATCACTGCCCCCGGACCCGACGGCATTCCTGGCCGTGCATGGGTCCTGGCCCTCGAGGGGCTCATTAGCGCATGCCTCGAAAGGGGCCAGTTTCCTAAGGTGTGGAGGACGGGGAAACTGGTCCTGATTCGTAAGGCGGGGCGGCCGGTGGACTCACCGTCCGGATACCGGACGATCGTGTTGCTCGACGAGGTGTGTAAGCTCTTTGAGCGAATTATCGCGGAACGCCTCGTCGAGCATCTCTCGACGGTGGGGCCAGACCTAGCGGACAACCAGTACGGTTTCCGTCGGGGACGCTCCACCGTGAGCGCGATCATGCGCGTCAAGAGCCTGACGGAGGAAGCAGTCTCGCAGGGCAAGGTGGTGGTGGCGGTGTCTCTTGACATCTTCAACGCGTTCAACACCTTGCCATGGAGCTGCGTTAGGGAGGCGCTCGTGTATCACGAAACGCCTCTCTACCTCCGTCGTATTGTCGGGGCCTATCTCTCGGAGAGGGCCATAGCTTTCCCCAGCTGGCTCGGACCAGCTCGGCGAGATGTGTCGTGCGGTGTTCCGCAGGGGTCGGTCCTGGAGCCGCTTCTGTGGAACATCGGCTACGACTGGGTGCTGCGGGGTGCGTTGCCTGAGGGCGTCGGCGTAACGTGCTACGCCGACGATACCCTCGTCACGGCGCGGGGTGCAACGTACCAGGAGGCAGCACTCAAGGTCACGACGGGTGTTGCTCAAGTCGTGGGTCGGATACGGCGGCTGGGACTGGAGGTGGCCTTGCACAAGTCCGAGGTTCTGTGGTTTCACAGACCTCGGAACGGTCCACCTGAAGGTTCCAGCATAAATGTGGGAGGCGTTAGCATCGGCATCAAGCCCTCGATGAAGTATCTAGGGATCGTACTTGATAGCCGATGGAACTTCGGACCACATTTCCGAAGTATGGTCCCCAAGGTGACACAGGCATCGGTCGCGCTTTCGCGACTGATGCCCAACCTAAAGGGACCCAACGCTTCCTGCAGGAGACTGTACCCGGGTATCGTGCGGAGTATGGCCCTATACGGGGTTTCCGTATGGGCGGCGCGGTTGACGGCCAACAACTCAACGCTACTTAACAGACCGTTGAGGACCTTGGCCGTCAAAACAATAAGGGGCTACCGCACGATCTCCGGAGAGGCTGCATGTCTCCTAGCCGGGACCTGGAAACGAGAGCCCTTGCGTCATTGTTCCAGTGGCGCAAGGAGGCGCTGGAGCGGGACCACAGGCCTGCGTCTCGAGAAATCGATGACCGGCGGTCCCAACTCCGACAGGATCTCATGGAGTCATGGAGGGTGCGACTTGAGCAACCCAAGTGGGGTGCCACCATCATCGCGGCAGTGAGACCGATCATGGACGATTGGCTGCAGAGGCAGCATGGTGACCTCACGTATCGTGCGACGCAGATCGTTACCGGGCATGGATGCTTCGGTAGCTATCTGTTTCGCATCCGTCGTGAGGTCACACCCCGGTGTCAACACTGCGAGGTTTCCGACGACGACAGCGCACTCCACACGTTGGTGGAGTGCTCAGCGTGGGCGATTCAGCGCCGGGACCTAGTGGTGGGTCTGGGCGTGGATACCCTCTCGCTGGAGACCATGCTTCAAGCCATGGTCTCCAGCGGGAGTAGGTGGAACGCGGCCGTGTCCTTCTGCGAGCAAGTAGTGCTCGCGAAGGAGGCGGCCGAGAGGGAGAAGGAGCGTACCCTCCCCGCCGAGTTCCGTAGTCAGCGGCGAGGGCGCCGCAGACTCATCTACGCCCAAGACCATCGACCTCCATGATCGGGGCCTGAGGACGGCGGGATCGCCACCCATCGTCCTTACAGAAGCAGGCTAGAAGGGTTGCGTACTGCGGGGCCTTTGCCCCATAGCACGCAACCAGATTCACTCACTGACGCGGGATAAAACCCGACCCCAACGACGCGGGATTATTATCCCGACCCAACCCTCGCAGAGACCACAGAGGTGGTCAAAGTCCGCCGGGCGCCACTGGAAATACGTTCTGCTTGTAACCAGAGACGCCCGGCAGTGGACGTTAGAGCGGAACTAAAAAAAAAAAAAAAAAAAAAACGTGATTTGGTCCCATTTCGGTAATTTGAAGTCGGTTGTTGTGTCAATTTTGACATGTATTTTTACTGTATAGTATTGTTTTGCCAGGACTGTAGATATCACATCGGTGCTGACAATGGGAATTTAGGTTTCGATTACTGATTGGTTGTTTACTTTTTATATGTATGCCCGGTGACGGCAAAAGGCTTGCCGCCTATTACGTGGGACTAAAGATACTGGAAAATTGTGGTTGTGCAATGCACCTCTGCTTACCCCTGCGGGGATAAGACGTAATATGTGTGATATATTTTTATAATGATATAATAGTTTGCTTAAACTAGTCTTAAAATAAATTATAAATAGATCAAAAAAACAGATGTCATCGGCAGGATTTTTTTCAGATTCTTCGAGCTAGCCGTTTAGATTTTAGAGGGGACGCTCTGTTTTAACAAAAATGCGCAATAAAGTTGAATATCTCACAAATGGACACCTAAATCAGAAAATTGTCCAGACCCCAGAAAAATAATATTTTTCATAATTTTATCACTTTGTCGGAATAGTAAACACCCATATTCGTGCAAAATTTCATCTTTCTAGCACTAAGCATTTGGGAGGAAAGCCGAGGGCGGACGGACATGACGAAACTATAAGGGTTCCAAGACTTTTACTACGGACTTATGTCATCGGCAGAACTCGAACCCACGGCCTTTATAGAATAGAATAGAATAGAATTTAAAATAACCATACGGGTAGGCATTGGCTTTAGCTTACAGGGGGAATGCTCTGACCACTGAGCTACGATGACCTATAACAACAACATTCAATTTTTGCATCTCATCACAATTTCTAGATCGCGATAATACGGTTGGCGTTATTTATTTATCTATTCTTCTTCTTCTTTCATTTCTTTCTTCTTTCATTCCTACAAACTCAGGGAAGGTTTAAAAGGTTAATTTGAGGTGGTCCAAAGTTTGCCGAAACAGCAGGTCATAATATAATGTTTAACACGTCTTAGTCAAATAAATACGCGTAAATTCATTGAGCCCTCTACTACCAGTCATAACTACTACCTAGTAATAAAAATATTTCTGCAAGATTGACTTTTTACTATATTTCTAGGAAGAAGCAATACTAAGCGAATGTTTGAGCAGCTTAGAGAAAACTTTTACTACAAGTAGAACTTCCATAGCAAACTATAAAATATTTTCTTATAAAAACTTTACTAGTAAACCAGTTTAATGACTTAGCTTATACCGGGGTAGGTTACAAGAAGTCTTAAATCGTAATATGTTCGGCACTCTGTTTCATACTTAGCTAAGTATTCTAAGCGCTATGAAACTGCTGTATCATGATGACGAGAGTTTTAGCATTGGTTTACGACATTTAGAATTTAACTTAACTTGAGATAACAGAGAAAATAGAGTATTCTAGCGACTTACTTGTTGGTATATACTTTAGAAAAGCATCTAAAGTATGTACCAACTTAGATAGCTTAGATATACAGGTGAATTTTACAAGTGGGCTTGGATGGCCATATCCGGAACTATAAGGAATAGCGAAAAATGCTTAAAGAGGTCACGAGCCAGATTTTGATGAAACTTAAAACCTCATCATTAGATTTTTAAAAACCTATAATCCTAGCTGGGAATCGAACCCTATTAAGAAAAAAATTACACCCTTTATTATTACACAATACGATAGTGTTGCTGTTAAGGATCAAATTCTGGGAAGTAATGATATACGGCAAATTTAAGGAAAGCTTTCTATTTCTAAAAATCGAAATTGAAAAATTCAACCTGTATAGCTGTTGAGTACAAATTTTTATCCGATTAAGCAACGATTGCAAGTGATTTTATTGTAACCTTAGTCAATAAATGCGCAAAATTGTTTCAGTTAGTTCTGACATTAACTGTATCAACCATTCAATCCGATTCTTCAGCTTTTTAATATTGGTATAGATAACTATTTACGTGAATCAACTTTAGACAGGTTTAGTACAACAAAATTAATTAGTTTGTTTTCTCAAGCAAACTTAATAACTTTGCTTACTTTACTCGTCATAAAATATCAAAGTATAACCCAAGTCTAAAATGCTATCTTTATAGCTTCAACAGACTGAAACTTAGTTACATTTAATAAACATTGATGGCATTTAAATTAAATTAACTGAAGTTTTAAACAGTGTCTAATTAACCGCAAACTTTCCCGTAACAAATTTATAGCCTTCTTGTTTTACAATCCGACTTTGTAATGTTTAGGATACGCTGTTTCACTCAAACATTTATAAGACTTGTTTTTGAACATTCACTGAGGCTGCACGTTGGTTTAATTAGGTATTTGTTTTCAATTTACAAGAACCTACTTAAATATGATATTATAAAGAGAAATTGGTGTTGAGGATAATATGGTAAGTAGCAAAATAAAGAAAGAAACAGTTTATTCTGACACAAATAAAAACTAATAAAAATAAGAGAATAAAATATAGAAATGTGCTCGTAGGTTGTCATCTCAGCGGTTTAACAACAATGGGGGCACTGATTTTCAGTAGATTGCCACCTTATATACTTATCATCCTAACATAAAAAATAAACAACCCAGCATTTTTTTTAGAATAAAACGCACCTTTCTATGTCACCCACGGACTTCTGGGCAACATACTGTAGGTATGAGGGCAATTCCCTGTTAACATTCAGAAAAGTTCTAGATGAAAAATAACGTGGAAAACTTAGGCACGCTTCTGTCAGGATCGGATTAAAAATATGGCCGCGCCTGGAACACACATACTGACGAGGTCTCAAAATATAGACGTTTATAAATCATACGGGAACTAAGTAAATAGAAAGCAATGGTAAGTATGATGTTCAAACTTTTTTTTTAAATAATAGCATTATTTTCGCTAAAAATAGAAGACATTAAAACGTCGACATTATATTTCACCTCTAAACGAGGCATTCTCAAGACTGTCTCAGAGAGAACGGCTGTTCTCTCTGAGCGGGCTTTCGCCAGGTAACGCTTATTCTATCAAATATTTAAGTAAATAGAGCCACTTATTTTAGTGTTTCTCATCATAATACTTACTTAGAATGTTTTACTATAAATATTACACAATATGTTGTGATAAAGTGCATAGTCGAATGTACAAGACAAGTCTTAACTCTGTTTTAACATCACCTTCAGACTAAGATTTTTGTCAGCACGTCTATGCAAATGGACTGCCAGGTAAAAATTGAGGTCGTTTATTTGTGTTTGGAATTGTGTTTTTATTTGAATTTAAAAGGTTAGACTTCTTATAGATTCTCTGCGGATAGGTTTTTTTTCCAACTAACTGATGTCCCTCACCTAAACAGTATACTTGCATAATGCATTTAAGAAGCTGTTAGAATTACATACAGAAGATTATTTATTTGTACCAGATGCACTTGTAATGCCTATGACGCGAGCGTTTCTACAATTCACACATGTCACATAATAACTATCAGAAATACAGATTATTCTATTTAAAAAGATATAAATTGACAATACTCACCGTATTGTTGTTCATTTCTGGTGAGAAATACATGGTTTTAACATTTCCTAATTTTCACTTACTTATCCCGAGCATTTTCAAGGAACTTTTCCAATAATTGTCATTGTGTATTTACAACTGTCGATCCTACCTCAACACAGACGGTAACAATGTTGTTTATTTAGTCTACCGTTTCATATGCAGGTAGCTACTTTGATACTACACTTTAATCCTAACACGGCTTTTAGGGTCAGATCAATCTGACAGCGGTCCGGTTCCCTTATCAAGTGAAAGTATCTTACAATAAATATTTAAACCATCAAACACAATTTAACGAAACAAAAGTCTCGTTGTTTGGCTCCCCTGGGTTCTGACCCATGATACTATATCGCCATATCTCTCTATATCTATATCGATATATACTAGTATCGCCATTCAACGTGGCAACGAAGCAAGCATTCCGAGAAACTGCCCAGTCAGCAATGACATGGATGATTCTGAGAACCTGCCCAGTCAGCATTGACAAGGACGATTTTAGTCCTCCTTTTTTACAGTTGAATTGTTTGTTATATATAATACTTTCGACGGGCTGAACTGGCTTTTAAGATTTTTTAATCTGGTGTTTCTCGTGTATTCCTATTTTAATTTTATTCAGTTCTGACAAATCTTGAGGGTTTTTTTGCTTAAATTATTTTACAGGAAATTCTGTAAAAAAATATTGTACTTACTTTTCGTTTGTGTAACGGCGTGCTTAACTCAATATCACTTTAAACAATAACTTCTAGATCTCTTAATGGCAGGTGCATGTTCACTTTTCGACGGTTTAAATATTAACTGTCGAGAAGTGAACATGCTACTGCCTAAATAACCATCAAATCCTTCCTATCTTGTCGCATTATTTCGAAATTTTTTTTTATGTCCCCGAAACTAAACTCCTATGCATATAAAATTGCGAGCATAAAAATAAATTCCCTTTTATCTATGAAGACACAACAATAAAACTTTGCTTTATTGGGAACAATCAAATATGTCCCTACGGCATGCGGCACTTGGAAATGCTGACATTCCAGCATTATTTCCTTCGTTTTCATCTTTTATACAAGACTTGTACGTAATAGAACGAATGTGTGTCTTGGTAGCATGTGGTACGCACAATTGACTATTTCACGACTCTGTAGCCACGATGACACGTAACTGTGTTGGAAATAGGCACCATACTGTATAGTACAGTTGGCATACGTTTTCCACAATCTCGACATAACTAAGGTTTCAATAATATCGTCACCTCAATGACGTTGAAAATTTAATAATTTTAGATCAAGTACATAATATAGATTGTTACTAAACGCTTACAAATAAAATTGTAATAAATTTGCCGACGCTTCATTCAATTGAATAACATTTCGATTTGATATCAAATTAGATTTATTTGGAAAAGTAGAGAGATTTTTGTATTTATCACAATCTATCCGCCTTCATGTGTATTAGAATGATACAAAAATAACGCCTGTCTTGAGTAGGCAGAGGCATTGTATATGCCCACATTTCGCTTGTTAATTTCTGTCTCAAGTATGTACCTAATAGGGGGTAGTATTGCCACTAATCGAGTATTTTTATGTTCGTCAAAGCTATGTCCGTCAATGAGCAGGCGCACTTGTGGCAGGAGAGGTTGGCTCAGGTCTCTTGGATCTTAACGCAACACCAATGCACCCCATGCATCTATGAGAGAGAACCGACTAGTTTGATTACAGTGCCTTCCAACAAACTATGAGCCACTTGGTATCTTGAAACTTGTGGAAACCAGATCTGACGCGGTTCTCATTACACACCATTGGGACAAATATATTAAATAAAGTGTGTGTAGCGCATATCCTGCCGGCCACACATACGTCACTCATAAGTGTTTAATTAAACCAAACCACACTGTCAGTTATTGTGACACAACCGTGTCACTTACGTCAATGTTACGTCTGTGGCCGTCCTGACCACAGATAAGTTATATTTTTCTTTGTTTAACGTTGAGTGTAAAGTTGTGATGCAACAATTAAAAAAAAATCTTTCTTTCTTTCTTAAGTGTTGTCTATCTATACGAGAAGAATAGCAAGTTAAATCACGAATTTTACTTGGATTTGCTTCTCTTATTTTATTATATTTCTTTTGTCGACTCTGTACACCTTCCCTCTATCTTCTTCTGCGCCACTTTACTTTTCACTACCCACCTCTGCTCCACGCTACTCCCTCTATACGTATTTAAAAATATTATTAGGATTTATCTTGATACAATATAATATAAACTTTATTTACTGATAAAGTAATCACCGCACGTGTAACTCTGTAATGGTTCGTAAATACAAAAAGCCTCCGAGTTAAACTTTGACACCAGCAACTGACAACGACGAAATTAACTTATACTTATTACTTTCTCAACAGCTCTCGCGAATAACTTTAACTCCTTATAAAATTGTTTCAATAATATGAAATGTGCACGATATCATATTATTAAATACTAGCTGAACTATGTACTTATTGTAATGTAAAAAGCAACTTTTCCACTCTAACATAAAAGTTTCAGGATATAAAAAAGTACATTGGCAAATATCGACCTGCATAAATTGGCCCGAATGACCCATATTATACGTTCAGTAATAACCTTCGTAAATCTTACTTCAAGAATGAATGACTCGTTGGAGTTTGTCGGACACAAAATTTGACAACCAGTGAGATGTGGGATCGAATCCCACCTCGGACAAAACTTTGTGTGATGAGCATAATGGTTTCTTCCGGGTCAGGGTGTAATTTATTATCTTTGTACGTATTTAGAGAATAAAAGTAGGTACTCGTATGTTTATTATTTATCTAGAGCCCATAACACAAGCTTTATTATTAGCTTACTTCGGGCTACATAACGCTGTGTAAAAAGACATACATATCAGGCCTATATCCCCGAGGGTAGCCAGAGGTGCATCACGCAACCACACTGTGCCATTTTTCCACGTAATAGGGGACTAAGCCTATTGCCGATATTGGGCACTACTGAAAATCTTACCACTCTATAAATTAAACCAAAATTGTAAATAAGTACTTGGACAGATGTTACAAACCATTTCATAGAATTTCTGCTGTCCAGTGTGTAAAAAACGGTCTAAATATTATTTACAATTATTATGACTGACTTATGTTTCTGTGAAGTCAAAGCTTCCGAACAAATGTTTCGTTCTAGAATCGTAACACTGCAACAACGGGTGGCTTGTTACCGGTCCAGTGGCACTCACCAAGCTCATTAAGAGAAGTTGTTGATAAATCTCAAAGCAGGTGGTTTGCAAGGATTGGACCTGTTCGTGTTTGTTAAATAAAAAAAACAACCAGGCAAGTGCTAGTTGGACTCGCGAACCAAGGGTTCCGTACAAACCTAAAAATATACGCTTTTCGCAATTTGCCTTGTGAGTGTCGACATTTAGAAGAATTAGCATTTGCATTGGATTCCTCCTGATCAAAAAGGTTTTACCAGACAGTCAGACAGACAAACAGAATACAAAACGATTCTATAAAGGTTCCGATTTTTCCTTTTGAGGTATCAGATAAGAGCACTTTTCCTGAAGTCAATAATATTATTGAATGGAAAGAAGTTAGAAACTGTAGAAAACTATTCCCTATTCATTGCTGTAAGTAAATGACAAACTTCACGAGTACTAAGTACAGCAACTAAAGAAATACATGCAGCCAAGAGTTCAGTTAGAAGTTTTTCGTAAATGACAGCTGCAATAAACTCGTGTGAAACAAAATGCTGGCGGCTCGTTTGTTACGAACTTTACTTGTATAAGCCAGTTTATAGGTGAATAAAGTTATGCAAGTTAACAGAAAGTTAAAATTGAACTGCCGGGAAAAGTGGTGTACGGGCTGTTAGCTCGGAAACGCTTGCAGAAGCTTTAAAATACTTTATATATTAAAATAATTTATTGTAGTAAGACAATATATTTCTTTAGGTTTAAGAAACAACCCAGGGCATAGATTATAATGTTAGTAGAAGTACCAGGGTTCCTCAAGCGGAGCGAGAAGAGGCCCATCACTAGGTCGCCAAGTTGAGGGTCACTATTCGCCACGGTTTTCCATCAGACGGGCGGCATCAAGTTGCACTATCTATTATAAAAAACCAGAACCAATTTTTAAGAGAACGCCGAGGTTTCTACCTTTATGTCTAAGGTTGTAGTGATTTAGGTAGAAATTCCAAGAATATTTACAACATTACGTGTGTTTCTTGAGAGAGAGTAGAGGCTTATAAAATGCTCATGTTTTGCTAGTTACTTTGTTGGTACTCCCAAGGGTCTATTACCGCTAACCGGGAACTTTTATGTTACGCAGAGCCTCGCCTGTGGAACAGCAGGTGCATCTAATTGCCGATGAGGTTAGCTTGGGTCGATAAAGTTTTGGTTGAAGCCTTCGATAAGGTCTCCCATCAATATTACTCACAAAATTACAGGCCTATGCTATTTGTGGTTCTTTGCTGGGATGGCTGACATCGTACTTGTCTGACAGGGAATTCTTCGTTGTAGTGAATGGTTATAAATCTTATCTAAAACACATACTTTCTGGGGTTCCCCAAGGATCCCATTTGGCGGTCGCACAATACTACTCACTACTATGCTACTCACGCGTTAAGACTGGAACGAGTACAGAGACGCTATCTGAGTCATCTAGCGTTTTCTAATGGCGTTGCGAAGAAAATTCGCTCTTATGATAGAAGACTAAAACATTTTAATATTAAACGTCTATCTGATCGTTTCAAATTCAATGATGCTATGTTTGCCTCTAAAGTTCTCAGTAACAAAATTGACTGCTCACCACTGTTAGGCCTTTTCAGGTTTCGTGTTCCATCGAGGATCCCTCGCAAACCAATCACACCACTGTGCCCACCCCTGAGAAGACCCTGTTTTATTATTACCCTCATATTATTACCCTGCACAACCTTGCATAGGGAGAATTAGCTCCGATAACCGTTCTTCTCCTGAACTCCACTGCGGGTGACGTAACCTACGACAAACTTATTATTTGCGGTTGGTACAGTAATCGGGTCAAGGGATCGAACCGCAAAATTAAGTTTGTTTTTTATTGTTTATACTCGTACTTTTCCGAGATAAAAGTAAGCCAGTAGCTGCCCAGTATAATACAGAATAATTATAATAAGTTTCATCGTAATCGAACCGGTAGTTATTGCGTGATGCCTGAACAAACAGACAGACAGACAGACAAAATTTTTTTTAATCACATTATTAGGTTCGGTGTCGGTCTAGTAACACGGCCTGCCATTTATTTTTTTGATATTTTCAGAGTACAGAATTTTCACTTCTACAGATTTATTATAAACTAGCTGTTGCCCGCAGCTCCGCCTGCGTGTTACTTTGGGTCTACATAACTTTTTTATTTATGAAGCGATTGAAAACCAAACCGCAAATTCAAATCAAAAATTCAAATCGGTTAAGCCGTTTCTGAGATTAGCGTGTTCAAACATTCAGACAAACAGAGAAAAGTTCTAAAAACCATTGTTTTGGGTTTTATTGCGTTCATAAAGACCCCACAACAGTTTATCTATTATATCTTCTATAATATATATTATACTCGTACCATAAAAATTCATCTTAAGATACGAAAATATGAAATATTATTTATTATCTTCGTCGTGTGTGACAATCCATTGAATTGTATGGCGAGCGATATTGTATCTTAAGTTAAAATATTATAGTATCTTAGCAGTGTGCAGCGCCCCTTTGTGAACTCCACTGCGGGTGACGTAACCTGTTTTGAAGAGTTCTTCAATCTGATCCCACTCTCTTCCTTCCGAACCCGAACACCGCGTGCCGGGCAGAGATGCCACTCCCACACAGTGGATAGCATGTTCGCGGAAACGCAACGTTTTAAACATTCGTTTCTCTACCGAATAATAGTGACCTGGAACGCCCTGCCTGTGCACGTGTTTCCTCCCACATATAACCCTGGGTTCTTTAAGCGGAGCGTGAAGAGGCACATCAGTAGGTCGTCAAGTTGAGGGCTACTCTCTATAGTATTGTGTGCTGTGAGAGTGGCCCACAATCGCTAGACGTAGTCACGACTTACCACCAGGCGGGCGGCGTCAATTTGGCGAACCCAATATAAAAAAAAAGAAAAAACCTACGACAAACTTATTATTTGCGGTTGGTACAGTTATCGGGTCTAGGGATCGAACCACAAAATTAAGTTTGTTTTTTATTGTATATACTCGTACTTTTCCGAAATAAAAGTAAGTCAGTAGGTGCCCAGGATATTAAAGAATAACTATACCAAGTTTCATCATAATCGAACCGGTAGTTATTGCGTGATGCCTGAACAAACAGACAGACAGACAGAGAGACAATTTTTTTTTTAATCACGTTATTAGGTTCGGTGTCGGTCTAGTAACACCTCCTGCCATTTATTTTTACGATATTTTCAAAGTACAGAATTTTCACTTCTACAGATTTATTATAAGTATAGATATAGAAGATAATAAACTGTATAACATTTTGAAAGTAGAAAGAGAAGATAATTATTAATCGAGGTATTTTATATACTGACGTAAATATAGAAAATCACGCCTCTCTCCCACTGAGGTAGGCAGACACCATGGATTTCCACTTGCTACGAACTTGGCATATTTTAAGCTTCCTCTATAATCTACATTAACAAGGGTCAATCATGCTCGTTGGTTACCTACTTGCCTTTTTTCAAGACATCAATGATTTGTTCGCAATATTTTTGCGTTATTCTGGTTATTTAAAACTACACGGGTGGAATTTCAATCATGAGCATAGGCCTCCCCTAAAAAGGAAGGCATTCAGCCTACATATACCACAATGGCCAGACAGGTTGGTATAGGTGTCGAGTTTTCCTTCTCTAAAACTTCAATAAACATACTTATATATTTCTAAATATACACTGAAATGAGGACGATTAGCTCCATGGGTGTTTTGCCGTGGAAGACCAATTGATTGAAAGACGTCATGACTGGAGGACTAACTATTGGAAAGTCCATTTTGCTTCCTGAACCTTATGATCCGTAATGCTAAATATCTATAGAAAATACTCAAACTCTGAAACAAGCGTTTGTGGATCACACAAATATTTGATTCGACCCGGGAATCGAACCCGGGATACCTAGGATGGCAGTCGCATACACATCAGTCGGATCAAATTACGAAATCTAAACTAGCTATGAAACTATATCAATTTTGAGATAACTGTCGTAAAGAAAATACGGTATCAAATGAGGTTCATACAAAGGTAAGTTTCGTACTAAAAGTATATTGACCATTGCCACTGTTACATGTGACCGAACCCAGCGCCAAAACCATTTCCATTCAATAGCTATTTGCACTAAAACTAATAGCCCGTAGCACTTTGTAAGCTCGTGTAGCAAGTTGAAATGGCTTTTGGTACACAGTGTCTATGTCGTAGAACATCTACGAGATGCAATATTGTAGAGGGTCCGGCCGAAATGAATTCCCGATGAGACGGTTATGAGACTAGGGAAGTTTAGAAAGGACCTAGAGCTTGTTCTTTTATTCAGATTCTGAATGGATGTTCGTTTCGCAGTAAATTATTTTCTGCAGATAAACAAATTATTGTAGACCTGACTCGTTTACTGACTATAGTGGTTTATTCTGGTTTTGCAATTATGGTAATTTTTTATTTTTTTCTAGTTCAGAGATAATTTAGCATAATTGCGGTGAAGCAACAGGAGATAAAAGCGAAACGGTAGTTAATGAAATAAAGTTTGAAGGAAAACTATAATGAATTAGATAACTCAGGTCAGGAGTTATAGAGGCTATTATGGGTGACTACGGAACCCTATTCTATGCGTGGCTCGATACGCGCTTAGCTGGTTTTAATATTAGCTTAAATTAATACGAATAAAAAATTAAATAAAAAGCTTAAAGCAAATTATGCCTGGATTACAAGCTTATTGAGGATTGTCCCCTCCAAAAGGGACCAACAAAGCTACTCTCAAAATTTGAATGTGTAATATAGTCTGCCTACTCCTTCGGGGATAAAATGCATGAATATTTGCGTAATACATATAAAATAAAAAAAAAATAATAAGCATATTTCTGTTTTTCACCACAAACTTCCTTTACACTTTAAATCCATAAGTTTAGTTTAAGCAAATTCATATTATGATGGCGTGCTCAGGTTGCCCGGAGCCCTTACCGTACCTTAGAGGCCAAACGCGATCCGCGTCGCTGAACACTGGGTCAAGTCGATTTAATAATAAAATACACGTCAAGAATTTACACAATAAACGACTTCAAATTATTGAAATGGAACCAAATAATTGTCAGAATGGGACCAAATGGAAATGGGACTACTTCGGAAGTAGTAGCTTTTATTTAAAAGAAAAACTATTCAAAATCGGTTCACCCAGTCCAGAGATATGAGGTAAGAAACATAAAAAAAATATGCAGTTGAATTGAGAACCCCTTCCTTTTTTGGAAGTCGGAAGAAAAAGAAGATATCAGATCACAATAAAATCGAAGTGTGAGTCCGAGACGCCCAGGAATTTAATCGGCTGTGCCGTAAGATTTTGTAGCCTTTCATCAACATTTCATCGCAAGGCTTCAAGGCAAGCAAGCAAGGTTTCAAATTTAGTTCAAAATTAAAGTTTAGCTGCTTATTTTATTAAATTAATTCGGCCATTTTGGACATAACCCACATTCTAGAGTGCCCGGTGACGGCAATAGACTTGCCCCCTATTACGTGGGACATAAAAATATTGGAAAATTGTGGATGTGGTATGCACCCTTGCCAACCCCTTCGGGAACATGGGTGTGATATGTGTATGTGTATGTGTGAAATGAATTTACCAGTTTTACATTTGCCATGCTTTTTCGTCGCTTGCTCTAAATACTTTAACTGCGCCGACTTTCGCATTTTCCACCAAATCCCAGAATCAAACACTCGTTTGTAAGGAAATTTATATGTTTGCAGCTGCAACTTTTGTTATCTAACTAACTAAACTTATGGATTTAAAGTGTAAAGGAAGTTTGTGGTGAAAAAAAGAAATAGTTATTATATTTTTTTTAAATAACATAAGTATTACGCAAATTTTCATGCATTTTATCCCCGAAGGAGTAGGCAGAGCTATATTACACATTCAAAGTTTGAGAGTAGCTTTGTTGGTCCCCCTTTGGAGGGGACAATCCTCAATAAGCTTGTAGTCCAGGCATAATTTGCTTCAAGCTTTTTATTTCATTTTTTATTCGTATTGATCTAAGCTAATATTAATACCAGCTAAGCGCGTGTCGAGCCACGCATAGAATATGGTTCCGTTGTCACCCATGATAGCCTCTATAACTCCTGATCTGAGTTATTTAATCGTTATAGTTTTCGTTCCAACTTTATTTAATGGACTACCGTTTCCCTTTTATCTCCAAAAACGGCTTCACCGCAATAATGTTAACTTATCTCCGAGCTAGAAAAAAAGAAAAAATTACCACACTTGCAAAGCTAGAATAAACCACTATGGTCAGTATACTAGTCAGATCTACAATAATTTGTAAAAACTGCAGAAAATAACTAACTGCGAAAACATCCATTCAGAAGCTGGATAAAAGAACAAGCTCTAGGTCCTTTCTAAACTTCCCTAGTCTCATAACCGTCTCATCGGGAATTGATTTCGGCCGGACCCTCTACAATATTGCATCTCGTAGATGTTCTACGACATAGACACTGTGTAGCAAAAGCCATTTCAACTTGCTACACGAGCTTACAAAGTGCTATGGGCTATTAGTTTTAGTGCAAATAGCTATTGAATGGCGCTGGGTTCGGTCACATGTAACAGTGGCAATGGTCAATATATTTTTAGTACGAAACTTACCTTTGTATGAACCTCATTTGATACCGTATTTTCTTTACGACAGTTATCTCAAAATTGATATAGTTTCATAGCTAGTTTAGATTACGTAATTTGATCCGACTATTTCAGTGGCGAAGTGGTATGTGTATGCGACTGCCATCCTAGGTATCCCGGGTTCGATTCCCGGGTCGAATCAAATATTTGTGTGATCCACAAACGCTTGTTTCAGAGTTTGAGTATTTTCTATAGATATTTAGCATTACGGATCATAAGGTTCAGGAAGCAAAATGGACTTTCCAATAGTTAGTCCTCCAGTTATGACGTCTTTCAATCAATTGGTCTCCCACGGCAAAACACCCATGGAGCTAATCGTCCTCATTTCAGTGTATATTTAGAAATATATAAGTATGTTTATTGAAGTTTTAGAGAAGGAAAACTCGACACCTATACCAACCTGTCTGGCCATTGTGGTATATGTAGGCTGAATGCCTTCCTTTTTAGGGGAGGCCTATGCTCATGATTGAAATTCCACCCGTGTAGTTTTAAATAACCAGAATAACGCAAAAATATTGCGACCAAATCATTGATGTCTTGAAAAAAGGCAAGTAGGTAACCAACGAGCATGATTGACCCTTGTTAATGTAGATTATAGAGGAAGCTTAAAATATGCCAAGTTCGTAGCAAGTGGGGGCGGGGCCCCAAGAGATTAGACTACGTCCTCGCCGTCCGCCCTGGACCCCAACTTGACCACGGTAACGCAGTGGCAAGTTGGGTGACCGAACGTCGACATCGAGAACTTGAGTGGCCAACACAGGAAGAAACTGCTTATCATGAATAAGCCAGAAGAGACCCCCGGTCCTGACACTGCCCTTCCCCGGGCAGTCTCAGCCGACGACTTACTGCATTATTCCCGGAACCTGATTATGCCTATCGATTTGGGGGCTCGCGTCACGCCGCCTAGTTGCAGCGCGACGTCGACGCCCCAAGGAAATGTTGCTGCTGGGACTGACGATGGGTCAGCTCCCAGTAGTGTGAGGGGTAAGGGCCCTTCTTCTTCGCAGAAGAGGACCCTCGAGAAGGGGGGGCTACCGCGCGACCGGAGCACTAGTTGCTCTGGGTGGGGGTCCCTCCTCTCCAGCGATTCGGAGGAGGAGGTGCCGGTGAAGACGGTGCGCACGCGTCTCGACGCCTACAGAAAGCGCCCGCCAACACCACCCCCGTCATCTGTGCCGTCCCTGCGCAGTCGCAGGGATATCGGTGTGCCGCCCGCGCGGGAGATAATGAGTATTTTCTCCCGCATGAACGCGGCCATGCGGGGGAGTAAAAACATGTCGGGGAGGAAGAAGATTGTGGCTTCACTGGTGGATGAAGCCCAATCCTCCCTCGACAAGCTCCTCGAGCGGAGCGTCACAGAGGAGGAGGCGAAGCTCCGCAAGCAGGTTGCGAGCCTGGAGGTGGAGCTCACTGCCTCCCGAAAGGAGATGGAAGATCTCCGTCGGGAGGTCGCTGAGCTGACCAAAGCGGTCAAGGCACCTCCAGGTCCCATGCCGCCTCCTCCTCTGACGGCTGGACCAGCGCCGAAGACGGCGCCTAGGACCGCGCCCACCATGGCGCCCGGCTCGCCGCCGGAGCCTGTACCGACTACGGTGCAGGTCCTGACGGCGATCGAGAGGCGCCTCGCGGTCCTGGAGGACCGGGCGTACCGCCCTCCGCTAGCGCGTCCCGCGGTTTCATACGCGGCGGCTGTCGGCGGTGCTCCCGCTCCGGGTCCAAGCGGCACACCCGCTGTCCGCCGCCCCGCTCCGCCCCCGTCCGCTTCAGCGAACCGGATGCCGGCCGAGACCGCGGCCCAGGCGCGGAAGGCCAAGGGGCGTGGTAAGAAGAGTGGCACCCCTGCCGCCTCGTCTTCCTCTAACGTCGCTCCCGTTGCTTCCTTACATCCCTCCAGACGGGAGGGATGGGAAGTAGTGGGAGCCAAGAAGAGGAAGACGAAGGCTGCCAAGAAAGCGGCCAAAGCCGCCGCGGCGAAGGCGCCGAAGAGGCCCCGCCCCCCTCGCTCCACCGCCGTCGTCCTGACGGTGACGACGGTAGGTGTGGAGAAAGGGGTGGGGTACGCCGACGTACTGAGGACCGTGAAGTCCTCAGTCAACCTCTCGGCCCTCGAAATACAAGGGGGGCTCCGGTGCAAGACGACACGCACCGGGGCTCGCCTCCTCGAGGTCTCCGGCGCCTCCAGCGGCCCTAAAGCTGACGCCCTAGCGGCTCAGCTTAGGGTCGCGCTGGACGAAGAAGCCGTCCGCGTCACCAGACCCACCAAATGCGCCGCATTGCGCATCACGGGTCTGGATGACGCGGCCACGACGGAGGAAGTTGTCTCCGCCGTCGTGGAGGCGGGCGGCTGCCCCCGTGACCAGGTGAAGGCTTCAGATATCTCCTTCGGCTCCACTGGTCACGGGATGACAGTCGTCCAGTGCCCCGTCGCGGCGGCACTGAAAGTGGCGGACGGACGAAGCCTCCTCGTAGGGGGCTTCCTAAAGGCGCAGGTGCACCTCCTTCGTGCCCGGGAAACCAGATGTTTCCGGTGCATGGTGGTGGGGCACGTCGGAGTGCAGTGTACAGCGGAAGTCACCGTGGGCGATCGGTGCTTCCGCTGCAGCCGGCCCGGTCACAAGGCAAGTGCCTGTGACGCCCCGCCTCGCTGCTTTAGATGCGAGGCGGAGGGCAAGACCGCGGATCACCGGGTCGGCAGCACAACCTGCGCCGCCTCGAAGCCAAAACCTCGTCCGTCCGCTGAGAGCGGTGGGGGTGCCGCCCTTGCGCGGCCAGTTGCTTCGCGGCGGGATGCGGTTATGGACGTCAATTAATGTCTGACGCCCGTATCCGTATCTTGCAAGTGAATTTGAACCACTGCCGTGCTGCTCAGGATCTTCTGTACCAGAGCATCCGGCAGTGGTCCATAAACTTGGCCGTGGTCGCCGAGCCGTACTACGTCCACCCGGGAAGCCCGGTGGACGAGGACGGCTCGGCCTGTTGTATCTTTGGGGGGTCCGCCGCAGACAACTCGCGCCTTGCGATCATTGCAAGGGGCCGCGGGTGTGTTGCGGCGGACTATGATGGGTTGGCAGTCGTGGCCACCTACATCTCGCCGAACATTGACGAGTCTCAGTTTGAGCTATGGCTCACTGAGCTCGACGTCGTCTTCGCTGCGTGCCGTCCTCGTCCTGTCCTGCTCCTGGGAGACTTCAACGCCTGGAGTGAGGCGTGGGGCTCCCGGGAAACCAGGGACAAGGGGAGGCTTCTTGAGGACTGGACCAGAACACGTGGTCTGGAGGTCCTCAACCGGGGGAATGTCGCCACCTTTTGGCGGCGGGGGGGGGAATCGATCGTGGACGTAACGTTCGCATCCCCTGACCTCGCCGCCCGTATTACAGGCTGGCGCGTGGAGGAGGGTGAGGAGACGCACTCGGATCATCGGTACATCCGGTTCGATGTCGTCCCCCCACCTGACCTCCCACAGCCGGTGGCAAATCCCCCGGATCCGCGTTGGGCACTTCACCATCTGGATCGGGAGGCTCTTCTGGAGGCATCCATCGTGCAGGCCTGGATTCCAGCGCCGGACCGGCCTGCCGATGTGGATGCCGAGGCGGAGTGGTTCAGGAGAGCCATGTCGCAAATCTGTGATGCGGCGATGCCTAGGGTTACACCCAGACCGGCCAGGAAGCAGGTGTACTGGTGGTCGCCGGAGATTGCAGAGCTGCGCGCAGCATGCATCTCCGCCCGCCGCCGGTACACCAGGTTTCGCCGGAGGCGTCGCCGCCCAGACGACGCGGCAGCCCGAGAGGCGGAGCTTTTTCAGGCATACAGGGAGGCTAAAGGTAATCTCCAGGAGACGATAAAGCGGGCCAAGACGGCGGCCCGCGAGGAGCTCCTGGAGACCCTGCAGCAGAACCCATGGGGGCGCCCGTACCTACAGGTCAGGGAGAAACTCCGACCTAGGGCGCCCCCACTGACCCAGAGTCTCCAGCCGCAGCAGCTGGAGCGGGTCATGGGCTCCCTGTTTCCGACGAGCGCGGAGGAGCACGTCCCTCCGCGCATGGCTCCGTCTCTGTCCGACGCGGATTGCACCAGCGAAGACGACGTACCCGAAGTCAGGGTGGGGGAGCTAGGTGCGGCAGTACTCCGGCTTAAACGCCGGAAAATCACTGCCCCCGGACCCGACGGCATTCCTGGCCGTGCATGGGTCCTGGCCCTCGAAGAACTCGGGCCTCGACTGATGGGGCTCTTTAGCGCATGCCTCGAAAGGGGCCAGTTTCCCAAGGTGTGGAGGACGGGGAAACTGGTCCTGATCCGTAAGGCGGGGCGGCCGGTGGACTCACCGTCCGGATACCGGCCGATCGTGTTGCTCGACGAGGTGTGTAAGCTCTTTGAGCGCATTATCGCGGAACGCCTCGTCGAGCATCTCACGAGTGTGGGGCCAGACCTGGCGGATAACCAGTTCGGTTTCCGTCGGGGACGCTCCACCGTGAGCGCGATCATGCGCGTGAAGAGCCTGACGGAGGAAGCAGTCTCGCAGGGCAAGGTGGTGGTGGCGGTGTCTCTTGACATCGCCAACGCGTTCAACACCTTGCCATGGAGCTGCGTTAGGGAGGCGCTCGTGTATCACGAAACGCCTCTCTACCTCCGTCGTATTGTCGGGGCCTATCTCTCGGAGAGGGCCATAGCTTTCCCCAGCTGGCTCGGGCCAGCTCGGCGAGATGTGTCGTGCGGTGTTCCGCAGGGGTCGGTCCTGGGGCCGCTTCTGTGGAACATCGGCTACGACTGGGTGCTGCGGGGTGCGTTGCCTAGGGGTGTCGGCGTAACGTGCTACGCCGACGATACCCTCGTCACGGCGCGGGGTGCAACGTACCAGGAGGCAGCACTCAAGGTCACGACGGGTGTTGCTCGAGTCGTGGGTCGGATACGGCAGCTGGGACTGGAGGTGGCCTTGCACAAGTCCGAGGTTCTGTGTTTTCACAGACCTCGGAACGGTCCACCAGAAGGTTCCAGCATAAATGTGGGAGGCGTTAGCATCGGCATCAAGCCCTCGATGAAGTACCTAGGGATCGTACTTGATAGCCGATGGAACTTCGGACCACATTTCCGAAGTTTGGTCCCCAAGGTGACGCAGGCATCGGTCGCGCTTTCGCGACTGATGCCCAACCTAAAGGGACCCAACGCCTCCTGCAGGAGACTGTACCTGGGGATCGTGCGGAGTATGGCCCTATACGGGGCTCCCGTATGGGCGGATAGGTTGGCGGTCAAGGGGAACGTGACTCTGTTAAACAGACCACTTAGAACCTTGGCCGTCAGAACCGTACGGGGGTACCGCACGATCTCCGGAGAGGCTGCATGTCTCCTAGCCGGGACCCCTCCATGGGACCTGGAAGCGAGAGCCCTTGCGTCATTGTTCCAATGGCGCAAGGAGGCGCTGGAGCGGGACCACAGGCCTGCGTCTCGAGAAATCGAGGACCAGCGGTCCCAACTCCGCCAGGATCTCATGGAGTCATGGAGGGTGCGACTTGAGCAACCCAAGGGGGGTGCCATCTTCATCGCGGCGGTGAGACCGATCATGGACGATTGGCTGCAGAGGCAGCATGGTGACCTCACGTACCGTGCGACGCAGATGGTTGCCGGGCATGGATGCTTCGGTAGCTATCTGTTTCGCATGCATCGTGAGGTCACACCCCGGTGTCAACACTGCGAGGTTTCCGACGACGACACCGCACTCCACACGTTGGTGGAGTGCTCAGCGTGGGCGAGTCAGCGCCGGGACCTCGTAGTGGGTCTGGGCGTGGATACCCTCTCGCTGGGGACCATGCTTCAAGCCATGGTATCCAGCGGGAGTAGGTGGAACGCGGCCGTGTCCTTCTGCGAGCAAGTCATGCTCGCGAAGGAGGCGGCCGGGAGGGAGAGGGAGCGTACCCTCCCCGCCGAGTTCCGTAGTCGGCGGCCAGGCCGCCCCAGACTACGCGACTACGCCCAAGACTATCGTCCTCCATGATCGGGGCCTGAGGACGGCGGGATCGCCACCCACCGTCCTTACAGAAGCAGGCTAGAAGGGTTGCGTGCTGCGGGGCCTTTGCCCCATAGCACGCAACCAGATTCACTCACTGACGCGGGATAAAACCCGACCCCAATGACGCGGGATTCTCGTCCCGACCAAACACCCGCAGAGACCACAGGGGTGGTCAAAGTCCGCCGGGCGCCACTGGACATACCCTCTGCTAGTAACCAGGGACGCCCGGCAACGGACGTTAGAGCGGCCGCGGCCTTGGGCCGCGGAATTAAAAAAAAAAAAAAAAAAAAAAAAGTTCGTAGCAAGTGGAAATCCATGGTGTCTGCCTACCTCAGTGGGAGAGAGGCGTGATTTTCTATATTTACGTCAGTATATAAAATACCTCGATTAATAATTATCTTCTCTTTATACTTTCAAAATGTTATACAGTTTATTATCTTCTATATCTTTACTTATAATAAATCTGTAGAAGTGAAAATTCTGTACTTTGAAAATATCAAAAAAATAAATGGCAGGAGGTGTTACTAGACCGACACCGAACCTAATAATGTGATTTAAAAAAAATATGTTTGTCTGTCTGTCTGTCTGTTTGTTCAGGCATCACGCAATAACTACCGGTTCGATTACGATGAAACTTGTTATAATTATTCTTTAATATCCTGGGCACCTACTGGCTTACTTTTATCTCGGAAAAGTACGAGTATATACAATAAAAACAAACTTAATTTTGCGGTTCGATCCCTAGACCCGATTACTGTACCAACCGCAAATAATAAGTTTGTCGTAGGTTACGTCACCCGCAGTGGAGTTCATTAAATGGCGCTGCACACGGCTAAGATACTATAATATTTTATCAATATCGCTCGCCATACAATTCAATGGACTATCACACACGACGAAGAAAATAAATAATATTTCATATTTTTCGTATCTTAAGATGAATTTGTATGGTATAATAGAGAATATAATAGAAGATATAATAGAGAAACTGTTGTAGGAGGGTTAACATTTAAGGTTTGGTTTTCAATCGGTTCATAAATAAAAAAGTTATGTAAATCTAAAGTAACATGCAGGCGGAGCTGCGGGCAACAGCTAGTTTATGTAATAAAATGTCGTTAACCAAAAGTTAATGCATTACTGTGGTGTATTCACAGATACGATTTAACCACAACATAATTGTGTTGTCAGTATTGACTGTTAAACTTAATTAATTGTGGTTAAATTATTCTCAGCTCTTGTGTTGTACAAAATGTATTTATTTATACACGTCATGTACAGGTCTCGTTAATTGCATTCAAACAATGATTTTATTTTAACCAGATTTACGAAAGGGTAAACATAATTACCTAGGGATCGTACTTGATTACCTAGGGATCGTACTTGATAGCCGATGGAACTTCGGACCATATTTCCGAAGTTTGGTCCCTAAAGTGACGGGGGCATCAGTCGCGCTTTTGCGACTCATGCCCAACCTTAAGAGACCCAACGCCTCCTGCAGGAGACTGTACCTGGGGCTCGTGCGGAGTATGGCCCTATACGGGGCTCCCGTATGAGCAGCGCAGTTGACGGCCAACAACTCAACGCTCCTTAATAGACCGTTGAGGAACTTGGCCGTCAAAACAATAAGAGGGTACCGCACGATCTCCGGAGAGGCTGCATGTCTCCTAGCTGGGACCCCTCCATGGGATCTGGAAGCGAGAGCCCTTGCGTCATTGTTCCAATGGTGCAAGGAGCCGCTGGAGCGAGACCACAGGCCTACGTCTCGAGAAATCGAGGACCAGCGGTCCCAACTCCACCAGGATCTCATGGAGTCATCGAGGGTGCGACTTGAGGAACCCAGCTGGGGTACCACCATCATCGCGGCGGTGAGACCGATCATGGACGATTGGCTGCAGAGGCAGCATGGTGACCTCACGTATCGTACGACGCAGATCGTTACCGGGCATGGATGCTTCGGTAGCTGTTTCGCATCCATCGTGAGGTCACACCCCGGTGTCAACACTGCGAGGTTTCCGACGACGACACCGCACTCCACGCGTTGGTGGAGTGCTCTGCGTGGGCGAGTCAGCGCCGGGACCTCGACCATGCTCCAAGCCATGGTCTCCAGCGCGAGTAGGTAGAACGCGGCCGTGTCCTTCTGCGAGCAAGTCATGCTCACGAAGGAGGCGGCCGAGAGGGAGAGGGAGCGTACCCTCCCCGCCGAGTTCCGTAGTCAGCGGCGAGGGCACCGCAGACTCATGTACGCCCAAGACCATCGACCTCCATGATCGGGGCCTGAGGACGGCGGGATCGCCACCCGCCGTACTTACAGAAGCAGGCTAGAAGGGTTACGTGCTGCGTGGCCTTTGCCCTATGGGGCATTCATTCATTCTGGTCGCGTGCTATGGCACGCGACCAGAATCACTCACTGACGCGGGATAAAACCCTACCCCAACGACGCGGGATCCTCATCCCGACCAAACCCGCAGAGACCACAGAGGTGGTCACAGTCCGCCGGGCGCCACTGGAAATACCTGCTTGTAACCAGAGACGCCCGGCAACAGACGTTAGAGTTGCCGCGGCCTTGGGCCGCGGAATTAAATGAAAAGAAAAGAAAAGGTTTAAACATAAACTTTTAGTACACGAATTGCAAAATAAAGGGCAAGTATATTACCGTGTTCAAGCTCTTTGCATGTCACCGTAGGATTGCAAAAACCATCAGATTACAAGCAATCCCGCAAGACTAACTGATTAAATGCAATTACTGGTGATTCGAAAAGAGTGGCCTTCTCTTACAGACTCTACCTCTAAAAACTATAAAAACTCACAGCCACTCTTTTCCAATCGCCTGTAAGTGCATTTATTGTAGTTTTGTGAGATTGCTTGTAATCTGACGGTTTTTGCAATCCTACGGTGACATATGCAAAGTGCTTGTCCTGTGCTCTATTTCGCAATTCGTGTAATAAACGTTCCTACGGTGGCAGATATCACACGTTTATAATCAAACCGTCACTAAACAAAATCTTACACATTTCAACTAACAGCGCCATCTATTTACGTATCATGTCATTTGACAAAGCTTCGTACAACAGATACACCGCGCGCCAGTGCAAGACTTGGGCATATTTATATAAAAAATACATTGGCACAATAATTAATGTAGTGTTTTACCGCTAATGATAGTTCTTAATTGTCTCGCGGATCGAGCTGCTATCGGTGACCGAAGTTGTAAGACGTAGGCGTACAGACAGACATACTTCACCCCTATATCCCCAAAGAGGTAGACAGAGATGCATTACCCACCCACATTTTGCCAGTAACGTTGTCGGTTCCACATAAAACAAGGCAATCCTATATTGACGTTACCAAAGAATATTCAACACCACTCTGTAATTCAAACCACATTCCAGGCCAGATGTTAAATAACACAATATAGGTATATTCTTAAAATCTCTGCATTCCGAGCGACGAGGTGGCGTATAGGTACGACGCTGTGTATTTGTGAAAAAAATAAGCGAATACGAGTGGTCGCCCTATAAACAGTAGACCTTGAGAGCATTAAAATTATTTTTTTTTACATTTTCTCCCCACCCCCCTCTCCCCAATAAAACAATATTGTGTCTAGTCCAGGAAAAGAAAGTTTCGTGAAGATCGGATAAAAACTGTTGCAGCTAGCCCGGAATACACATACAGACTAAGATAGACAGAAGGACGAAAGCAAAATTGTCCAATCTCGAAATGTAGACGCATCGCTCGCTCGGCCAATTATATTAACAAGGTCCAAGATATTTCCCAAGTCACTAAACAGTAAGTACCTTCTTCAAAAATTTCAAAAATAACATTAAAATGTTGGTGTAGTAAATTAGAAACCTGTATGTATGTTAATTCAGGGAAGGGGACAAGTTAAGGTACATCACAAAGCCCTAAAATGTCGTTCATCAGAGAGGAACACGTGAACGTAGACGTTTGATTAATGAATATGGAACAGACTTGGCGGTTCTAAATTCAAAATGATTCTGTGTCATCGCCCTTAATGACTAACCTAATTAATATTTAGTTAGATCCACGTCCATTTGAACTTGAGACATATTTTTATTGTGACCATATTCTTTACACTATTTCTGCAATTATATATTTTTAAAAAGAGTTGAGTGTAAGGTGTTACATATAAAATAACTAGTACGAGTATAACATTCCAGACAGCAGTACCGTCTAAAATACAAAATTGAATAAAAGTACTATATTTACAAAAGTTGATGTAAATCTTAATAACGATACTCAGAAGTTATTGTCAGCACCATCTATCGACACATTATTTGGTAAATGTAAAACCAGAGTTCTACAAGGTCTCAATACACTGTGGTCACCGTTCTATGACATTATTGATCTTAGTGTTCCAGTAAAATTAGAAAATTTGCGTGACATGTAACGTCTAGTGGCAACGAAAACACCGTCGTATTCAAATTGTGTTCTGTCACTCAACATTTGCATGATTTAAACTATTCAGAGGTAAGCTTGGATTTTATAATGAAGGGACTTAGCTGAATATAGAACCGGTAGGGAACACTGGTTCAGAATAGAAGGTATTCATAGAAAGATTTGCTGTTAAAAGCATTTTATATCCTCTTATCCAGAAGTATTACCTGCGCCTTACATAGAAATGTGGTAAGTGGGTCTCTAAAACTCATATAACCGGCCACTGTATCCGACCCACGAATTGAGAAACACCCATAGTGGACTTTAAGGTTGCCTCTTAGTGCGTCTCGGCGTGGCACGTCGCGTCGACGGCCTCAGCAACACACCTCGCAGTAACCAGTCGTATCCGAAGTTTCATAGGATTGGTCCTAAGACACCGGCCCCTGAGGAACACCGCGCGACACAAAATTACCTATCTGGTTGCCTATCTGGCCTATTTGTAATGGGGTAACCATGCCTCCGTTTAAAAATACAAAAATTAATAGAAAATGTTAACTAAATACATACAATTAAAGGAAACATATTTTTGTTGTAAATTGACGTTGATGAATTGAAAAATAAATATTTGACATGAAAAAAAAAAGTAAACAGCCATTCAAAATCTACGTTAAAAGTTAAGAAATTAAATCTAACTGAATAATCATAAAATGGAAATCTAAAACGACTACTAAAGCTCAAATCTAATTAAAACTGCTCACAGCGTTGTAATTAAATGAGAACATGCGTCACATTGAAAGAATTAATAATGTGCAACAGGATGCTGCACGGTAAAGGCACAGGTAAAGGTGTGCTCACACGGTTAGCGACTGCGCGGTCTTCATTTTTTACTTCATTTTTTACTTTCGAATTGCGAGCGTCGTTGTCTTGCCAGCATTTGTGCAATCGACACAAAACGTTAAAATGATGTATTCCCGACATTTTTATAGGTTCCATCACTCATAATCTCATTGATAGGACTATTGGAACTGTATAATATTTAATACAGTTCGTTCCCCTCCAACGATTGGATGCATTGATGAAGTGCATTGACGATGAAACGAATGAGAATAATAAGTTTACGTCCCAATCGCCCTACAACTTGCCCCCTAGTAAAACGAATGGGAGGCGCCTTTATATTGTTTCCCATTCGTAGAATGTTGTATTTAGAACAATACGGTTATTTTTTTTAAAGTTTTGTAATCCCTTTTTGACAAAGTTATACTTCCCGTAAAGCTCGCTCGCTTACATTATGCTAATGAGGGCACTCAGACTCAGGGCCCATGTCTACTGAAACGTAGTCAAACATTTAATCTTTCTCTGACTTGTGTCTACAAAGCCTTCATATATGTAGATATTATTTGCGTTCGTACATATTATACAACACAGACTTGTGCAAAAGTAAAGAGACGTTATTAAAATTGTTTGCAGTTATACTCTTACAATGAAACTGACAAGCTCACTTACCTATTATATGCAGAATGGATACAATGAGAAAAATATTATTTACTGAAAATAATAACCGACGTTGATTCTTAGTAGCAAACTGTCTTAGTCTGATGATGACAGCGTTGATCAAGCGTTTTGAAGACTGTATTTCTTACATCTAAATCTTACTTGTCTTACTCCTTGTACAACTCAAACAGCCACACACCAGTTGGAGCCCAGAGGTATAGAATAATTAATGTCGAACTGGATTCCGGGCTTACCTCAGGGATAAAACGACTTAGAGCTACTTCAGACAGTTTATCTCGTGTGGCGTCCCTTAGGGTATACAGAGTATTTAATACCTACACTTTCCTGACGAGAGTAGGTACCTTAAAATCAAAATCAAAATTATATTTGTTAATAGTAGATAGGTGGTACATACACATTAAGATGTACCTATATTGTAACATGTTTCAGCAATAAAATTATGATTGATGATTGATTGATTGATTGACCTATTTATATTTAGCATTAGAGAAAGATTTAAAGAAATAGGCATTTTAACAGTTGCATCACAATATATATATGCGAATATTATGTTCGTTAAACAGAATATACATTTATACAGTGTGAACAGTGACATACATGCAATAAATACTAGAAATAAGCATAAATTGGTTGGGACGTATTATCGTTTACAGAAGATTCATGACTCCTTTGCAGGATTTGGTGTGCGTTTTTATAACAAAATTCCTCTAAACATTATGAACCTTCCTTTGAATAAATTCAAAGTGACTGTTAAGACACACCTCCTAAAAAAGGCATATTATACTATTAAAGATTATCTAAACGATACAGAGAAATGGCAATGAGTTGCTTGCTCATCACTCGAGCTACATAGGGGCTACTTCTGTTTGAAATGTTGTTTTGTTGCTGAAACTCACTTATTATTGTTAAATTATTATTATTATGATATTGTAAGGTATGGGTACTTTGAGATTATGTGGCACCTTTAACTAGTATTTGACTTTTTTTTGTGAATAACAGAGATTCATAATTTTTAAGTTCACTTGGTCCACACATGGTCACGTACTGCCCTTGCCCTCTTTTTATTGTTGTAACAAAATCATTGTATTTACTGGCGAATAAAAAGAGTGGCCGTGAGTTTTTCTTGCCAGGTTCTTTCCTCACAGGCTCTACCTATTGTCTTGCGAATCTGGCGGTAAATGTAAATGTAGAAGCATTTTCTTTTTTTTTTGACGTTTTTAAGTGTTACTTTGTGACCTACATGAATAAAGATATTTTGATTTGATTTGATTAGAAATGAAATGAAATGATTTATTTTTTTGTATAGGTCACTAAATGGCTCTTACAAGCGGCAGTAAGTACTTAAATTAAAAAAATGTCATTGCTTCTATATTTACATGTACTGCCAGATTCGCAAAGTAATAAGTAGAACCGAGAGAAAGAACCTGGCAATAAAACTCTCGGTCACTCTTTTTCAATAATTGACAAATTTACACATTTTCTTAAGACTAAATGTGGACGAATGTACATTGGTCTCGTGTCAAAATCAAAAAGCGTGTATAATGCAGCAAAAAAAAATATAGTCACCTAGGTACAAAATATGCTACAATTACGGCATTTTAGGAGGCGCCTGCACCATGTATTATAATATGCTTTTTGAAATAAAGTGGTCTTTATAAAGGTTTTAAATTTATAGTCGGGCATACAAAGGACCGATCCAGGCAATTTATTATAAAAGCGTATACCTTCCCCCTTGAAAGAATGACTAACCTTGCTAAGCCGATAACACGGAGGGAGTAGTTTATTTCTATTACGTAGATTTCTGTCTGTAACGTCACTTACTTTAGTATAGCTAGATATATTTTTCCTGACATACAGTATGTTATCAAATATATTATTATATTGGGAAGCTACAGTTAAAACATTAATATCTTTAAATCGCTCCCTAAGAGAATCTCTCTTACCTAAACAATAAATGGCACGGACTGCCCTCTTTTGTTAATTGTTCAAAAATTGTTTCGATATGCTGCATTTCCTCAAAGTAGTATTCCATAGGACATCAAGCTTTGGAAGTAACCAAAGTCAACTAGCCTAGCAGTAGCTACATCTGTCAACTGCCTAATCCGTCTCACAGCATATGCAGCAGAGCTAAGCTTATTAGCTAAAATGGTGATATAGTCACCCCATTGTAATTTAGAATCTATTGTTATTCCTAAAAAGGTAGTGTTATTTACTAATTCTAACCGTTGGCTACCCAGCACGACATGGACGTTTGCTTGTCTGACATTGGGAATTGTAAATTTAAGACATTTGGTCTTTTCTGCATTCAACAATAGGTTGTTTGTAGAAAACCAATTTGAAATATCATTTTAAATATTATTAACATTATTCGCATCTGTACTATGCCGACTTACTTTGAATACATGGGGCACACTAAAAGTTTTGCACTTCTAGCTAATCGGAACTATTTGAATTTCGAATGTTATATTTTTTTAAACGTTGCAACCTTCTTAGTAATAAAAAAAAACAATTGGCGGGAAATCATTTGTCAATTGTTTTTTATCACACATCAAAGTTCTACGTATGCAACGAAAATGGAATTAAGTCGAAAAGATTTTAGAACTTTGATTTTTTATGATTTTAAAAGTTCTCTCTCTCTCCGCAAGACTGTGCCGCTCGTCTTCAAAATGCTTTTGGGAGAGAAGCACCTTGTTTGAGCACCGTGAGGCGATGGTTTGCTGAATTTGAGAGTGGTCGAGTTTCTTTACATGACGAATTTCGTGAAGGGCGGCCTTCAACTGCCGTCAACGAAAATAATGTGGCTACTGTTAAGCGGTTAATTGAAGAAAACCCGCGGATTACCTATGAGACAATTCGAGGACTATTGGGGATTGGTATGAGTCAAATCCAGAAAATTGTACACGAAGAATTGAAAGTTCGGAAACTTTGTTGTCGTTGGATCCCTCATGAACTGACAGCGGAGCAGAAGCGGGCTCGCGTGGAATGATGCTCACAGATGCTACTGAATTACGACCACGGACATTGTAATGCTGTTTATGACATTGTCACAGGAGACGAAACGTGGATTTATTGTTTTGAAGCCGAAAAAAAACAGCAATCTTGTGAACGATGTTTGAAAATGAGAACAAGCCAACAAAAGTGAGGCAGGCGAGAAACGTTGGTAAAAATATTATCGCGTTTTTTTTCTCAGCTATGGGCCCCATCTGTACAATTCCACTTGAAGATCAAAAGAGTGTTAATGCCGAGTGGTATTCTACCATTTGTTTACCCAGGGTGTTAGAAAAAGTTCGCGAAAGACGACCCAAAAGCCGCGTTCTCCTACATCATGACAACGCTTCTTCATACACGGCCAACAAAACAAAGTCATTTTTTGCTTCCGAAAAAGTACAACTCGTCATCCATCCTGCGCATAGCCCCGACCTAGCACCCTGTGATTTCTGTATTTTCCCCAAAATCAAAGATTTGATGAGAGGTTTCACTTATACCAACTCCGAAGAGGAAGTGATAGCGTTCAATCAGCACATAGAAAACATGCCTTCAGATCTGTGGTATCCTGTTTTAAAAAATTTCGATCGAATGAAAAAAAATTTAAAATGTAAAGGAGAGTATTTTGAAAAGCAATAAACATAATATTTTGGTTTTAACATGTTGTTTTTTTAAGTTACGCAAAACTTATAGCGTGAGCTACGTATAAGTGATGTATCATCCGCGAACATTACTATGCCAGCTTGTGCCTCGATCATTAGGTTGGACTTGTTCTACGGATAGCTGAAAAATCGAAATGCAATCTCTTTCGATATTCCATTACGTCGAAAGATTCGTTACTCTTACGTTACCCTAAATCTTATCCAAATATATTATATGGATCACAATTACAGTTATTGGATGTAACTTGGTACTTCAGTTGGTCATAGTAATTCCCCTGTAAGGGAACTGACTTGGTTCAAATTCAGCCTAAAACTGGTAGACACGGGCTGATCTCCGCACGTCCACGTGCGCGGGTTTTGCGTGAACCTAATACTTTTGTTTTAGCGATTTACACCATAAAATCTACAATCAAAAAACAAATCTATTACGAGAACCACTTTTTCAAAAGTCTTGAGGTCTGCTTGCTGCTTTCTGGTGGGACATACAATTTATGACATCAAATCTCACGTAGTCTAGTTTTAAATGTATCTGAGAAAACTTCAAATAGACTGAATCTTTTGTATAGGTATTATATAACTAGTAGTCTAACCAAACCTCTCTTCTCTAGGTAGGTTGACTATAGAAACACTTTTGCTAGAAAAACATAGTGTCAACCTCTAGAAGCGCTTTTCTGAAATTAATTAGTAAATTAAGTAAATAATAGCTAAAATTTCACCTATTGATTATAGGTATCCTACACCATTATATTCAAGCTATAATATCTCACAACCCTAAATTACCGTACAAATTCATATACATTAGCGTAGATCAAATACGGCAATTTTGCAGACATTTACTATGTATACCGCTCACGTAGTGCAACACTATCATTTAATATTCAGTCGTTTAATATCAGAACTGTTGCAATACACGTAATTTGCTACCATTGTTTAGTGACAGTTATGATTCCAATCTGTCCATTAATGTATAACTGTTCGCCATTTAATTTGCTATATATATGCACAGTTTTAGTAGTAATTGACTTTACAAAATACAGTTCAATCTATTTTGTTAAACTTGCAGTGACTGAAGAGACAGTGTAGTAAATATTATATAGATACCTAGTAGGAAAGTTCTGTGGAAAATTAAAACTGTAGTTTTAACAAATATGAGTAAAGACACGATAGGTGGTCTCATAAAATTTACCAATATTTGTAATAACTTTACCTTGTATTATATACTTTTATATTGGGTATTTGGTACGATTTATTTACAGGTATTATATTTAGATGGCAGGGTTTTGCAACAACATACCGCATAACACCCGACCCCGAAAAATCATCGATCAATCTCGTTAAACGGCTCTACGACAACTTTAGTTGATTAGCTAAGCAAGTTAAATAAGAGAACAAAAACCGCAATGTACTCGTACTTTACTGTATAAAAACATCTTCAAAATGTCAAAACTTGGCAGGTCAAATTTACATTTTAATCTTTGATGATGAACGTACCTTTGTACTGTAAAATGATTTAAAACTTGGAAAACTCTACAACGGTTATGAAAACTTTTAGCTTGTAAATTTCCAGAAGTTTATTTTATAACCTTTTTGGTTGAGACTTGCTTACTTTAGGGTTTATTAGACTATCGGTTTCATGTATAAAATATTGTACGAAACAACAGCTAAATTCAGTTTGTTATGAGTTTTAGGTGTTACAACGTTCCATTTTGGAAAACTTTAAAACACCCGGCAAAGGATTTTGAACCGCAATCTTAGAAATGAGAAGTACCCTAACGACTACTGTAAATCTGATAAGATGGTTTACTGTTCAGCAACAGCTTAATTACTCGGCCGATTTCAAATATTTTGTTTTGATTTTGAGTCTTTAATGTAACATTTCATTAGTATTAATTCGGCAGTTTTCGGGAGCATTTATCCATCTAAACTTCAAACATTCTTATTCACAAACTCTTTCAGCTATATTAAATGTCATCTCTCTTAAAGCGTATGTCTACCTTATACACTTAGGTACTAAGTACCTTTGTTGTTTATATATGTATAATTATGTATAAATTACTCTTAAATTCCATGGTGGAATTGAAGCTTTACACAATGACTAACAACGATTAAATAAATTTTCAACTGATGTCCAATCTTTTCGACTATTGTTGTATTGAGACCGCTATTACGACTTACCCAATGAAAAGCTGAATAGAATAATGATTAGAGCCCAGACGCGTCATTGAGGAAAAAAATCCATTGAAGAACAACTTTTATCCTTTACTTAATGGATGGGCATTCATCTTATGACTTGATTTCACAAATGAGTAGATGAATATCAAACCTCATATGTCCACTATGGTCAAAAAATGACTTTTGGATGTCATATTAAAGTACGTAAAAAACTGAACATTTCGACGTTTTTCAATTTCTAGTACGTCCACGTTATTAGTTTAAAAATCGTGTCTAAATACTCTTGTTTTTATCAGAATCTCGTAAGTCCTCATAGCTATTTGAATTATATACGTTCCTATACGTTCCAATCGACCAATGAAATGGAGCGATCGCTCAAGATGGCGGCCATTCCAGTTTACGTAACGATCGAAAATGTGTTACAGCTCCGCTTTTAAATTCATTTTAAATAAGTTATACTAAATAGAATGGACTCAAATATTAATATAGTTGAACCTGATAAGGCCATGAAAAGGAACAATATAAAGACGAAACAAAAAAAAGCAGAGAAGAAGCGAAAATTGTAAGTAAAACTTTTACTAACTACTTTCACCGAGTTGATAAGTATAGGGTTGCCACCGCTTTCATAGTCAGTCGGCTCATGATTCAAATTTGGAATGATTTAATATGAACTAATTTAATTTTAATCTTTCTTTAAGTTTTTAAGCGTTCTTCAATTAATTATAATTATATTTTTAGTATTTATTTTTCATGTAAATATTTTCCACTGTTTTGGTAATATGTGTTGTAATGTTCGTACAAGTATCTATCTAATGTTATTTTAAGAGTTTCGCGATTTTTATTCATAATTATTTAGAAGTCTTCGGGACTTACTCGCGATTACACTTACACATTGCAGCTCCCGTGGTCACTGCAATTCTTGCAAAACGTCGGTACATGCAAGTGTACTAATCGCGAGTAAGTCCCGGAGACTTTTATAATTAAGTATCTGCCTACTTAGATTAGTAGTATTATGGCTTCTTTACGTAAACAATGGCCCCGTTTATGGGAAGAAATTTAATTCATCATATTTTTTGGAAAAATGGCTGAATGGTGCTTTGATCGGACGCCAGCTTGTCTTTTGCTCGGCGTTTCGGCAAGTTCGTTTTGATGCGAGCCGCTACTGCTATGAATACCTACTTAGTACTTCGAATTTTGATACATTATTATAAGATTGAGTGATTTAAGATTTTTTTTGCCTATTATTTTAGTTTAGTTATAAAAATTATATGGTTATCGTAATGGATGGTTAACTATTGTCATCAGAAATAATAATCATGACATTGTTTTGCTTTGATGTACTTAAATATTAGGTACTTAATAATTTAGGAATAAAAGATTTTATTCCTAAATTATTATTATTATTTCCTAATATTTATAATATTATTTCCTAATAGATTGTGTGTAATTCACAAAACTAAATATTTATTTTCAGGTATTCAGCAACGGGACTGCCTAAAAAGCCTTTCTGCTAACATAACTCCAAAACTTTGACATGTGGATCGTTAACTAGCAACGATGTCTTTAATTTTCACAAAAAACTGTATAGTCATGCATCAAAAATTGGGCAAGACAATTTTTTAAATAAAAACTAGAATAAATAATAATTATCTAGCAGTATTTTTCTTTTCATTATCTCGATCACATAAAGAAGTAAGTCTCAACCCTACGCGCTCCTGGAACGATGACGTCACTTATATTTAAATGAAAGCCAGATATGTCCAAAACTATTTTTCTTTCAAACTCAAATATATCCACTGATTATTTTCATAATCTAATATGTGAAAACTAGGAGTGAGGATTTTCGCGGTTTTTATATCAATTTTGTTTAATATTTGTATTGCCAGTGTTGGGTGTCAGTTAAGTAAACTAAAACATACAATAATGTTAATCTAAAAATATCGCCAACAAGCGTATACGGAAAACTATGTTTTCTCCGTTTCATCTTTCAAGGACATATGGAATTTAGATATTTATCTACTCAAATATATTAATAACGGTTAGGTTAGTACCTAACCGTTATTAATATATTTACAGAATAGGGAATAGTACTTACATACTATTAGTCGTAGTCGACTAATAGTATGTAAGTACTATTCCCTATTCTGTGCTAATAGGTACTACGCGGGGTTAAAGAAGTGACTGGCAAAATCATCATCTACCTGCCTTTATCCCAATTATTTGGGGTCGGTGCAACACGTTTTTCTCCTCCACACATCCCTGTCAGACGTCATTTCGTCGCAGTCGTAGAATAAAGACGGATGTGACTTTTGCTAACTTTACAGGAGGCCACTTTAAAGTTTTTCATCTATAGATGTTTTTTTTTTTATTAATCTTCTTGTACATAGTTAAATCAAATACACGCTATAACGTTTAATACAAACAATATGCACAAAGGCGTGCTTAAGTCAATGTGACTTATCTGCCAGCAGACCTTAGAGTTGTAGAGGAGACCAGGTTTTATTTAAGGGAGAAGTGTTTATCGTGTTTTTTAAATACTTACATATAATATATATAAAAAAAATATAATAATAAATAACTACAGAGTAAATAGGCACAAAAGAAACAAAACATTATAACTTACGTTTAAAACATAATACTTAATAGGTTGTGTCCATACATACATACATACATACATACAAACACACACATTTATATTATATAATATTAAAAATCATAAATATATGCTACTTATACTATTATTTGAAGAGATATAATAATACATACAATCAAAGTAAAATAAATAATAAAATAAATAAAAATCATGGTTGAGAGAGAAAAAGTAGATGTTGTCATATTTTGAAAACTATTAATTCAATCTTTCTAAAATTTTGATATGTTGCTATGAATTAAATACTTTATAACATGACATAGTCAACATATTGCGTTATTTAGTATGCGTATGCGTTATTTAGTAAAAAAGTCACATGCGTCGTTGTTCTGTGGACACTAAGGTGACAAATAATCTGATACGTCGTTATTTTACGGACTATCTTTGTTTAAAAAGTGGCGTACAGTACTTTCCGTCACTTTTTAAGGGAATCCTTTTAAAATTTTGTGACGGATTTGGACTAAAAAATGAAAAAACTAGCTTTGAATAGTTTTATTTAAGTACGAAATTATAAGTACAAAAATGCTCAAAAAAATTGCATCAAATTTGCAATAATTACTGCTTAATTCTACTTATTAAGAAAATAACCTACTGAGTCCATCACTTTAAAACAGTAATAAATTCTTCAAAACTTTAATTTAAAATTATAAAACGTAACTCTCTTATATGAGAACTTTATAAATAACAATCATATATCTTGACTAAAATCTATGTTTTTTGGCATATAAATGGCAATAAACCTAGATAACATAACCAGGTAACAGAAAACCAAATCAATAATAATTTTACTTGATCATATTAATTGCAAGTCTCCAGATAAAAGATAGAAAATAAAAAAGTAAATAGAGTAAACAATGAATTATATGTATAAAAGTATTTTTTGGTATTATTAACACAGGATTATTCAGAGTCATTATCACTATCATGAACAGCAGTGTTACTGTGCGACAGAGTATGAAAATAATTATGATATTTAGTTGGTATAATTTCAGTTTCACATAGATTTAACAAATCTTTAAATTTATCTTTCGAAATGGGCACAGGCTCAAAATAAGCATTTTTAAGTTGAGTTTCGGTTTGGTTTCTTGTCTCCTTGCGAAAAATCAGCGTCTTATATTCATCGGCCAAGCTATATTTGTACAAAATTTTATAAGGTTGACATCCAGAAATCATCACCTCTTTAATTTTAGCCCAAGCTATTTTTTCGTTACTTGTATTTTTCGTCCAATTTTTGTACTTTAGTACATCTTTAAAATCATAAACCTGTTCTTTTGTTATATCTCGCACTTCATACGGATTATCAAGTTTGGCCCATCTTATGAGCAACTTCCATTCTTCCGGGGTATAAATGAGTTTATGTTCCGCTCTCTACTACAGAGTGAACCGAGTCACCCTCATTCTGAGTGTGACCTTTTTCAAGGAACCGATGAATAATGGTTATTCCTAACTCCTTTACTGCATGAGCGTACATTGCAAACATAATTCGATTTTTATTTTGACCAACACAATTGTCTGACCAAAATCTGTATTCCTTAACACCTTTGCTGGAAAAATATTTGAGAAAATTGTAGAGACAACTCGTGACCTCGTTAGCTCCGCGCTTCGCAATGCTCTCATCCCATACGTAACAATAGCCCTCCTTGTTCGTCATATTATAAACTGTAAAATTATAGCACGACAGTTTACGTTTATAATAAAGTACACTTATTTGGCCGTGGGGACAGGTAAGGACCTTTTGAAAATCAAATGTTACACATATGATAGTGCCCTTTGATTGGCTGGCAGCAGCCTTATCAACTGTCTTAAGTTGTCTAGCAATGGTTTTGTTTGCTTGGTGTACTTCATAGCTCGTTTTTAGATCTTCAGATGGTGTTTCATAATTTTTTTAAATATGGCATAGATCACAAGTATCTTTTTTTGGGATGTGAAAAGACAAGTTAAATTGACGGTTTACTATATCTCGGTATTGGCGAAGAGTGGTAGCCTTATTTGGGTATTTTTCTAAATCGGACCACTCCATATACACATTGAACATTCGAGCAACGCTCAAACTACCGTCTAAATATAATCGTGTTGATGACTTTCTACAGTAGTGCGAATCAACGGGAACAAAAGAGTTGACATGAGCGCACACAGATACTGTCATAGCAGCATTGATTACTTTTATGTGTTTGTTGTGACGTCCTCTCATATCTTTCGTGACAGAAGTAGTCCCATCATATTTCTCCCAAGCAGTTCTAGTCATGTGTTCAGTAATACCTAAAGTGTTTAGGAACATGATCTTGCAAACACTGATATTTTCGTGAGTGACATTTCCTGTTTCTTTTTTCGGTAAATAATATTTATATGTAAATTGTCTATTATGTTTTAATTCTCTTCGGAATGTTCTACGCTTTTCTTCTTTTTTGGTGAATTTTGCAATAAGTAACCACTGTTTTTCCCTATCTCCTATTTCCCAAAATTTTGTGAAAAGCTCCCTGCGTTCTGATGTCGAAATAAGAGCAGCGCAATTTGATCTGCAGTGACATACATGGTGGACCCATTAATTTTTCTCCAACAGTTTGACCTCACTTTGTACAGTACGTTTTGCCTTCATTCTTAAGCTTCTTTCTTTTTACATCTCCCCATTCTTTCTGGTTTCGTGGTCGTTTCTTTCCTCTGTTTCTAATCAAAGTTATGGGTGCTGGAGATGGTTGATTAGAATCTGTACCAATAGTGTTCACTGATAGACATTCCAACTCATCTGGTTCATGTTGGGAGCAAAATGAATCATTACAATTAGCGTGTCTGTTGATTGGCGATGGAACTGGTGTGTTAAGTGTGAATTCACACGGTTCTTCAGTAATATTATGAGTAACTGGTGACGGGCGAGTACCTAAATCATTGAAAATAGGAGACAACGGCGTTGGAGAATCTAAATTGAGATGATGAGAAGTTATGGACAATGGGCAATGAGATACAGAAATCGGGGTCATTACGTCTGTTGGCATATAAATATCTTCTCTAATAACATCACGATGATCAACACCTTTCTCAGATGCACAGTCTGAAGTATGTAACGACGTGACTGGGGGGTCCTTTTCTATACTAGTGGCAGCGGAAAATGGGACGGATGGGCTTACCGCAACCGGTAATGTTAATGATTCGTCTTGTTGGCTTGACGCTGTTAATTCTTTCATGAAACTATCATTCGATTCTGCTGATAACACGTCATTCCATACTTCCTGCATTGCTGGCTCGCTCAATAGTATTTCTGCTCCAGGTGGTAATGGCGACGAACACCGTTCAGCTGTAAAAAAAAAACAAAATTAAAATAAAACTATAGAATAAGTTTTCTAGAAATAATTATATCATTAGACAATCTAAGGTAATGTAAGCATTTTGGCAAATTAATATAACATTTTTTAAATATGAAATAGAATAAAGACGTATATTATAATCTATACCACGAATAACGTCGGTTCAGTATATTCGTCTTCAGTTTATCCCTAGAAAAATGACGGTTTATAACATACACCTACTATAGGTACATAAAACATCGACGTATTTTATTATGCGTCACCAAAAAAATCATATAATAAAAACAAACAATTTTAATCATGGATGAACTGAATGACGTTATTTTAAAAGTTAAAACGTAAAAAATAAGACACAAAAAAAACCCATTTTAATGTCCCAAGGATAACGACGGATTTGAAAAACCGCCGTTCTAAGACGTTAAAATTTATATTTCCTTAAAAAAAATTAAATTTACGTAATTAAAAGTAAATTGTGACAAAACTTACCCGTTGACGACTGTTCCTCCATTCGTCTTTTATCTGTTTCTGTTACGAAACATATTTTTATTACGAAATTGTTCTTCAGTATTATTTCTAATAATATTATGATTATTGTTTTTGACTAATGCTAATATTTGCTTTGACCTTTTTGTCGCCATAGTTTATACAGCATAAAAAAACTCTTTTCTTACACACAAACAAACACTTTAACATGAAATATTTTAATATTTAAATAAAAACAAAAATAAACAAATGTACCGTGCACAATCGCGTGACCTTGTCCTAGAACATCGACGGGAATGCCAATGCGTCGGGAGCGGAAAGGGTGCGGGGGGCAGGGGACAGCGACAGACAACGGTGCAATTATCAATCCGTTATTGTTTTGCGTTTATTAATCAAAACCGTCAGTATTCAACTCTGTATTTTGTTAATTTGTAATGAAATTTGATAAAAATGTTTTATTTTTTTATAAAGTACTATATTTTAAGTTAATTAGAGTAAAAAAAAAAATTATGAAAAATCAAAACCGTCGTTGTTCTACGACTGCGACGATTTATTGTCAGTAATATAGATCAAATAACATAACCTAGAACAACGTAGTAGGGTAAACATTGGCGTACATTAATCGTAAACATTGACGTTTTTACAAGTTATGTAAATACCAGAGCTTTTTGCCAGTCTATAAAACCTCGAGGTCAAATTGGTCTTCTTACACCAAATTCTGGGTAAAAGTCATTATGTTAAGATGTAATAAATTTAACACGCCACCTGACTGAACTGACCAACCACCATTTTTTCCTGGACCTACATCTGTTATTCACGAAAACAGTAAAAATCCCATTTACCGTTGTTTACCAGTTCTCTTCAGGCAGTTTGTTTGCGACTTATAATTAGCTTTAGAGGTGAAATATTCTCGAAGTAAAAATCGGATGCACTTTTCTTATACCATTCCACTATTACCTACCTCGCTCCCGGGTAACCAATGGCAGGGGGAGATTACTTGAGGACTGGGCCACTACACGTGGACTAGAGCTCCTCAACCGGGGGAATGTTGCCACCTTTTGGCGGTCGGGGGTCAGCTCGGTCGTGAACTTAAAGTTCGCGACCCCTGCCCTCGCCCGCCGTATTATGGGCTGGTGCGTGGAGGCGGGTTTGGAGACGCACTCGGACCACCGATACATCCGGTTTGAGGTCGTCCCCCCACCTAACCTTCCACAGCCGGTACCGAATCCCCCGGAACCGCGTTGGGCGCTCAAGAGTTTAGACCGGGAGGCTCTCCTGGAGGCATCCGTCGTGCAGGCCTGGATTCCAGCGCCGGACAGGCCTGTTGACGTGGATGCCGAGGCAGAGTGGTTCAGGAGAGCCATGTCGCAAATCTGCGATGCGGCGATGCCTAGGGTTACACCCGGGCCGGCCAGGAAGCAGGTGTACTGGTGGTCGTCGGAGATTGCACAGCTGCGTGCAGCATGCGTCTCCGCCCGCCGCCAGTACACCAGGTTTTGCCGGAGGCATCGTCGACCAGACGACGCGGCAGCCCGGAAGGCGGAGCTATATGCGTCCTACAGAGAGGCTAAGGGCACCCTCCAGAAAGCGATCACGCGGGCTAAGACGACAGCACGCGAGGAGCTCCTGGAGACCGTGGAGCGGAACCCATGGGGGCGCCCGTACCTGCAGGTTAGAGGTAAACTCCGACCGAGGGCGCTCCCACTGACCCAGAGTCTCCAGCCGGATCGGCTGGAGGGGGTCTTGGGCTCTCTGTTTCCGACGAGCGCGGAGGAGCACATCCCTCCGCGCATGGCTCCGTCTCAGACGCCCAATGCGGAAACGACGTACCCGAAGTCAGAGAGGGTGAGTTAGGAGCGGTGGTACTTCGGCTCAGTCGCCGGAAAACCACCGCCCCTGGACCCGACGGCATTCCGGGCCGTGTACGGGTCCTGGCCCTCGAGGAACTCGGGCCTCGACTGAGGGGGCTCTTCAGCGCATGCCTCGAAAGGGGCCAGTTTCCCAAGGTGTGGAGGACGGGGAAACTGGTCCTGATCCGGAAAGCGGGGCGGCCGGTGGACTCACCGTCCGGTTACCGGCCGATCGTGCTGCTCGACGAGGTGTGTAAGCTCTTTGAGCGAATTATCGCGGAACGCCTCGTCGAGCATCTCACGCGTGTGGGCCCAGACCTGGCGGATAACCAGTATGGTTTCCGTCGGGGACGGTCCACCGTGAGCGCGATCATGCGCGTGAAGACCCTGGCCGTGGAAGCAGTCTCGCGGGGCGAGGTGGTGTTGGCGGTGTCTCTTGACATCACCAACGCCTTTAACACCCTACCCTGGAGTTGCGTTAGGGAGGCACTGGTATATCACAAAGTGACTCTCTACCTCCGTCGTATTGTCGGGGCATATTTATCCGAGAGGGCTATAACTTACCCTAGCTGGCTCAGGCCAGCTCGGCGAGATGTCTCGTGCGGTGTTCCACAGGGGTCGGTCCTAGGACCTCTCCTGTGGAACATCGGATACAACTGGGTGTTGCGGGGTGCGTTGCCTGAGGGCGTCAGCGTAACTTGTTACGCCGACGATACCCTCGTCACGGCGCGGGGAGCAACGCACCAGGAGGCAACACTCAAGGTCACGACTGGGGTTGCTGAAGTCGTGGGTCGGATACGGCGGCTGGGACTGGACGTGGCACTGAATAAGTCCGAGGCTCTGTGTTTTCACGGACCTCGGCGCGGGCCACCTCCAGGATCCAGCATAAATGTAGGGAGCGTTATCATCGGCATCGAGCCCTCCATGAAGTATCTGGGGCTCGTACTCGATGGCCGGTGGAACTTCGGACCACATTTCCGAAGTTTGGTCCCCAAAGTGACGGAGGCAGCAGCCGCGCTTTCGCGACTGATGCCCAACTTAAAGGGACCCAACGCTTCCTGCAGGAGATTGTACCTGGGGATCGTGCGGAGTATGGCCGTATACGGGGCTCCCGTATGGGCGGCGAGACTGACGGCCAACAACGCTGCTATATTGCACAGATCGTTGAGGACCTTGGCCGTCAGGACAATAAGAAGGTACCGCACGATCTCTCTAGAGGCTGCATGTCTCCTAGCCGCGACCCCTCCATGGGACCTGGAAGCGAGAGCTCTTGCGTCATTGTTTCAATGGCACAAGGAGGCGCTGGAGCGGGACCACAGGCCTGCGTCTCGAGAAATCGAGGCCCAGCGGTCCCATCTCCGCCAGGATCTCATGGAGACATGGAAGGTGCGACTTGAGCAACCTAAGTGGGGAACCACCACCATCGCGGCGGTGAGACCGATCATGGAGGACTGGCTGCAGAGGCAGCACGGTGGCCTCACGTACCGTGCGACACAGATCATCACCGGGCACGGAAACTTTGGTGAGTATCTGTTTCGCATGCATTGTGAGGTTACACCAGCGTGTCAACACTGCGAGGCTTCCGGCGAAGACACGGCATTTCACACGTTGGTGGAATGCTCAGCGTGGGCAAGTCAGCGCTGGGACCTCGTTGTGGGCCTGGGCGTGGATACTCTCTCACTGGAGACCATGCTACGACCCATGGTCTCTAGCGAGAGCCAGTGGAACGCGGCCGTTTCCTTCTGCGAGCAGGTTATGCTCGTGAAGGAGGCGGCCGGAAGGGCGAGGGAGCGTATCCTCCCCGCTGAGTTCCGAAGTCTGCGGCGAGGGCGCCGCATACGTGACTACGCCCAGGACCATCGACCATGATCGGGGCCTGAGGACGATGGATTAGCAACCCACCGTCCTTACAGAAGCAGGCTAGAAGGGCTGCGTGATGTGGGGCTTCACCCCATGCACGCCTTCACTCACCGAGGCGGGATAAAACCCGACCCTAAGGATGCGGGGTAACACCCGACCACCACGCAGTGGCCACACAAGTGGCCAAGGTCCGCCGAGTGCCACTGGGAATTCTCTCAGTGTCTACCGGAGGCACTCGGCAATGGATGTAGATGCGGCCGCAGCCACAAGCCGCGGATTAAAATAAAAAAATAAAAAAATTATTACCTACCTAATTGTTTTGAGTACTTCATATTCCAGAGAGAGCAAGGCTGAACGACTGGGGACTTGGAATTCTTGATACTGTAACTTGGTTTATTTGCATTCGTACTTAATTGTAACAATAAACTTAGTAGTTTTTTAATCTATAAATGATATAAAAATCATACTGTACCGTGATACTACTCGTATCAAAGGTATTGCCCCAACTGTGGTCAGAGGTTGTCGTGTTATCGAAACGTCACCGTCGGGAGTCATAAGATTAAATTGAATACAAATTAATCAGAGTGAGCACTCTATAGGGTACTGCAACTGAAGTTGGTGTAAAAAAATTGTTGAGGACTTTAGTTTGGTAAGTAAAATCCGAACTGGACCTAAAAAGTGACTTCTGTGGCACTTAATGTATAATAATAAAAAGTTTAGTGTCAATAAAGTAGAGCTCGAAGAAATTGCAGTATTAAAAGCGATAGCCACGTGATCTGCGGCTGAAATAATGTGGTGTTGAGATAAAGTAGATTGATGACTGTAGAATAACTGGGACAAAGAGACTTAAGGGTTTGTGGTTATCTTTGCTGAGGATTTATTATTGTTGAGAACATAAATTATCATCGATGATTTAAGATACTTAGTAGTGATTTTTATTTAGAGTTGATCTTAGGAATAAATACAAGGAGTTCCTAAAATACTCTTAAGATATATCAGGTACTAGATATCATTACTACAAGCAACATACTTGATGACAGACAGACTATATGATAACATCTTCAAATTTTCAAAAACGGCACAAAAGTGCAAAATAATGTCGTAATACCAATCTGTCAACCCTTAGTGCTTAATTATAAGTAAAAAGAATAGAAGTGTAAAGGTATCCTTGACAATTAAGGAAGACATCTACCTATAAACATTAGAGGTATGAAAAACCCATCCGTCATGAATTGGGATTGAATTGAGTTCATTTTCAAATCACGTAAAGAGAGTACTCGTGTTAAGCCAGTGAGATTGTTATTTTACATCGTAGAAGGCACTCGTAGAGGTATACCGGAGGTGCTTAACGAACACATTCACTGGATAATAAATTCTGTAAGAAGCTTTTTATGCGGTTGTAAAGTAACCGCTCTCAGAATCCTGGTTGGGATTCAGTGTAACTGATGTTACACGAATATTATACAATATTACTAACATCTGCTACAATAAATTTATAGGTTCTTACGTTTTGTGTTAAGTTGACTTTCTGATTTTGTAAGTATGTTTGTCAGATTGTTTTCTTGTACGCCCAGTGAGGTACTGAATGGTATTTAAGAATCAATTAGAATTGTTTCAAGAAGTACTTAGGTACTTACTGTGTGACCCGCGACGCTCAAAGCCTGCAAAAGGCAAATAGAATAGCCTCACTAAGGTCAATAGAAAAATATGAAAACAATTTATGCAACTAAATAAAATATAGTGTCTGTTTGACACCTTTTGAGTAAAGAAAGTAGCTAGGTTTATTGGGTATAAATAAAGTCAAATTTTAAATGTTTTATTTGTCTGTCAGTTCCAGTTAATTTCTGAAACGGCTGGACCAATCTGGCAAATTTTATAAGATGTAACTTGGACTACTTTTTATCCCGGGAATGAGTTCCCGCGGGCATGGGCATCAGTCCTAGAATAATTGTTACATTAGGGGCAGTTACATACATTCGGTACATACATCAGTACATACATTCGGCAGGTAGGTACATTATTACATAGGGCAGTCCAGCCTATCATTAGCGCCTCCAGCATGCTGTTGGGGCCGCACTCGTCTTACAAGAAGTGAAGTCGCTCTCTGTTGCATAAAAACAATCCACTCTCGCTTCAGCGAACATCGACGACTTTATTTTAAAAGGTACCTACTCGAATAAACATGAAACTCATTTAAATCGTTGCTCTTATCAGCGGTTGTATTGTGTAGCTCGGAGCTCGGCGAACAGCTGTCAGATAAATACAACATTTAATTATAATAAGGTGAAGTACAGAAGATCGCAGTACATTGTGATGCGAACAATCGTTCGACCGATAAGTATGAAAATATTATTAATATAAAAACTAAATGACATGCTGTTAGTTCACAATTGAGAACGACATTTTTTGTTTTGAAAAAATTGTGGAACTTCAAGGAAGGTGATATGTATAAAACCAAGTCGTGATGGTTAAAGTATTTATGGCTCGAGAACGGCTGGACGGATTTTGTAATTATTTTTTGTTGTGTTCGTTATTATCAGGAGAAGGTTCTGGAAGAAAATAAACCGGACAAGTGCGATTCGGTCACGCGCAAAAAGGGTTCCGTGCCAAAGTGAATGGCACTCCCCTTATATTAATTATGTTCTGTTTTTTAGTATTTGTTGTTATAGAGGCAACAGAAATACATCATCTGTGAAAATTTCAACTTTTTATTTTTCACAGTTCATGAAATACAGCCCAAGACTGAAGGACGGACGGACAGCGAAGTCTCAGTAATATGCTTACCGTTTTACCCTAAGGGTACGGAACCCTAAAAAAGGTGTGCGGAAATGTGAAAAATATATGCGGTACGAAGTTCGTCGGGGCAGCTAGTAAAATATAAATTTTAAATAGTACAATAAACACAATTTAATTTAAAAATTACAAATCTCCGACGCAAAAATCTTTCAGACTTAACTTATGTATTGATTAAAGACTTTATTTCACTATTTAAATTTTGATATCTGAGATTTAGGTATTCAAAACTTATCATTGGTGAACTATTATTGTTATAAAAGAAAACAAAATAAATTACGCAATAAAATATGTCTGCATTCATATGAGATAACAAAAAAAGATATCCGAACCCGAAACAGAAACAATACACCTAGAATAAGCAAAATAACTGCAAAAGTGTGTCAACATACCTCGTTAGATATTCCGGTAAACTAAACCAAACATCGTACCATTAATTAAAAAAAAAGACGCATGCAGGTAACTTTACTAAAAGAAAACAAAGTCTTTGCTCGTAGCTCTTGTAGTTTCCTGATTGGAAAAATGCTCAATATCCTGTCTTCTTCAGATTTATGCGTTATTCTATCGGCTTTGTTTGATACTCTCGGTGTTGGTAAGCAATGTTTTCTTTGTAACAAGAAAAAATATCAATGCTGTCATTTGCAATGTTTGCGAAAATATTATTACAGAATGTTTAAATGTTTTATCATATTTTATTATGTGTTTTAATTAACATAAGCAAATAAAAGGTTTATACACGTTTGATGTATGATAGAGCTCGTTTTATTTAGTTTTTTTCATGCCAATTTTGAACCATTAATTCTATGTTGAGCTCTGAATAAATAAAACCGTTCTTTACGTACTAACACCTTAAATTTAATGTTCTGAGTAAGGTATCATAGAAAGCTACATTATTTTAATTTTAAACGTGTACATAATACAATTAGTAATGCATATTAAGTTTATAAGGCATGTTTTGAGTTAATTTCCATTGAAAAGTTTTACTTAAATTATAAATCACTGTCGTTTAAGGGCCCAGACCGCGCACGGATAAAGTCGATTTTGAGCGACAGCAGCGCTATTGTTGCCCGAATCATCCGACGGGCGGGTGAATGACCCAGAGAGCGCGATTTTGAAAATGTTTTGCGACAAACGTTCCGTTGAGTTATTGTTATTGAAGTTGAATATTTACAGCATAACAAAAATGTTGAATTATTGGAAATAAACGACTGCCTATTTGTAAAATATTCCAAGAGTAGTTTTCGTTATAAAATGATCCTAATTACTAGATAAATAAATAAGAGTAGTTTGAGACACAATTTTTATGATTTTCTATTTATAATAAACAATCAAGAGCAGGTCCGGACTGACCTTTTTGTATTCTACTTACCTAAAATTCCAACTACGAGTACCTATGTATTTATTTGTAATTTTACTACCAAAGTTTATTCTTATTTCGTAAAATTTTCATTCAATAAAATAATTGCAAATTCAGTAGGAAGTACGGTCGAAATAACATCACGCCTTTCCTCGCTAGTGTTTATATCTACGCAAGGAAATGTGCCTATTGCGTAAACTCAAATACTTTTTGCTTACGATCACCTCGCAATCTAAAAAATCTTCTAGGGTTGTACAAAAAATTGTCAATAAATGAAACACAAGTATAAAAATGGTTCATATAATTAAAAGTAAACAAAATATGAGTCGCCACCTAAAAAGCGTGCTAGGGTTGTACAAAAATTAGTTATAAACAAACATGAAATTTATAAATTATTCATATACTTAATTAAACGAAAGTAAACAATAACAAAATATGAGTTTAAGAGTTTCTAATGTTTTTTTCATTTTAATGATTACTGATCAAATTCTGATTTCTACTAATTTGATGATAAAATCAATTGCTATTGCAAAACCTATCAGAATGAAAATGTTACCAGCTGCCCGATTCACGTAATAAAAACCGTAGCGTAGTGACTTAAAAATGTCACTTCGCACACTTTTTAACCGACTTAAAAAAAGAAGAAGATTCTCAATTCGCTGTATTTTTTGAACCGATTTTGATGATTTTTTTTTTATTTGAAAGCTGGTGATCCCGTGTGGTCACATTTTAATTTCATTAGGATCGGACCTTGGGTTTACACCAGGTAACTCTTCAAAATCGTATAGGAATTGTATAGAAATTGAGCTATTGGAAGATTTATGACAATCCAAGACTAGATAAGTAAGTGCGTTAAAAACAGAAAACCAAAAGGCGATTTCTAAGTTTCTAAGTTAAAACGACTTTTGAACTGGCGTGTTTACGTGAATCGACCGGCTGGGTAGTTAAGTTACCTCAGTCTCTTTCAAAATCATTAGACGTTCTTCTCTTTCAAAACACGTAAAGCTCTTTCTTTCCTCTCTTTCATAGCCTCTATGACATTGGGCGGGTCACGAATAGGCATGCTTCGTGACTGCCGAGGATCAACTAATTCTGGAAGGAGGCAATCGTAATAAAATCTAACTAATTTCATCTCCATTTTCTCCTTCCAAAATTTGTCGTCCTTTTCTATAATATAAACTTTCATAGGTACAGTAGCACCAAACCAGATGCCAAGCATGCAAACGTTTCTTTTAGTTATATGTAGCTGTCCCTGAATTTGGAAATACCAGTAATGATTTTTATTTATGACATAACCCTTGGAAGCCTTGTCCTTAACCCAAAAGGTATGTTTGGCCATTGCTTCATCAAGAGTCATGCCAGCTAAAGAATGTGGGCACTTAATTTCAATTAAACCGTTTGCATAAATGCCATCTGGTGTAGTACCAAGAAATTCATATTGATCGTCGACGAACAAACCGCAACCTTGTATACTAATATACTCTTGAATTTCTAACTGTCTAATTGCAGTTTCTTCGTTCACCGTACAGCAGGCAAACTGGAGATATTACTACCATAAACGATTTTACAAACAAGAGCAGCACAACTTGTGCTCTCTCGTTTTTTACAAACTTCCCCGAACGATGATGAGGTTAGTAATTTTCTCCTTGTACTCATCCACTCAGCACTACTTCTTTGCAAATGGATCGACCTTTCAAGCTCCTCTCTTTCAGCACAAGACAACTTTAAATCAACTAAAAAAGATGACTTGGCTTTCTCATATAATTCTGGACTCAGATCAGGTTTTTCGCAGTTTGGTCCATAGTGAGCGTCTTTCGATACAGCGCTGTGGCTTTTTTTCAATCTTAATTTAGGTTTAGCAATTAAACGGTTTCTACGATTACTATTTTCCACTTTCGCGATCAAAGGATTAGGACTAGATTTAAATATGACTTCATGAGTTTTACTACGAATCGATCCCGTATTAAAAGACACAACAGCAGCTGCGCATCGGCCCGCATAAGAACCACGGGAAGAATAATTTACACGCTTACCCCCAACTAATTTGGCAATTACTCCGTTAAAACTTTCAACTATATTACTTGTGCAATTATGAATTAAACTTCTAGAATGATATGACAGTCTTTTACTTAAAATTTCTACCGCGTCCATTAATCCGCATCCAACAATTGCTGGAAGTAACCCAACAGTTTCTATTCGACGAGTGTCAGGTCTACAAAAATACTCCTTGCAATGTTGGTGATTACCAAATACGTGTTGTGGACCATTTAGAATATCTTCACTAAGATTTTTTATTTTTTCTTCGAGTGACTGATTTTGATCCCCCCAATATTTAATCGCGCATTTTACACCCGTTCTTAAACGCAAATACCTTTCTTTTAGGAATTTCCGCAACTCGCAAGGATACTTAGTGTCTTTCGACAATTTCTCCAAGCTATTGCAGTAGTTTCGTAAAAGATGATTTTTGCATTCAATTTTCTCTACTATTAAATTATCGTACGGACGCGAATCTAATATTTTTTTATAAGTACTGGAATCGCCGTCTGCTACAAATTTATTATAAATTACACCGTGATCAACAAAGGAACGTTTAAACCCCTCAACTATTATGGTCGATTACATCCCGGTAGATGATCCTGAATAATTCTTGAAACAATGGTGTTCCGGGGGCTGACTGTTGTTCTTTGCGGCTCGTGCACAGACTACGCAGTATTTATTTTTAACTCCAAAAAACAATACTTTATTAGTTTTAATGCCAATTATCGCAGCTGCGCCGGATAAGGCGGAAAAATTCTTACCATAATATCTCTTGCTCCAACAACCGTCAACAGCAACAGATATTAATGGTGTACCATTTTTATCAACACTACCTATAGACACTGCGTACTCCGCTTCTTCCTTGACAGCTTCTGCCATGGAATGTGCTGCTGTCTTTTCCCACCAATCGCAAACCGTATTATTAATTTCATTGTACAATGAAGGTGACATGATTGGTAGGGCTACTGCGGCACTTAATGTTTTTAACTGAGAGTAGCTCCCACCAGATGATATGATACCAGACACAATTTGATGATTCACTTCCATGCTATCTTCTTTCTTTTCAACCAAACACACAGTAAATTTCATATTACACATACTACATTTTATGATGAGTTTTGAGTCCAGACCAACTTTTACTTCACCTATTATACTGAGGTAACTTAACTTACAATCCATTGGACCGTGGTCCCCTATGGCCTGAAGAGCTTTAAAAAAAAAAGAAATATCCACTACTCTACGCCCAACTTCCACTTCATCCACCTTTCCCTCTTGACGGTTGTCAATAACTAGTTCCTGTAAAGAAAGATAATGGCTTGATTTTTATTATAAAAAATAATTCAAAAGGTATGGGCCAAATTTCTTCAAACATAGCTAAGAACTCCCTTAGAATACATCTTTGAAACACAGAACACTAGATCAAAATCTTAAACGTTTTTATCAGTCTTCGTCAATTATGAAAGTGAATAAATAAACATAATAAAAAACTGGTTGCTTGTAAAGTCGGTTTAGGACGATAATTTTATCGGATAACGTCATAATATTATTCTCCATCGCTTGTACTGCGCTCTCGCTTGACCCTAGCGTGACATAATGTGACACTTTTTTGTGCGTGTTGCCGGTGTTCATCGATTTATAAGACGTTATCACGTCATAAATTTAATAAATCCGACTATATGCATAAAAACTCAAAAGGTAAAAAGAAAACAAGTCTACGGTCTTGAATTATGTTACACTATTGTAATAAATCGAATTCAACAGTTGAGACCCATTGAAATCCTCACAGGCTCGAAGATATTCCTGACTAGCTAAATATTTCTTTAGAAATAGGCCCCGACTGCTAAATACGCTATATTACAATGGTGTTGTTATTTATTTTTATTACACATTTTCATTTTTTAATCTGTCGGGTTTTAACATTTTTATTGTTTATTTATTTATATTCATAACTGACGAAGACAAATATAAAAGTGCAAAAGAATTCATACAATATTATGTTCGTGATGAACAGAAATTATAAATTTCCTTTACGCTATACGTATTGGTTTTTTATGGCGTCACTTATTCTATGTCACTCGGGCTTAGAAGACAATTCTAATGATACTAAAAACATTAAAATCGGTTCAATAATTTTGAACTTATCGTGCCACAAAGATATATTACTTAGTATACATACATACATACGTACACCAGTCGCGTAAAAGATAATATTTTACAAAAAAAAATCTTGATTTTGGTAAAATACGAGATTTGAACGTGAATTTTCTTTTGAGAAAGTAATTGAGAAGTATGTGTTTGTCTCACAATGAAAATAATAAATATTGCAAAAAAAAACTGTAGGTACTGAGATTTTGTCTTCGCCCATCACTAGCTAGTTTGTTTATTTATGTAACAAGTCTACAAGAATTACGTATAACAACTTACCTCTATACAGCGCGTAGCAGTGTTGCTCGGAGTCTCGGCCTGAAGGTTTTCTTCATTTTCAGTACTGGAAATATTATTCATCAATATCCACTTTTTATTTATTTTGTAATTTTTGTACAACCCTACGCCAGGCACGGCGCGCGCGCGCCCGTGCAATTTCTGATAGGAAACATACCTACTTCCACTTCCACATATTTAGACATGATGAACATGAAAACTAATAATACTGTAACTAATAATAGTGTAAGCAAACTCATTGCTTTGAAATACATAAATATATGAAAACTAATACTATATTATGTAATAAAATTTATTATTATGAAAATTGTTCCTATAGAAATTGACTTTATTACTTATATAGATATTGAAATTACGTAATTATTACCTACTGGACATTGTAATTTTTCTTCTTAGACTGACATACCTAATTGTGTACCTATCTAATTACATGTCAAATCAATATTTACATGCTGTTGTAGGTATATGTCTGAATCAGGCGATCTAAATCATTGTACCTATTTGCTTTGTAATGTACCTACCCTGTTCAAAATGCAAATAGATTATATTATTATTACTACTAAGACATGATAAGCATACACACAAATAAAAGTAATAAAACTAGGATTTTTACTTGACACTAACACAAATCTAGTAAATTTTTTCTAGGTATTTAGGACAAGACGTAGTCAAGTAGGCAGGTAAATAAATAAGTAGGGAGGAACTTACATTTTATTCCGAGATCTTTTGGCTTTCACGTTTTTATAATGCGTACTAAATTTTCTTTTCGCTGGCATGGCACTCAGCAAATTATCCTGCGAAAAGAGACCCTCGATTACCAATTACGTTTATGATACCTATTGCCTTTATCATGTTGAAAAATCTATGTATGTCGTGCAGAGAACTATATACCCCGCCAGTTCATATCTCGAGAAAATAAGGTGGGCAGGGCTTTGATTGTTTCAAGCCTGAATTGATACCTACTTTACAAGGTTCATAAAATGACCTACGCAACAAAGTAAATAATTTTGTATTTCTTACGATTTATATCTAGTTCCATCATGGTTTTCTTTCAGACTTTCATTATATCGGTACTTTCTATTTACTGAAAGTAAATTAGTTATAAAAATATTGTACTTACAGTTTTTCACAAAAAACACAAATTCACAACACGTAATTTTGCTGTAGCATCCGACACGCGTGGAGTCACTTTGAAATTCTATGGCGCACTGGCGATTAGTTGCGACGATCGTTCTATCGGGACGCGTTTGAATTTGCATACATTTTTCTATGGAGAATTTACGTAAAACATATCTAGATTTTAGGGCTTTAAAAGGGGAAGTCTTTGTTTGTAAAGGTACAAAAAAAAGTACATGGTTATATTTATTGGCTTTTTCAGTGTTCAAAAAGTGTTTCTTTTTATCAATTTGTGTTGATTTATTGGGTTAAATCTGAAAAATACGAAGGCAGGTTTTCGAATTTTTTCTCAATTTTGTGCGTTTGTTGACGTTTATTATATAACAACTACAGGGTTTTAAGAGTTAAAATTAGCACTAACATCATTTTTGGTCTTTCATTTTAATATATACAAATTATCGTTGTTATTAATCATATGTAAATAGGTTAAATATGAAAAATCGTAACACTCTTTTCGGTGATTTTCACGATCTGGGCCCTTAAGAGTGAGTACCTATATTATATTATTAAATTTGAGCATATTTGCTAAAACATGAGCATGACTTAGGTCATTGGTCAGAGGGTATTAGTACCTTGAGAAAGTTTGCTTCGGGCCCCAAACCGATCTTTCTAAAGGTACTTATACCTTCTGAATATTGAACAAACATAACTGTATTATTTAACCAAAACGGTTGTAAATCATGAGACATATAAATAAAGACATCGTGTCCAAATACGCGTATACAATGTGTCGGTTACACAGGATAACTGTGACAATAAATTCCAAACCGCCTGTTTGTTTATCTGTGACTACCGGCTACTAGTACAGCAAATATTTGAAAGGGTTCACTTTTCACAATATCAGCGGGAAAAACAATGTGAAACAGAAATAGCGTCGGGGTTTTTAGATAACTTTATTTGGACTATTTATAACTACGAGTACTTATATTTATAACTTTATTTAGTTTACTATAAAAAGAATTGAGTAAATCTCTTCACAAAATTTTGGAACAACATTATACATTACAAATTACAAAAAGCATTAATAAACTAACGTTTATAGCAATACTTATTAATTGTGTGGCTACAGTAGTAAATGTTCGTGGATGAAGGACAGGTGTAAAATACACATTATTTTAAACAAACTTAAAAGTATTTGTCTTAGCACTGAAATTCCTTTTCGTGCAAAAAAAGAATTGAAAATATATCAGATGGAGGAAAAATCCCTGGACGTGACGTAAATGTAACAGAAAGAGAAATATGACGTCAGTGAGCTGCGCAGCGCTCCTCACTTCCTGATACGAATAATACTTAATATCCTGTCTACCTGCGATTTATGTTTTGTTCTGTCACCTTTGTTTTTCTCATTTCTCCAGTAATATTTTTTTGAGGACAAAATCATAACGATTTTATCCGATTACTCACCGATATACTCGTATTTATTCAATTCAACTACATTATGACACCACTTCAAACCAAGCCAATTCAGAATAAGGTTGCCTGTTGTCATGCCAATAATTAAACGTCTGATTGCGTTTACGAGTAAAACTATGAACATTACTTTATATTCTACCAGTTAAACTACTTATAGTTTTTAACGGCAATGCTGGTTTAGTAGTGTTCTTTAAAAATATATGAGTAACATTCAATAAGAGAAATGTACACATAGAAATGAGTGTGTATTTAGGTATTTTGACACAACGGATAGGTATCTTGTTACACATAAATTCAAACGCGATCTGCCATCACGCAGTGTTTTTAAATCATAACCAGAACCAGACCAGAACGGTTTTAAATCATAACCAAGAGACATAAATAAAAGACACTGAAGTTTCGGAACATGCGACTACAGTTTACTTGTGTGCATTGGGTAACAATACCAATAATTCATCGCCAACCGCTTGTTTGTCTGTCTGTCTTCACCGCCCCTCTTATAGCAAATATTTAAAAGGGTTATCTATCTTGTAAGCGAATAAACAAGAACAAATGAAATGAAAAGGATTGTATTGAGAGTGTCGAGGACATTTTCTTTGTTTGTTTCTAACAAATTAGATAGATAAATATTTTATTTTCCAAGTTCGCTCCTCTCCAGTTGGTCTTATATTGACAATATAGTATTCCCAGTGTGGGTGTGTATACACTCCCACTTGCCTAAGAAACCAGTGATTAACAAAAACAATGACATCTTTTTCAATCAGGAAAGGTTCAGTATCTTTCGTTACACTTTGTAACTACTATATTTTCATAAAAGCAAAGTAACTTCCTTACCTAGACCGTTCTTGAGAGCTGCAAGCATCTTGTTTAATGAGAACTCAACAGCATTGTTGTTTCGTTAAAGTTAATTATTCAATTTAAATCTGAATCACCTCTCGAGAACTGTTTGTAGTTGGAAGATGTTCACGGGACCTGTTTTTTACACTGAGTTATTTGAAATCTTCTTTCATTAAACATTTTTATGTCATAGTGAACTTTCTGAAATGGTGTTAAGGTTTTAAGATAAAATTTTACAGTTCACAGAATAAACCACTTGCAATTTGAAATTGAAATACTACAAGTAGGTACGTACCTTTCGGGTTGTGAACTCTTTAAGCTTATAATTCGTAATAGTGTCAAAGGCTTACTACAATAATATGTTTAAGGGAATATAAAAGCTTCAGTAATTAAGAAATATGTATGCTTAGAATATCTATACGACACGTGTAGTGTAATTAAGGCGTTAAGACAAGCTAGCACAATACAACTAAGAAGTTACTTGAAGTTAGTCAGGAGGGATTTCTGTTCGCACCAACTTATAATGAATATGAATGTAACTGGTGAGAACATAGTGGGATTTAATAGTCTGTAGATTGTTCTTTGAACCATCTTTTAACCTCGTTTTTTTCCATACCTACATTTATTACTTTATTTAAGAAAGTAAAGTCAGTGCTATTTGAATTATTTTATTGATGAATTAAGTTGATATATTCAATGTTGCACGTTGTTATTTCTCGACTCAATTTATACGGGGAATCTCAACTATTTAGGACTTACCCACAGCACAGTAAGTAAATTTTTATTTTTTTATTTTGGTGGAATAGATAGCTACAATGCTTAGAAGTTTTGCGCTCACAGATGTACTCAGTGAAATTTTAATAATTGGGCACAATCATCTACTTATGAAAAAATATACGCTAAACCGCGAGTTGGACTTTGAAATATAAACTGCTAAGCAAGTAAAATCCCCCGCTTCACCTGGTACTGTAACCTAACCCTTGGCGTTTCTGTAATCTCCGGATACTACAGCTTATGCTAAGTATTCCAGTATTTGATACAAGGATATGACTGCAGTGCGCCTAGCAGGACAGTTAGCGTAAACGGTACAGAGATAATAAATAACTAAACCAAGGTTGATAAAAACCTGCACAGTATTTTGGTACTATACATGAAAAAAAAAACACGCATTGCGTTAAATTTCATTTGATTGCTCTTATGTCCTTCTCCCACGGAGAGCAAACAATGAAACAATGGTGTTGGTATGATAGAACACTAAAGTGTTTGTAGACTTTAACATCTTTACAAAAAAACCAGCCAAGTGTGAGTCTTACTCGCGTACAAAGGGTTCCGTACTAAAACTACAAAACAATAACGTTTGTTGTATAGGACCCCCCTTAAATATTTATTTAATTCTGTTTTTTAGTATTTGTTGTTCTAGCAGCAACAAATACATCATCTGTGAAAATGTCAACTTTCTAACTATTACGGTTCACGAGATACAGCCGGACGGACGGACGGACGGTTCCCGTTTTACCCTTTGGGTACAAAACCCTACAAATTAGGTAGGTAGGTTAGTAGGTACCTATATGTATAAAATTAACTTGTGCCCAATGTAAAAAAGATTTCTTCAAAGAACAGTTACGCTATCTTATTCGTATGAAACAGGATAAACTTTTTTCAATTTTATTCAAACTGAATATTTTATTTCAGTAAGTAAGTCACACGACTTACTCTCATACCGTTATTGGATTCAATTTGTATCGATGGTACTTTGAACATCGCTTGGCTGAATGAGTCTGCATTTGCACTTTTCTACATTTTAAAAAAGATAAATCGTTGTCAACTCGATGGCTCCTTTTACGCTTCGTGAATTTGAACGAGGTGTTGAATTAATTTGTGAAGCGTTTTAGACTACATAAGTAGGAAAGTATTATGAAATTAAAGTAGGTACTAGACATAAGTAAGGTATTCATTGGCGTAACCGTAAATAGTTTGAGACTAGAAATTGCTTATAGTGAGAATATTAGCAACCAGAAGAGGATAATTATTATGAGAACCGACGGTCCAGCTGGTTTTACTTTCTTCCCGAACAGACAAGCAAATTTGACAACAATATAAGTACGTGGGGCAAACAAGAGATAACTGTGGCGAAAATCGAAATTTGATATCCTCCTGATTCAACTCCCGATTGACCTCTCGAAATCTGTACCTAATGAGGGCCGTAACTAGTAAAACCTACAGTTTTATCTTGGTAAGTACGCGTAGTATAAGGCTATTAATTTTGAGGGAGATCCTAAATATTAAGTGCGGTGCGGCGAGAGCGGAGGCACGGGAGGCGTAGAGGGCATAAAATATTAAAACGGTGCGTCCATGAAAGAGTCCAATGGCGTTCGGTCACTAAATTGGCGATATCGGCAAAGTTCGTATAAAAGGAAACAGCGATGCTAGAATATGGACAGTGTTATGTTCCAGTGAATGCTATACTATAATACGGTCACGATTAATCGAACTGATACTCGCGGCTCTGCTCAAGTGGTACACCTTTCTCATTCCCAATTCTCACGGGAACAATTCACCGAAATACAAAGTAGCCTATGTCATTCGCAAATATTTTTTTGTTTTAATCGGTAAAGTAGTTGCAGAGATCAAAGGAAATACAAATAAATATGTCCTGAAGATTCCTACATTAAAAATACTGTAGATATGAATTGAATACCTTTTCGAAGTAGAGTTATAAATAAAATGTAGTATTTTTAGTTGCTAAACCTTTTGAAGCAGACCGTTTCACTTTCGTTAGGTTCTTCAAAACTAAAAGACTTTGTATGTGGTATTGTTATGAGAAAGTTCGACAACAAACAAGCTAGCGAATCGGTTTCTGAAATGTTGGGTAAACTCTAGCAAATAAAATAAGTATTGACTTTAACATAAAATGATACGGTCCGTGAGACTGTAAGAAATATTATGATTCATTAGGTACTTAAGCCATGATCATAATCATTTGTGATTCCGGAATCTGCCTATGACACTCGCAACCGAGCATGATTATAAATTTCAAGTAAAATAATGAATATTTCCTCAAAGTTTGTATCCAGTAGTGGTGAGCAAAGTTAACTGAGCCTGGATGATCCAGTTATGCCGTCCAATTATTTTAAAATCGGCCCAAAAGCAGCGCGCGTGGTCCGCAACCGACCACCTCTGATGGTACAACCTAACCGGACCAAGCGCTTTTACACTACACGACGCTTAGGAAATCTTACTCTGAATCGTAATCTGAAAACCAGTGCTACTTATTATTCGGCGTTTCGCCCAAAGAGTGTGATGTGTATTGATATTATGCATACATGGTCCTTAGCTGGAAATTCTCTTCATCATCAGCTCATCTAGATGATGAAGGGATCTCGCTCACCAACTGCTTCTTTTTTTTACCAGACCGGGCTTTGTAAATGTGGTTTTTAGTAAGTATTACTACACTTATCCATTGACAGAAAAATCTAATTCCAAAATACATTAAAGCTATTTTGACAAATCGTAAAGTGTAAATGCATATTTTTGTAGAGGCAGCACAGAAGTGCTATTTTCATGAAACGTGAAATTGATATTGCGGTTGGAGACGCGAGAAGAATTAATTTGTTTCAAATAACTTTTAGAAGATACATGATAAAATTGGTATTAGGTACCTACCTACGAACATGTAGCGCAATTCATGAGAAGTGCTTACATGAATTAATAACTTATTTATGGGTACCTAAATCTGAAACAAAGAAAGAAAGAAAAGCGGGGGCGAGTGACCGAAACGTCAACGTTTTAAAATTACTAAACGTTAGCAATTACAAAGGGACCTGCTGGTTTTATAAAGTCAACATTTTAAATAACTTTTAAAATCTTACCGTTTTTGGGTTCCGTAGGTCAAGTTTCGGAATCCTTATAGTCATGTCTGTCTGTCCATCTGTCCTAGGCTTTCCTCCTAAACGGTGAATGCTAGAAACATGAAACTTTGCGTGGATATATGTGTATTAAATATTTTTTTGTAGGGTACCTCCCCTACACGTAACCAGAATTTGTATTCGTGTATTCGTTTGCGAGATATTCAACTCCCCCCTCCCCCCACCTCTAAAATCTAAATGGCAGGCTCGAAATATCTGAAAAAAATTGTGATGGTAGTCCATTTTAATGAATTTTCAAGTAAAACTATAACGAATCCGATAACTCTGTTAGTTCAGGAGTTATAGACGTGAGTTTATTATGTGTGACTACGGAACCCTTTTCTGTGTGTGGCCCAACACGCACTTGGTCGGTTCTTTTTTTACTGGGACACCCGGCAATGGACGTTAAGGCTACCACTTTAAAAAAAGTATAAACAATATACTAACGGATAAACTAAAAATATACTTACTTGTTAACGCCTGGTATCTGTATCTGTATCTGTATCTGTATCTGTATCTGGTATCTGTATCAGTCAAGGAGTATAATAAACCATAAACAATATTATTCCACTACACAAAATATCAACAAAACAAAATCTCCTTTAAGTATTAGCAGTTCAAAAACAACAAGGCGTTAAGCCAGACGTTCTACAAATCTAAATATCCTTTTTTGGGACGTCTTATCCTTCATCTTGATTTACGTTTTCTTTAAAGCTGTTCTGAATTATATTAGGCACTTAGCTGCTTATATTTCTTTAACTTCTCTACTTTCTAATGGCCTTTGAAGAAAGGTAGATAAGTTCAAAATTATATTACGTCGACGACTGACTACTTGTTGACGAGGGTGAAAAACTACGAGATGAAAAGTCTCGTGTTTTATAATAATATGTTGATACCTGCCTACTGAAACTTTTTTATTTATATATTTATAATCAAATTTTACAGTGTCCAGTCATCAATTACGCAATATTACTTGAAAACAAATAAATTTTAGAATTAATAAAAATAAATAACATTACTTAATTAAAAACATAATTAAAAATAGAATTAAAAGAAATAAATCGAATAAAATTAAATACAACCAAATAAAATTCATTAAATAAAATATAGTCAAGAAACATAGTGTTGTTGGTTTTTTAACATACCTTTACATTCCCCATTGGGGTAGGCAGAGACTATGGAATGCCACTAGCTACACTTACTACCCGTGCTTTTTATTTTCGGTTCTCTAAAAACTAGATGGCTAACTTATTGCGTCACTACGGAACGCTATTTTATGCGTGAACTGGCACGTACTTGGACGGTTATTTTTATGTTTCCCACCTCAGATCTTTCGACTGCGTGAACCGATTTTGAAAATTCTATAAAACCTACGTACCTACCATATTGAAAGTAGGTAGGTACCTAATTAAAGATTTTTTTTTAAATTCCGGGCCGCGGTCGCTCTCACGTACATTGCCGGGCGTCTCTTGTACTCACGCAGAAGGTATTTCCAGTGGCGCACAGCGATTGAAGTAGGTATACTTAATATCTAAGTCTAAGAATGAGATTTGATAATAAAACATGTCCCAAGAATATGCCTACAATCATTGACACATATTCTACCGATAGACAAGAACATTCATTAAAAACATTTTGTTAAAATGCTGGTAAGTTATAACTAAAATTCGCTGCATCGCTAAAATATTATTTATGTTGTCTAACCAAACATTATAAACATGCAGCGCTAGATCGCTTAAAGACTTTAGTTTACTCGAAGATAGAACGCGAGATCTAGCACGTAGTACATAATATATATATCGATGCCTACAATGAGAAAATGAAATGAAAACATTGTACCTAAAGTAAAGGTAAAAGAGATTAATTTATTATGACGTTATTAAAATGTGAGCCGAAGCCATTAAAGTAGGTAGTCCATAAAACCATATTTCATACAAAGATGGTTTCATGGAAGCTTGTTTTATTAAAATTTGGCTAAGCTCGAGTTCATAAAAATGGCACTTCGTAGGCCTTTCGGACCGGGTGGTGTTGTTGGTACTTCCACAAAAATTTACATTTATATTGCTAAGGTATCTTATGTTTGAGCCTGTTAAAACTTGAGTGGGCAAGGGTACCTTCCGTCTCACATTTTCGGCAATCTTCTTATTAATGGAGAAATATTCTGACCAACCTTTTCATGGTTATTTCCTGTCACAGAACAGTGATACACAGAACTAACTAGTCTGGCCATAAATACATTAAAACTTTTCTTTTTTCAACTTTTTAATTATTTTGAATTTGGAACACGTATATTATTTTAAATATATAAATATTTTTTCGATTTCGCGCCATTTCACATATTTTTTCGTGTTCATTATCGAATTACAATATGGAATGGGGCGTTAAAGAAAATAGGGTCGCAGTGATCGCCTTGCACCAAGTGGGTATGGAGCCGTCGTCGGTCATATTCCAGACACTTCAAAAACTTGGTATCAGCCGTATGTTCGTATATCGTACTATCAATAGATCCAACGTGGTCATCATCCATTTTTGTGAAAAAGGAGTAAAAACTTTGGCCAAAGTGTATCAAGATACACCGTGGCCCAAAATAACGTTGACAAAATTTAAAAAATGAAAATTCAAAAACGGAACGCCTTTTGTTATCTTTTGTTTTTTTTTATATTATTTGCTGGTTCCTTGACGCCAAATTTATATTGTTAGTCGGTTGAAAAATTGTTGAAATTAATTTATTTCGCTATGTCAGCGAAACGAGTGCCCATACTTACTTTGCATGAGCGTGGAAAAAGGCAGTGTGAGATAGCAAGCATTCTTGGTGTAAGCCGTCAGTTAGTTTCTGCGACAATTAAACGCTATAATGAGTTGGGCAACATTGAGGACCGTCCTGGAAGAGGACGTAAGAGGACTGTTCGAACTTCTAGGAACAAACACATCATCAAACAAAGGTTATAGTCGCGTCAATAAAGCTTTTTCCCAATCCCAACCCTTATGGGTTTTCCACCATCTTGAAAAAGGCTTGCAAATAGTTATCGCGCTCTATCGGGCAAACTATTCATCGCACAAAAAAATTGCGACCACATTTTTGTCGCAAATTAACTTTTCTACAACTTCGTCCTACAAGTTATTAACAAAAACAGATAAAAATTTGAGAATGAATTTCCTTTAAGGGGTTATATTTGTTTTCCTGATCATTTTACAGTAAATTTCTTCAAAGCATATTTGTAGATGAGTTTTCGAGGAATAATTTTCAATATTAACATTTCGATATTTATTTCTTTATAAGGGTTTTACAGCGCTCCGAAATTAACAGTATTCTCCAATACTCGTAAGTATTTACATAAAAATGAATGATCACACAGTTTTCTTTCATTTTTTCAATATTGAAATAAAAAAACATTGGTATTATTGATGTTGAACTGTAACAACAACACTGTAATAACTATTTAAGGACTCTTTCCCCCACGACGAAACTTTTGAAATCATTGATTTTCACAATAATTTCTATTCTGAGTGTAAATTTCCTAGAATACGACATACATACATACATAAAATCACGCCTCTTTCCCAGTGGGGTAGGTAGAGACCACGGATTTCCACTTGCTACGATCCTGGTATACTTCTTTCGCTTCTTCAACTTTCATTAATATTTCACTAAGGTTTCAAGTGGAAATCCGTGGTCTCTGCCTACCCCAGTGGGAAAGAGGCGTGATTTTATGTAAGCATTCTAGGAAATGTATACTCGGATTAGAAATTATTGTGAAAATCAATCATTTCAAAAGTTTCGTCGTGGGGTAAAAGATTCCATAAATAGTTATTAACAATAGTGCAGTGCAACATCAATAATTACAATGTATTTTTGCACTTTTTAAGTTAATTCTTACTAATTTATGACACTTTTTGATTTAAAATTGAGAGACAATTTAACCATAGTACTTCATTTGACAGACGCCGAATATACAAATAAAAATGATCAAAATTAAATGTTCTTTTAGAAAATAATAAAAAAAATCACAAAATATAGTGTTATTTTTTCGAGTTCATAAAACATTAGAAAGCTTAAAACTTGTTTCCTTGTATAAATACTTATATAAATCTTTACACCGGACCAGAGGTGTCTGCTGTACAAGACACAGATTATACCGTGCGTCGAATACTGCTCTCATCTCTGGAACGGCTCTGCGAAGTATCTGCTGGACGCTCTCGACGCTATGCAGCGACGGGCTATCCGTATTATAGATTGTCCGGAGGTAACGGGAAGCCTTGAGCCGCTAGCTCAGCGCCGAACAATAGCTTCCTTGGCCGCATTCTACCGTATTTACCACGGCGAGTGTTCTGAAGAGCTCTTCAATCTGATCCCACCCTCTTCCTTCCGATCCCGAACAACGCGTGCCGGGCAGAGATGCCACTCCCACACAGTGGATAGCATGTTCGCGAAAACCGAGCGTTTTAAACGTTCGTTTTTCTGCAGAACGATAGTGGCCTGGAACGCCCTGCCTGTGCACGTGTTTCCTCCCACATATAATCCTGGGTTCTTTAAGCGGAGCGTGAAGAGGCACATCAGTAGGTCGTCAAGTTGAGGGCCACTCTCTATAGTATTGTGTGCTGTGAGAGTGACCCACAATCGCTAGACGTCGTCATGACTTACCACCAAGCGGGCGGCGTCAATTTGGCGAACCCAATATAAAAAAAAAATATTACATCTTTTTTAAACAATACAAATAATTATTTCCCCCCTCTGCAATATTTCTGATTTTAAATAATATAAAAAAACAAAACTTAAAACAAAAATGATCCAAATCGGAGCTGTTTCTGAGGACTTTCGAAGATTGCCTGTTTTACGGCTTCATTGACTCGACTATTACTACGCAATCCACAGATAAAGGTGCAAAAATTGTCACAAGACTTGATTTTGACTGGATTAGTCGTTCCACCGTGCAACGTATAGTGAAATATGACCTCCAATTGATCCCTTATAAAATTAGAAAAGCTCAATTGCTTACAGATAAAGACAAAAAAGTTCGTCTTGAGAGGTGCATATTGCTTAAAAAGCGTTCCGTAGCTTCAAATTGGGAACATAATTATCATTTTTTCTGATGAAAAATTATTTTCGATTGAGCAAGCCCACAATCACCAAAATGACAGGATCTGGTCAGTATCTCGTCCTGGAGCTACTGCGGTTGTTCCGCACCGTCAAAACGCACAAACAGTTACGGTTTGGGGAGGAATATGTTGACGCATTGAATTGAAAACCACCTCCTTTATTGGAAGTCGATAGATACCTAAACAAGGCGAGTTGGCTCTCTATTCCCAGTATATTATTTTTTTGGATTGAGGTTCTACCTAATGTAATGGGTTATTTAGTTATTTATTAAACTTTTGTGTTAGGTACATTGTATTCTTGCTTACACCAGTTGTGGTCACAGGCTGACCCGTGGGACCAGGTCAAAACGTCGCCGCATCGAGCTGTAAAAAGCCCCCTGCATTCATCTTAATTCCTGTGTTAAAGTAATGTTTAATTATTAAGTATGTGCTTTTAACTGTTGTCATTTTTTGGTCAAAATAAAATACAGAAAACACAGTGTGACATCTTGTTAAAAATTCGAGAACTAACTAGCAGCGAATTAATGTAGCCAATTAATAGATAGAGCTACCATCTCATGTTATGAAAACGTCACACAAGTCAGCTGTCATGCTCAAGTGAAAACCATTGTATGTTCTGTAACTGTCATCTGTCAGTTCTGTCAAGTGCCTGGCCTGGTTGTTTGGTTATTTCTGTTTATGGTTCTGTTTCTGTTTACTGTTGTTTAGTTTTACATTTACACATTTTGCACTGTTTATCGAAGTTATTTCATTGATATGAATTAATAATGACTGAAAAAAACAAATTTCGATGTGTAAATTGTGGTAAACCAGCTGCAGCTCTCTACAGGATATACAGTCCAACAGTATTAAAGCTTACAAAATGTGTAAGTGATTTTTGTCTTATAATCAGTCTTAAATTCTAACTAAGGACATTATCTACAGTTGTGTTGATTGCCGGTAAATATGGACAGGGTAGGACCAGCTATCATTTCAAACCCAATTTTTCAGGAAAGCTATTCGGATAAATTTGGAAATCGTTTTGCGCCTAATAGTGACCTAACTTAAACAGACAGGTCTCCAACATTAGAATACATGTTAACTAGAAGTGAAGAAGGGTAATTTGTAGTTCAGTGAACTTTACCAGTTTAATAAGGTTTCATGTTTTACCTGTTACAGGAGAGTTGCAAAGGAGTCGTTGATAAATACATAGAATATGACCCTGTGATAGTCATGATAGACTTGGTGTTGATGTCCAAAGAAGCGCAGAGGCATGTTTTATTCAATACTGAATTTAAGGTACCTATGTTCCTATAAAACATACTCCAATACAAATCAACATTTATTATGACTCAACTGCCTCGGTGGCGCAGTGGTATGAGTATGTGACTGTCGTACCTGAGGTCCCAGGTTATATTCCGGGTTAAATCAAATTATTTGTGCGATCCACAAATGTTTGTTTAGGATTTTGGGTATTTTCTATGTATATTTCTTTACTTGTATATTTCTAAATACAGACTTACATATGTATGTATTTAGAAATATATACGTGTGTTTATTATTAGCTTAATTTGGGCTAGATGACGTTGTGCCACGACATTGTATAGCCTAAACGAAGCTGTAAGCTTTTGCTATGACCTAACCTATGTGCTAGACAACTGATAAACATAGGTATTTGTCACTGTATCATATACATAATATACTCTATGTATATTATGTATGTATCTTTAGAAACACCCAAACTCCAAAACAAACATTTGTGGATTACACAAATATTTGATTCGACCCTGGAATCGAACTCGAGACTTCAGAGTCGAAAGCTGATTCACTACCAACCACACCACCGAAGTAGTCATAGTTTTGTTTCTTGTTTAAATTTACATTTTCTAAAAATATTTTAATTATTTTTAAGTTTCCAAAGCACCCGTCATAAAACAAATTAAGGATAAAAGTGCATCACAAAGACCATTACCTGCTGGTAAAATATGGACATTTTATTTGATAGCCTATCCCATTGGGGCAACACACATTTTTGTCTTTGTATGTAGGTACCTACTAAAACATTTTACACTATAAAAAATGCATTTAAAAGAATAATATCCAGTACGATGAAAATAATGTATTACATACTTTCATTTGCCAGTCATATTGGAAACTGCTCATCGTACTCATGATGTTAGAAACATATGCAGTGTGGCGCAACGACAGCCTTTTTAACATAACTGTCAACTCAATATGTGGTTTTGAAACCACAAATGTTACCAACAGGTTAGTATATAGTAATTAAATTTACTTACTATCGTATTGAACTGACACAATGTTCTTTTCCACTAGTTTTAGTGTTCCATACCCAAAAAAGGTAAAACGGGACCCATATTACTAAGGCTCCGCTGTCCGTCCGTCTGTCACCAGACTGTATCTCATGAATTGTGATAGTTAGACAGTTAAAATTTTCCCAGGTGATGTATTTCTGCTACTATGACAACAAATACTAAAAACGTAATAAAATAAATATTATAGGGGACCCTCCATAAATATATATAACAGATATGATTTATAAACTTAAGACTAACGGGTCTTTTACGCGATTATTGAGATATAAACATACCTCTTTATTACCCGACGTTTCAGCCCTGTTACAAGAGCCGTGGTCACGGGTGGAGAGATATGATGTTTTACGGAACCCTTTGTGGCCCTTGTGCGCTAACTGTGAGTCGACTGGCAGTTGGCCAATTTTTCTTATCTTTTACAGTGGTCACCATACTCTACCTATCTTAAGCGGTTCTAAAAAAGATTATGGTAACTTGAAACTATGAAACAAGGTTTGATTATTATGTGTTGTTTGAGTTTGAAAAGGGTTGAAGGTTTTAAGAACATAAGGTGTTTTTTGTTTGAGTTATCGCCATATATTTTTCTATCAACCATACCTACATAGACTGTGGCTATAAGGATTTTGGACAGTCCTATACAGCATCTCTTTCGTGTTTTATTATAGGTATTATAAATTAATTATTTCAGACTTACATCATTCAATATTTCAATACCAGAGAGTTGGACAGCAAATTGTTGGGCATGGGAGCCGATCATGAAAGACAATGACGCTGACCTATTTATTTGGGAAAAGGACTTTTATATACAGTTCGTCTCTACAGTGTCAGGTAATAATATTTATACAGGATGTCCTAGAAGTCGACGTCAAGCCGGAATCGGGTAACAGGCTAGGTCATAACAGTTGTCAGAAAAATATAAAAAAAAACTAGGTCTTGTATTTTAAAAATTATAGACGTTCAAAAAATGTAGAGAAAATCTACGCCTTGTGAATGTTTTTTCATTCCTGATGCTACAGATATGTACTTTTTTGTTTTGTTTTTTCTCTAATGTAACCCTGAATACTTTTTCTTTAAAGTCTAAACTGAAATTTAAACTCAATTTCTCTAGCTCGGAAGTAAAATGTCACCGTTTGCCCAAACAAAAATTCAAAATAAATACTTAGCTCAGTTTTAACTGGCCACACTGAAAAAAAAATGTACTAGGTGAGTTAGGCAAGTAACTTTAAAAGTTAGCGCGTTTAATAAGGATTCTAAAACTGTAAAACACTCAATAGTTTATTTCTCGCATTGCGGCCATTTTTTTAATTTTCGAAAAAAAAACAGTTTTTTAAGTGTTTTATTACTTTACTTAGAAGTTATTCTGATGTACCTGTGGCTTTCCACAAGGCCGTAACTCTTAATATTATAGCTAGAGGAGTACCAATAGACTGATTTGATCAGTGTGAGCGAGACAGATAGCTACTATTATTTGATTGAGATAGAGATATCTAATTAAAATATGATAGTTGTTACTGACGTTATTAAATAAAGCAACAATAATTGAAAAACTTTGATTTTAATAAAATTACAACAGATGTTCAAACTCCCTTCCTTCAATCGTAATGCAAGCTCGACATCTTCTTAAAGATCGCGATATCTGACGGGCGAATCTTCCGTTCTTAACAAATTCAGCTGCTTCCGTTAATCGTTGCCGCAACTCGTCAAATCAGTCTATTGGTACTCCTCTAGCTATAATATTAAGAGTTACGGCCTTGTGGAAAGCCACAGGTACATCAGAATAAATGAACTGAGTATTGAGTAATTTCTTAGTAAAGTAATAGAACACTTAAAAACCTGTTTTTTTTCGAAAATTTAAAAAATGGCCGCAATGCGAGAAATAAACTAGTGAGTGTTTTAAAGTTTTAGAATCCTTATTAAACGCGCTAACTTTTAAAGTTACTTGCCTAACTCACCTAGTACATTATTTTCGGTGTGGCCAGTTAAAACTGAGCTAAGTATTTATTTTGAATTTTTGGTTGGGCAAATGGTGACATTTTACTTCCGAGCTAGAGAAATTGACTTTAAATTTCAGTTTAGACTTGTACATGACATCTGTTGTAATTTTAATAAATCAAAGTTTTTCAATTATTGTTGCTTTATTTAATAACGTCAGTAACAACTATCATATTTTAATTAGATATCTCTATCTCAATCAAATAATAGTAGCTATCTGTCTCGCTCACACTGATCAAATCAGTCTATTGGTACTCCTCTAGCTATAATATTAAGAGTTACGGCCTTGTGAAAGCCACAGGTATATCAGAATAACTTCTAAGTAAAGTAATAAAACACTTAAAAAACTAAAATAAAATAAATCTAACTACTTTGCAATATTCCGCCACATGCAAATTACCCAACTCTCGTATTTATTCATGCACAAGTCCGCCCTCCAAACCCACTTAGGCCGAAAGAATGGAGAAATAATTTTGAAAATAGAATAAATATGAGAGTTGTGTTATCGTGCAAAAAATAATAAAAAACCTCGACACGTGTTTCGCCCCCAACCAGGGGCATCATCAGGAGATGTTGATGGCTCGGCGCACGGCGACCGAATGAGCCACAACTCGTAAACCGCACCTATTTATATCCTAGGTTTTTCATTTCTACCCACAACCATAATACCAAATTATTTTATGTCTACCCACCACCGTTGTTTGAATGACGTATACCTACCCGCAGCAAAGGGGAAGAGGCGAAATTAAGTTGATCATTTAAAATATTAGGGTTCAAGCGTCTATGTTTGTAGATTTCTAACTGTTCCAAAACCGAAAGCCTCAGTCCTTTGTTGCAGGTGTGTAGAATGTCATAAGTGTGAGGATTAGGTAGGGAGTGACCGGAGTCCAACAAATGTTTTACGAAATGAGACCGTTCTGGGCGATTGTTTCTAAAAGCTGATATATGTTCTTTATACCGCGTCGCGAAGCTACGGCCGGTTTGGCCAATATAAACACCCTCACAATCCCCACACTTAAGCCTATATACACCAGACTTCCTGTCATCCCCAATTTTCTCCTTAACCTTTATATTGGCCTTTATATTGGCCAAACCGGCCGTAGCTTCGCGACGCGGTATAAAGAACATATATCAGCTTTTAGAAACAATCGCCCAGAACGGTCTCATTTCGTAAAACATTTGTTGGACTCCGGTCACTCCCTACCTAATCCTCACACTTATGACATTCTACACACCTGCAACAAAGGACTGAGGCTTTCGGTTTTGGAACAATTAGAAATCTACAAACATAGACGCTTGAACCCTAATATTTTAAATGATCAACTTAATTTCGCCTCTTCCCCTTTGCTGCGGGTAGGTATACGTCATTCAAACAACGGTGGTGGGTAAACATAAAATAATTTGGTATTATGGTTGTGGGTAGAAATGAAAAACCTAGGATATAAATAGGTGCGGTTTACGAGTTGTGGCTCATTCGGTCGCCGTGCGCCGAGCCATCAACATCTCCTGATGATGCCCCTGGTTGGGTGCGAAACACGTGTCGAGGTTTTTTATTATTTTTTTGCACGATAGCACAACTCTCATATTTATTCTATTTTCAAAATTATTTCTCTATTCTTTCGGCCTAAGTGGGTTTGGAGGGCGGACTTGTGCATGAATAAATACGAGAGTTGGGTAATTTGCATGTGGCGGAATATTGCAAAGTAGTTAGATTTATTTTATTTAACTATGGACTTCCGAAAAGTAACGCCTGATAGTATTAACTTAAAAAACTGTTTTTTTTTTCGAAAATTAAAAAAATGGCCGCAATGCGAGAAATAAACTAGTGACTGTTTTACAGTTTTAGAATCCTTATTAAACGCGCTAACTTTTAAAGTTACTTGCCTAACTCACCTAGTACATTTTTTTTTCAGTGTGGCCAGTTAAAACTGAGCTAAGTATTTATTTTGGATTTTTTGGTTGGGCAAACGGTAACATTTTACTTCCGAGCTAGAGAAATTGAGTTTAAATTTTAGTTTAGACTTTAAAGAAAAAATATTCAAGGTTACATTAGAGAAAAAACAAAACAAAAAAGTACATATCTGTAGCATCAGGAATGAAAAAACATTCACAAGGCGTAGATTTTCTCTACATTTTTTGAACGTCTATAATTTTTAAAATACAAGACCTAGATTTTTTTTTTATATTTTTCAGACAACTGTTATGACCTAGCCTGTTACCCGATTCCGGCTTGACGTCGACTTCTGGGACACCCTGTATAAACAAAGTGTGTGAATTCTGGGGACCAAGGAAGGTACTGGACAAAGTGGGCTTATAATATTATTTTCTCTGCCTACCCTTTTAGGGAAACATGCGTAAGTAGGTATAAATATGTATATGTTACCGTAGAAGTGTAAAAACCGTATGATTGTAATCGCACTCGCATAATTGATGGAACGATTGTAATTACTGGCGATTGGAGAAGCCCTGAGTATTTATTGTCAGGTTCTTCTTTTACAACCTCTACCTCTAAGAACTATTAAAACTCACAGCCACTCTTTTCCATTCGCCGGTAATTACGTTTATATTGTGTCAGTCTAGCTAGATCTAGCTTGTTATCTGACTGCATTTCCAATTTTACAGTGACATTGTGAGTTTTTAAATGTAGAACCGAGCAATAAAAACTCAGGACCACTCTTCTCTAAACGCCAGTAATTATAATCATTCCATCAATTATGAAGGTGTGATTATAATCTTACGGTTTTTACAATCCTACGGTGACATAAGTGCTTATATTCTGACAAATGCTTCAAGAATCTATATTACAATGTAACCTACATAGTTTGTTTTATGTTTTTAGGTTTAGTAGCGTTTCTGATAACGGTACAAATACTTATGAAGCTGCTGGCGCGCTCACACAATCAAGGTACCTATATATTCTGTTTACATTATTCATTTTCTGGTCAAGCATTAAGATAGAAAATAACATATCACAAAAATTATAAATCACAATAACTAAAATGTCATCGGCAGGAATCGAACCCGCGGCCTTTTCCTAACAAGGGGTATGCTCTCATCACTAATGACTATGACCATATCGAAATCATCCAATCTTTGCTTCAAATACAGGGTGTAACATTAAAATGGGTATAACAGTATAAGAAAGTCTGAAACTGTAGATATACAAAGATCCGTTCTCAAGAACCATGTCATTGATGTTACAAAAAATAAAAACTGCCTTTACAAATTTCAAAAAATCTTGTACTCAGCTCGGGAATTGAAACGTTTTGAAAAATTAAACTTAGGTATTTACACTATTTTTACACCTCGATTGTCTTCTTCGTAATTTATTTACAATATACAAAATAAACATAATTATAGACTAAAAATATTTACATTACAAAATATCGTTTAAAAAATCCTCCGCGTCATTGCCGACTGGGAAGGTTCCCAGAATGCTGGCTGTGTTGCCACGTTGGATGGCGATACTTATTCTTTGAGCCAGAAAATAGCCAGCCTTCTGGTCCTGAGAAGCATCCATTAGGCGTTTAGCAATGTCTCTATAAAGGCGGCGAGCACTCGGACCCCATGACCCCACCAGTGTCTCAACCCCAAACGGTTCAAATATGTAATCACCTGCTAGGTTAGCATATTTACGCCGTTTAAGGCCTTCAGCCGATGCAGCAGCAGCGCCGGCACATCTGGATGTGCTTGGAAGGTGTGAAGGTGCTAATGTGTCAACGCATGTAGCGTCCCACACCAAAGGCCTTCCCATCTTCCACGGTAGCAGCGACATACCGTCCGGTCTCTTTCCATCGCTTCGTGCTAAACCATTTGGTTCACGTACGGCCGGAAGACGGTGGAAAGAGCCCTACGAATTATGTCGTTTAGAATAGCGTGCCGAGGTATACGACCTGCGCTTCTGCTACATGAAAGGCCATGGTGTCCCAGATTATCGACATTACAGATTATTCAATCAACGCGTTTCAATTCAATTTTTAAAGTCTTATAGTTTCAGACTTTCCCATTGTTCACACTCGAGTGCGCTCCTCTAAGCTGTGAGAAGGGACATAGTATTGGACATAGTATTACGTCACATACGAGTACATACTCATTATCTATCGACACGACCAAGTCTACCGCTGCATTTAATATTATAATAATTACTTACTTTAAGATTTACAAGTTTATGTATTTTTCTGTTGGAATAAACGTATGAAGTAAAGTGGAGATCGTATTATTATTTATTATTGAAGAGCATCGGATTACCAAACACCCATACTGACCCACTTGAATGTTACACCCTGTATAACTTCCAGATCGCGCTATGAAGGTTAAGGTCGGAGCCACGTACCGGTAGAATCTAAATATTAAAGTAGATATATTATGATGTTTGTCCAAGTGCCCCTCCGCCGAGTAGTGAAGGCGCTGTCCCTCGCGCACGTGCCCGCGCTGCTCGCGCTGCCCGCGCTGGTGTGGGGCGCCGACATCTCGCAGGACGCGCGGACCGCGCACTACACGCTGGTGTTCGGGTATAGCATCGTTGTGTTTTACAATATTATTACTGGTGAGAATATAATGCTATATTTAAGAATGTTTTACACGCAACGCTTTCTGTCCCGCAGTAAACTAGTATAATGTTGTGGTATGGGATCTACATAAGGCTGAGGCCCGAGAAGCAGGCAAGAACGTGGCAACATGCGCCAAGCGCGCAGCGGGGCCGCGAGTGACTATCTGCCTGTTATACAACACTACTTCTAGATAAACAGGACCAAATGGCTGGATTGACACCGTTTTCAGGGTTCCGTAGTAAAAATCTCGGAACCCTTATAGTTTCGTCATGTCTGTCAGTCAGTAACTCGGCTTTCCTCCCAAACGGTTAGTGCTAGGAAGATGAAATTTTGCACGGATATGCGTATTTACTTTTCCGACAAAGTTTTACAATAAAATAAAGAAAAATATTTTTTTCTGGGGTACCTCCCCTACAAGTCAAGTGGGGTGATTTTTTTCTCGCGTCAACCCCATTGTATGGGGTATAATTTTTTGTTAAAACAGAGTAGGTACCCTCTTAAAATCTAAACGGGTAGCTCGAAGAATCTGAAAAAAATCAAGATGGTAGTTCATATAATGAACTTTGAAGGAAAGCTATAACGGACCAGATGAATTTGTTAGTTAAGGAGTTATTGAGCCTATAATGGGCCGTCTCTGAAAATCAGCGCGGTTTTACAATAGCATTAAGCTGAGAGAAGGCCTAATTTGTGCATTGGGATGACACTTGAGGGCTTCACCGGCGCTGGCGTGTGGGCGCCCAGTTCCCACTATTTTATATTATATCTTTCGTTTTGTTTTTGCCTCTTTTTTTTTTTGTTTTGTGCGGTATTGTGTACCTACCTAGTATCTATTGTATTGTGTACCTACCTAGTATCTATTGTATTGTGTACCTACCTAGTATCTATTGTATTGTGTACCTACCTAGTATCTATTGTATTGTGTCATTCTGTGTTCAAATTAAACGTTTTTTCTTTCTTTCTTATTTCTTTCTAACTACGAAACCCTATATTATGCGTGGCACGACACGCACTTGGCTGGTTTTTATAACATAGACAATGTTCTAGTGTAGTGACGTCATTCACCGCTGTATTACGGTTGCTATATGACGGCCCCGCTATCGTAATATTATCCCTGTGTTATTTATGTCAGGTTTTCTGTATATTCTATTATAACTTCCTCCTGCCTTTAACTTGTAGTAAAAAAGTTTTCTATTTGTTTAATAATTCGGTTTGTTTATTGTTTTCCAGTGCTGTACGAAACTTCGGGACTAGTGTCAATACTGATATTAGCAGCGAGCAACATCACCAAATACCTGACTTGTTTCCACACGACGCCCGCACTACGCACTTTGGTATTTTAACATCTTTAATTTATATTTTGAACAAATAAGTGTGCACAAACCAGTGATTTATTCTAATTTTGATCTCACATTACTTATATAAATATTACCTTGTATTTATTTAGTACCTAATAAATATTATGTTCATTAATATTCTTAGTTTTGTTCTTAATGTTACAACATGTTATTAAAAGTATACTCTGCATGACACCCATCAAGATCTGAACGGCTACCCCAACCTAACCTGCCAGTCAACAGATAATATATACAAAGTTCAGTTCATATATTTGTTAACTATAAGTATGTTTATCTAATGAAGAAAATTACCAACATATCACAGGATAATTATTTCATTAATAATATTTTTTTTTCCTTGTTGAAGTCGTTTAATTTGCAAAATATGGACTTAAGGATACTACAGAGAATTAATGCATTTATCATAATATTATGATTTATGATAAACACATAAATATAAGTTGTATTGGATCCAGTATAGGTCCCTGAGGTACTCCTTGGTTTCTATTTGATAATCTGGATCCAAATATCTTTTCAAATGGTTCTACATGTATTGTGTTCTATTTTAGCCAACATTTGTGATTACGAAAATAAATATATACAGTTTGACTAGTTATGATGCTATAAAATTAGGGTTCATCATGTCGAAGGCCTAGCTACAGGCAAAGACATATATACTTACTCCACAGCGGCATACCTATCACTAGTATAGTACTTAGCTACTTTATCTACCCACGATTTTATTTTATCATTTATGGAGGTATAGTCAACTTCTAAGCCCACCTCTAAAGCGACATTCTAAGACTAAAACTTGAATAATATTTTACACAAGTGTCAGTTAGTTGTACATAAAAATCGACACAGGCTCACAGCAACGTAATATTCGGTCCACTAAGTTGGTGTGAAACATTCAAGGCAATAGATATATAAGCGTGCGACTTGTGACCAATCAATTTGTACTATGACGAGTAATTTATTTACTTTGTTAAGTTTTTATCAGACGTGACGATAACGAACCACTATCGGAGATGATATTTTCGATCTATGACGTAGATTGAAGTCTAATGTACCTTTATCCTTATCCATAGGTACTAATAATACAATTTATCTACTCTAATGTCGAAACATTCCAATTATGATTGCAAAAGTTGACATAAAGCCTATGATTACACCAGTAAGTACTTACTATTAAAAAATTAATAAGTTATTTTATGATACAGATTTTCTGCAATTATATCTATATAATTACAGAATTAAAGTACTTTATTTTATTATTATTTTAATAATAATAAAATAAAGTAACTTTTTAGTTATTATAGTACAGTCACTAGCAATAACATGCTAAAGTCTGTCGACCATACCGCCTTGTTGTATTTCGCCGCCATATTGTCGAAACTTTTAAAAGTTAGTGTTTCTCAAATGCGTAAACGGGATGAGATTCGAGAAAGTATGAAACTGCCCATCAATACATATTAGAACACTCGGAGGATACTATAAAGAAATTTGTCAAGACTCGTTTCTTTAAAACCTACTCGTGCTTAGTTTCATAAACTACTATTATGTAAAAGTTTAGGGAACGGCATCCACAAGTGATTTAAAAACAATAAAGCAGCATGTAGTCATAAATATATTTTATAGGTACATATTAAACATTTTACATTATACACAATAGTATTTAAACAACATATACATTTTGAAACATGAATTTGATTGCTTTTTGCTGTGCAACATCAGTCTTTGGCTATATTGAGCAGAAGCAACTAATAGATAAACAATTCAGTTAAATTAATGTATATTATGCAAAAATTAAAACTAAGTAATACCATGCTAGTTCTTCTTTAAACTTTCGCGGTTTTGTACACATTATAAACTTAAACTAACGGCTCTTTTACGCGATTATTGAGATATATACATACCTCTTTATTACCCGACGTTTCAACCCTGTTACAAGAGCCGTGGTCACGGGTGGACTGGCTTCAGCTCATCGTCGTCTTCGTGAAGGTTTTGTTCAACTACCCTCACTTCGTCGTCACTAACTATTGTGTTCGGAGTTTCGGAGAGCCACTACGGCATACCACACTGATAGTATCAGCAAGCGGGCGTTCGGTGAGGTGGGGAATAAAGAGGCATGTATATATCTCAATAATCGCGTAAAAGACCCATTAGTCTTAAGTTTATCATGCTAGTTCTTTTTAACAAATTATAAAATTATGCAAAGTAATCTAGAATTGAAAATAGGTACCGGTAGTTTTTAGAAGCCTCATTACCCCCTTTATACCCTTACCCTTTAGGTGGGTTTAAAATCAAAATTCATTAAAATTGGCTTAGCCGTTTTTCTATGATGCAATTTTAAGGTAGAAAAACAATATTTACAGTTATTTTTGTATTATTTAAAACCTTTTTTCTTAAATTACTCTATTATGAAATTAGGCTTTTAGACACATTCTAATGTTCTGATGATTTATATAGGTAAGGGATATTATTTTTTTATGTTATTATTGCTATTATACCATAGCGGGTTACTTATTTTTATTTACAAGTAGGTACCAATAATACCAATATAATAATACCTACCTGTTACATTGCTATTAGATCTAGCCATAAAGCAACATAGACATTCTATTTGCGCAATTAACTTAGGCATAGAGAAACGGATTACTTTTTATTATACTTACCTAATGTAACAGTATTAAAAAAATATCACATGAAGTGTAAGCCCCCTGTAAACAATTTACCTCAATGATTTGACAAATTTTACGTGTTTGTGCAATTATTTGATAGTGTGTAATTTAATAATCACTTAAATTTTGTCAAATAATTTGATCGTTTGCAGATCGCTTAGTAAACTATGGGTGAGATATAAGATGATTCACTTGTACAGTAGCTGTACGTCAAAAGGATGTAGCTTGGTCCTCAAATAAACTTCAACTCTTGCATCCTGGATAGAAATTAAACTGACATCATCTAGTATTACAGTTGGGTACCTAGTCTAATGACTTTTGTTGGCTAGTTACCCAATCTTTTTATATTACCTAGGAAACATTAATATAGGTTATAATATTTTAGGACATTGACACAATTGACATTGACAAACTGCTTGTTTTAAAATAGTACATAGCTAAATACCAAGTCAACAAAAAAATCATTTATTTTTTATTTTTAGACTTACATACGTGGGCAAAGTTTCAGCTCAATCGGTAACCGGGAAGTGTGTTCAATTTAACTTGCAAGATTTGATTACACACGGACATGGAGGGAGGTGAAAGTAAATAAAAGCTCGTAAAAAACACTCATCATTAAAATATTGAACCATGGAGATCGATCTGATCGATTGGATTGTATTTGTATAGTGTTCGACCAACTACATCTCTGCTTTTCATGATTACATGATAATATTTTTTAACCAACTAAATAATCATGGCCATACATAATGAAGTATAGGTATTGAATAAGTATAGGTATTAAAATTACCACAGATGTTATTATATTTACAGCAGGTATTTGAATTCAATACTAAACTTGTTAGCGACCTGTTAAACATGAATCATCTTATGTCTGAAATATTAAAACTTAAACTAAAGTCTACATGTCATAAATAGACTGACACAGACAATGGTTTGAATGTGCATTTATGAGGGAACGACATCAGAAAAATTGATTGCACGCCAACACTACTTTGGGAACACTACATTTCATCCATGCAAAATGTAAGGCGCAAATTTATTTTTATTTATATTATTTAAACTACTAGCAAACAAAATTCATAGTGCATAAGTAAAACTTTTAAATTATTAAATGAAGTTTTTGATTTAAAAGAACCACAACCTCGGTAATATTAAACTACTTTTACTTTGTATTGTATTGTTAATTTAATCATTTATATTTATAAAACTGTTCGGATAACAAAAGTTTAATTTCAATGCTTCACTTGCAACCTTCCTTGAGGAATGTAGAAGAAAATAATAACAACATGGTAAGTAGCTTGACTCAAATTGGCAGTCAATGCTTCTCCGAAGTAATGACTAAAAGATGAGGTGTGGGAGAGCCTCCTATACCTTTTATTACATACTAGCTGAACACCGCCCACATGATTTAGTTATCTCGTTCCTAAATCCCACAGGATCATAGGCTAGTCACTCAGTGATAAAGTATATATTCTTGTTCAATTTGGGTAGTAAGTTCCACTGAGTGCCATCAATCTTTATTACCGCGAAAGAATCATTTTCAAATGGTTATTTATGCTTGACATAAAATTGTAAAATTTTGACATTCATATGTGCTCTTTATGTGCCTAAACTGAATAAATGAAATTGATTCTTGATTGACCAGGACGCAGAAAATGTAAGAGACCGCAGCTTCAGTAACCCCTTTTTTTAACCATCTTGTTATTATTTTTAAGGTTGAAGGCCAACTTGATAGTTATTGTGGCCCAAGTCAGCTCCTGGCTTTACCTACCCGTAGCAGCTCACAACAAAGACTGGTATTTGCGATGAATTTTCACATTGAAATTTATGAATAATATACTAAGCTGAAACACTATGGACTATCCATTGTTCTCACAGTGATGTTACTGCCATTTGTTGCATTAAATTCAATCCGATAAGTATGTTGACATTAGTTGTTTACACATAAATTAAAGTATAATAGTATGCCTCATGTTTGTTCAGAGAGACAAGGGTCATGTTTAATAATTATGTTGTAAAATGACTAACTGCTAATGCAATTGCAGTAATCTGCAACAGCACATTGGAATTAGAAACATTCAAACCATCTGTGTCACATTAACAATAAATACTTACATGCTTAACAAGTATATTACATGGCAATAAACTAGGGACTGAGTGGTGGATCATCGCTTCCAATCATTACATCTTCATACATCATATCATTGTGTCTTCTTGACTGTATCTTTTGTCGTACATACTCTATTAAATTATATTTTTTAATCGCTAGCACAGCTCCTGCTATGAGCAAGGCCAGAGTGAATATCGTGACTGCAATGATTGTTCCGGTGTTGTGCGAGCTATTGTTGTCACTCGATTTCTCACAATCTTCCCCTATGCGAAGATACCCTCTTAAACAATCGCATTTTGATGTCGTGGCATTACATGTCTCGAATTCCGTACACGATCCATATATTGACGCATTACAGGACAGGATGTGGTCTGTTAAAAAGAATATACTTCGTAATACAGGACAAATTGATTCAATTAAATAATTGTCGGCTATTTAGGTACCTACAACTTACCCGAACAACAGCATTGTAATAAATTTAGCAGCAAAGTCAGCAGAATATCTATTGTTTTCGGTTTCATTATAATGCGGCTACGTGTGCAGATCTATTCACATCACAAATTTCGCCGGCAAGGCTCAAGGCTTTTGTCTGTTTATTTATGAAAATAATAAATAATTTTCTGCGACTGATCAAGAACAAGAGAGCAAAACAAATGTCAAAAATATTGTACTGTCATGTCATGCACGTCACATTGGCCGTCAGAAATTATGTTTAGTTAGTGCCACAGATCTAAATAATAGAGATACTACGTTAGTGCTCTTGTAAGTACAAAGCTATAATTGTGAATTCTAGCGTTTAGCATTTTAGAAAAGAAATAATTGAAGAATCGAATCAAGGCTCAATGCCAATTCCACCAGTCGTCAAAAGTACTATTGGAATCCAATAGTACTTTTGCCACCCAGTGAGATCGACACTGAGACGCAAATGATTGCCGCCAACGCTTCAGTCTTAGGTTCGAAATTAGGCTGCTTTGTGCCAACTCTTACATTTTACAGTTGGACAGAGTATATTATATCATTGAGTTTTTATATTATATAGAGGGCGAGTGTCACCCATGTGTTTTCTTCGTGGCGAATACTAAGCGCTTCTGATATCGCACCCTTCGTGGAAGAAAAATGTACCTAAGTGAAAAATTACAACTTTTCAGGAGCGTAAAAAAACTGTCCTAAAAATTGATCATCATTATTAGAAAAAAAATTAGAAAAAAATAATTATACACATTAAATGATAGGTAAACTACCTGTGAGGGGCCTATGTGAGTATATTTTAAATTTACTTAATGTGTATTGAGAAAAACTTAAAAAGGAACGTTGCGTAATTATTCCTCGAAACATATTAAACGCTTGATGGAGTAATTATGAATATTGAATTGTTGACATGTTAAGGAAGTCTTACTGTTTGGTTTTATTGCAGATAACCCTTTATTTGCGTTCTCATTTAGTCATGCATTCAATGTGTAAGTGTGGCTTACGTAGATTTTCCTCGAGCTACTCGTTTGTGTAAAAAGGGTTACGTACTTTTACCTTGTGAAACATTACATTTCTTATGGTAGTATTTGAAGTTATAGCTTTACTTAAATATTTAATATTTTTGCATAACAATTTTATTTATTTATTTATTTATATAATCTTTATGCACAAGAATATGTACAAAGGCGGACTTAATGCCAAAGGCATTCTCTACCAGCCAACCTTAGGGTGATGCAGAGAATCGACTGAGTAGGTTGGAGCATAGATACTGGATGTTTGAAGACAAGTAAGAAGGGGTAGTAGGAGAATGTCTAATGGTATAAATACTTCACCCTGGCAACCCTGCCCCTGAGTACATTAGCTCTGTTATTTTCCACTTACTAAAAATAGTAATCCTCAAAATATTCAGACGGTTAAAGCAGTTGAGTGAAGTTTACCTATTAACTAACCAGTGATATCATTATATGTGCATGATTGCTGCTGTGTGGCCGGGGAACAACCAAAGTTAAGTTCTAATTATATACCCACATTTTACTATTAAATTTGAACCATCAAAGTTTACTTCGGATTACCCACCACTTCGTTAATTTTGAAGTGTCAGTACTGACTGACAGTGCCGATTGACAATTTTGACTGTTGTCAAACTCAATTTATTTGAAATTGACAACGACAAAGTGTTGCGATTGCAATAAAAAGAATTTTATTTCTGGGGAAACTTTAATTTGGAGATTAACTGCTTGACAATGCCGGTTGATAGGACCCCACCATCACAATTTGCTTCACCGTCAAAAACAATACATAGGCAGCGTAGTGACTCCGAACCAAACATAAGCGACAACCAAATGGATATAGAAACCTTTTTGGGTTCTGCACGGGCTAAACGTAAAAGATATGAGATTGATGGTGGAGATGCTTTGTCTGAGTTTATGAAAGATATGAAGCAAATGATTATGGACTTTAAAATTCAACAGGAGCAAAAAATCGATCAAATCTACACTTCTATAGCGGAAATCAAACAGCAAAATTGCGAGATTTGCTCCTCTGCCGACTTCCTGTCCAAATCGTACGATTCTCTGGTGGATAAAATACAAAAATTGGAAACTGACCGTCAGGCTAATCTCAATTACATTCAGACCCTGGAAGACAAATTGGAAAAAGCTGAATGTTATACTAGGGCCACTTGCATGGAGATTCGAAACATTCCTGCTCCAACCAAAGAACCTAAGCCCCAATTATTAAATACAATCACTAACCTCGGGAAACTGATAGGTGTAACACTCCACTCCCACGATGTGAGGGATGTCTTCCGAACACATCGCAGGGGATCGGAACAGAAGACTATAATCGTGGACTTCACAAGTGTCATGATGAAGGAAAAGTTCCTTCATTTATATAAGCAGTTCAAAAAATCCTCGGCACTTACCACGGAAACACTGAAATTGCCCGGTCCTAACAAACCCATTTTTATGTCAGAAAATCTTTCAGCAAAAATGAAGCGATTGTTTTTCCTGGTACGAGATTTCGCAAAAACCTACGAGTATAGATACAGCTGGGTATCTCATGGAAAAATTTACATACGCAAAGCCGACGGTGCTCCTCATTACATAATACAGGAAGAAACAGATCTGAATAAAGTGCCCAAGTGACTAATTGTACAAACTTCATCAATTCGTCATCACTTTTGCATGTTCATTATGTTATTCTTTTTGAACTATTTTGTTTATCTCTTAAGTTTGAATTATTATTTGTTTAAACAACACACAAAATTTCTAAACTACTCTATACACACTACTATCAATTACACCAAACTACATTTACATAAACACACATACGAACACACACACAAACCTATAGCGAGCCGGGACGACGACGACGTGGGATAGGGTCAGTCAAAATATCTTATTGATTTAATGCAAATAACTATATTGCTTCGATACACATCAACTTGTCAAATGTTCATTATCTACCTACGAGTATACTTCATCAGTTTAAAATTCATATGTTACAATACTTGGGACTATTTATGGATGGTTTAGATTTGATAAGTGAGATTGAGAATGTAGAAGTTTCGGATTCTTATGTATGCACCCCGGAACAGTGCGATTCGTACTTAATTGATGCCGGGGCTTCGCTCAGAATAATTCAACTGAACATTAGAAGTATCTCGCGTAATTTTGACCAATTTGTAACTTTATTGACTAGAATTAAAATTCCAGTGGACATTGTTGTATTAACTGAATGCCGATTGAGTCAAAATCCTTGTATTCCCACTCTAAACGGTTACACATCTTATATATCGGATTATCGACTTCAAAATGACGGCGTGGTAATTTATGTAAGACACAATATGACGTGTTCTGTGGCGGTACCGAATTTGGCTGACTCAAACTGTCTCTTATTGAAATATAAAGAACAATTTGCCTTAATTGCTATATATCGATCGCCTTCTTTCAGAAACACTAATAATTTCATAAACTCTCTAAATGACTCCTTAAACTTGCTAAAACACTTTCAAACCATTGCCGTTGTGGGTGATATTAATATAAACATAGCACCCAATAGTAAGGACACCGAAAATGATCAGTATCTAAATATGCTAATGTCTCATGGTCTTATGCCGACTCACAACTGGCCTACTCGCGACAATAACTGCTTAGATCATACGGTTTTGAAAGCCAAATTTAAAGCTACCACACTAGTTGTCGATACTCGTATTACCGATCATAAGCCTGTAATTCTGAACTGTCGCACTAATATTCAGTCCAAGCATATAAAACAAAACACTCAACAGCTAGAAATTAACGCTTGTTTGGTTGAATTGGCGGAAACTGATTTTAGTCCTGTATTGGCTTGTCAGGGCGCAGATGAAGCGGCGTCGTTGCTGGTACATACTGTCTCAGACATTGTCAAAAATCATACACGCACGCTGGTTATGCCTAGCAGGAAAAAAAAATTTTAAAATCTTGGGTTACTCCTGGTCTCTTGCGTTGCATGAGACATCGCGATAAACTCTACCTTAAATGTAAAAAAGAACCTGAAAATAACATCGCATCCTTGACTTACAATCGCTACAAGAACTACTGCAATAATTTAATGAAAAAGGTCAGAGTAGAGTACGAACGTAATGAATTTAGGAGTGTTAGCAAGAATCCAAAAGCCACGTGGAAACTTATAAAAAAGCACGGTAGCATGGAGAAAGACCGTACACCAAGTAGCGACTTGTTGAGTGGAAACGTGAACCCAGTTGATGTTGCAAATGATATAAACAAGTATTTTGCTGGTGTGGGAAAAGAGTTGGCTTCCAAGATTGCTCAAGTCCCTGCAAACCCTTCAGTCGATACGGCAGTTTCTCCTCTGACCTCTATGTCGATGCTTCCCACCGACTGCACTGAAATAAACAATATTATTGTTGGTCTTAAGAGCACTTCGGCTAGTGGTTGGGACAATATACCAGCATCTATCATTAAACAGGCTAGACCCAAATTAGTTCCGGTGCTAACACATGTTTTTAATCTGTGTCTGCTGGAAGGTGTATTCCCGGATGTGTTTAAAATCGGCCTGGTTATACCGATTCATAAGGGTGGTGATAGGAGCAGTATCCATAACTACAGACCTATTTCAATTCTTTCAACATTCTCGAAAATATTAGAAAAAATAATTAATACTAGATTTTCAAAATATTTAATTTGCAATAACGTACTCGCTGATAATAAATTTGGCTTTAGGGCAGGCAGGTCCACGGAAGATGCAGTTTTAGCTCTAACAAATAATATTACTATAAATCTTAACAAAAATTTTAAATCAACTGCTATATTTTTAGACCTTGCGAAAGCGTTTGATACTGTTCCTATTTCGACCCTTCTCGTGAAGCTAGAGCGCATTGGAGTCAGAGGCGTCGTCCTCGATCTCTTTCGAAGTTATTTTGTGAATCGTTTCCAGTGTGTTAAGTTGAGCGGTGTCATTAGTGAGCGTGAACACTTACATTTTGGGGTGCCCCAAGGTAGTGTCCTCGGACCCACATTATTTCTTATATACATAAACGACCTTTGCAAGTTGCCCATTAAAAACTGCAAGATAATAACTTACGCTGATGACACTGTGCTGCTTGTGGATGGGGCAAACTGGAATGACGCGCAAAGGAATGCTGAGACAGCCTTGTCTATGGTAACGCTCTGGCTCTCCCAGAACCTACTAACTTTAAATGTAGACAAAACGAAATACCTTACTTTTGCACCATATTCTGTCTCACTTCCTTCTCCCTCTTTTAACATTGTCGCCCATGAATCTCTTTGTGAAGCGGAAACCACGTGTAACTGTTTGCTGATCGCATGTGAAACCAAAATTAAATATCTCGGAGTCTGGATTGACAATCACCTTTCCTGGGGGGAACACGTCCGGGTGACCACCAGCAGAGTCCGAAAACTTATATTTCTTTTTAGGAAACTGCGTGCAGTTTTGGACTTGCCTACCCTCAAAATAGTTTTCTTTGCTCTGGTTCAGTCGGTGGCGGGGTATTGTGTAGCGGTATGGGGCTGCGCCGGGAAAGCCAGATTCATTACTCTTGAAAGAGCACATAGAGGTGTACTCAAGGTTATGTCGTTTAAGCCAATATTGTTTAATACAACGCAGTTGTATCAGGATTTGAAGGTGTTGACAGTAAGAAAGCTATTCCTATTAACCGTCATACTTTGCAAACATAGCGAGATCCCTTATAGTATAAATCCTGATCTGTCCTTTCAAACGAAACGTCGCATGGATAAAGTATGTTCAATAAAATTATGTAAAACACAACTTGCCAAGCGACACTACCACTTTTTTGCACCCTCACTGTATAACAAAGTAAATAAAATCTTAAACATATATCCTAACACGTTACTAGAATGCAAATCACGCGTAACTGAGTGGTTGCATGATCTAACATATGACGATACAGAAGATTTAGTCACATCCATTATATAATTGAACCACACACACACTCCCGCATATGCAGACACACACACATACACACACACATACACACACACACACACACACACACACACACACACACACATACACACACACTCACACACACACACACTCACACACAACACACCACACCACACCTTGATATTATTATGATATAAACTAAACAGTAAAATTAATTACTTGAATTGTATTAATGGAAAGTAGCAATTGGAAGGAATATTACTGAACTTTGCCAGAGGTGGGCGCTAGTGACTGCGCCACAGTGTTACACTAATGCGGTCACTATCGGACACTATTGGTACAATTGTGTAATTGTTTGTGAAATCCAAATAAATAATTTAATAATTTGTGAAATCCAAATAAATAATTTAATTTAATTTAATAATTTAATTTAATAAAGTATTATCAGTGCACAACAGCTACGCCGCTGACGTATGGGTAACCACTGCAGTTCGGAACGGTAGCCAGAAACATGATCGAACTTGCGAAGATTATGAACGAATCGAATGCAATTGTTTAGAAGACGGTCTAGTTTATTGAGGAGATCTGTATTCAGGTCGAAGTAACACACATCACCATAATCAATGACAGGAAGTACTAAAGTGTGCACAAGCGTTATCTTGGTCTTGGTCGGTAAAAGCGTTCTCACAGTGACCTTAACATCCCTGTAACCCTCTGGCCGACATAAGCTACCTGCGCACTCCAACTGAGGGTTGAGTCGATTCGCAAGCCTAAATTGTTTCACGTCACTACTGATAGGTATAACAATACCATTGTAATAAATGGGCGTGAGAATAAGGTCCTGATTGACCCTACGCGATGATCCGATAATGATGGCCTGGCACTTGCCCGGATTAACGGACAACCCAAACCTTTCAGACCAATCCTTAATGTTCTCCAGATCCCGATTAACCTCGCCAATTGCCGCAGGCAGATTATCCACCCTAGCCTGAGTATATAATTGAAGATCGTCAGCATACAGATGATTACGCATTCGAAGTTCGTGTGTTAAGAAATTTATAAATAATGAAAAAGTAGAGGAGACAGTATTCCGCCTTGAGGGATGCCAGCACCAATATCACACCAATTCGAGAATTTTTCCTCAATGCGAATCGATTGCTGGCGTCCTTGAAGATAAGAAGAGAACCAACCCAGCGTATCAGATGAGATTTGAAGGTGGGAAAGGATTGACAGGAGGATATTGTGACTGATGACGTTGAAGGCATTGAAAAAATCAACAAGAACAACGATGGTGACATTCAGTTCTCCACGCCATTCCTTATATCATCAGTCACTTTAAGTAAGGCTGTCGTGGTGGTATGACCCGATTGCAGAGGGTTTAGAATGATATTACGTAAAACTAAACTTGCAAGCGGTCTGTATACACAAGCCTCGAGCACTTTGGGCAAGAACGGTAGAATAGAGATGGGTCTGAAATGGTTCGGGAGGGAAGGGTTAGGAATTTTGGGTAGAGGGCGTACAAAGGCTTTTCTACATTGAGAAGGAAACGTGGCTGACTCCAAAGAGTAGTTAATGATGTGTGTTATGACGTGTAGTAACTGCTCGAGAACAGTCACGATCATATCACGGCTGATGGAGTCGCAACCAACAGCCTTTGATTTGATGGAAAGTATAGCTTTTTCATCTGGTGCAACTGGGTGAAAACTGAAAGGCTCAATATCGGCCCCAGGCAGGCCCGCCACGTGACCAACTGTCTGACATTCAGTTACGTGATCCATTGAGGCACTTAGTGGTGGCAAAATGAGAATTCATTGAATCCAGACTGATTGCCTCCGGAAGGCCGACCTCCTGAATCCTCCCAACATCAAGAGTGCGCAGGAATTTCCATGTGTTGGCAGACGAGCTGGAAGACGTTATATTGTTTAGAACATTTCGGCGTTTAGCATTACGTACTATCTAATTGCAGCGATTTCTGGCCGACTTGAAAGCAGCCCAGTTCGTCTCAGTGCGGTCCAGCCGGAATCTATGGAAAGCACGATCTCTTTGCCTCATAGCTGTTTAAACATCACTTGTTAACCATGGCGAAGGTGGGTGTTTAAGTCTGACTCTCCGGAGTGGCGCATGTTTATCGTAGATACCAGTGACCGTCCGGTTGTAGATCCGGACTTTGTCGTCATTTGATTTCGCAGCCATAAGGCCATCCCAGCTGAGATCCGAGGCATCCGAGCGTATCTCATCGATGTTCATTCTAGCCAAGCTACGCAAGTGCAGCACTTTAGGTGTAGGTTTAGGAGGTTTGAACGTGTAGGAAAGGAATAAAAGATCGTGGCGGGAAAATGCAGGAGCAGGATGTTGGCCGTGATAGGAAACTAGGGAAGGGTTTGAGACAAGTATGTGATCGAGCCAGGTGTCTTCCACGTTTAAATTGTGATGAGTTGGTTGGAGAGGTAGAACATGAAGACATGCTGACTCGATTATGTGGCGCAACTTATTGGATCTAGGACAGTGGGGTTTAAAGGGATTGGTGTTGAAGTCATCCATGATTATGTGATGCTGGTAATCAGACCCCAACGATTCTAAAACTGACTCAAGGCCGGTGAAATAATCGACAGACGGGGGACAATAGACAACTCCTAAAATGATTTTAATTCCACTGACGCAGACCTCTAAGAAAAGAAACTGCCGTGGCAGAATATTGCGAGGGAGACCTAGCAACAATCTTGAACGGAAAATCGCTACGCAAGTAGATGGTACCACCTCCCCATCCATTATCAGTTCTATCATTCCGAATCAAAATAAAACCAGGCAGTGAGCATACGCAGAAAGGAAGTCCGGCTTGAGACAACTCTCAGATATCAGAATAGCATGAACGTTTGTGGCTGGCGCGACCGTGTGAGAAACTCCTTCACCGTATAAGGACTACCATGCAATGCAGCTTTCGCTCTCCACACTTTAGATTTAGTGTTCACGTCTGCAAATCTAACCAAAATAGGTCGATGATGGTCCTAGTTGATGCTACCTAATCGGTGACAGGACTTGATGGAAGAGACCGATGTATAAGAGCCAGGTTGTTGTGCAAGATGTTAACAATAACTGCTGAACAAGATTCGCCTTCACATTCTGGGATCCCCGTAACGACCTATCAATGTTCTGCACACATTCATTTTTCTGCTTACGGAGTATTCCCAATAAGTTAAATATAAGGTCCCTGAACACTCGGAACTCCTCCGCGACCTTCGCCACAGTGTCCTTAGCAGATCCGGCACTTTGAGGTTGTGCCTGAAGCTGGTCCATTTTGGACATGAAGCCAAGCTCTTCTGTGCTGCCTGGATTTCTTTAAGAGGTGCCATTGTTGAAAGATATTTTAAACTTGTGACTTTGTGAGTTTTAAGTGCTGTGATTTGAGCCGCAGGTGGTGATTTGAAGTGAGACTTATTTGGTTACATAGAATGCAACAAACGTAAGTGCTATCTATCAATATCGACAAAAGTTTCCTGGAATAATTAGGCAACTACGCTTGCACAATGTTACCTACAAAAATCTCCATAGAAAAATAACGTATCAATTGTTATATACTCGTAATATAATGTGGTTAAAGTTTCGTGGAAAAATTAAGCAAGTAGACTTGCACTACGATACCCACCAAATAATATCCTAAAACAAGTATGCAGCTATTGTTATGCGAAAATATTGTATAAAGTCTTCGTTTAAGATTTATGTAAGTATAAATATGCTATTAGTCCTAGGGAAAAGTGGTAAAGAAATAAGTGCAATGTGTTAATTTCGTTTTTATGATGGATATATACATAATTTAATGTTGCAATATTTAATTCCTTAATTTTTAAGATAAAAATTATGAGAAAAATTGACAAGACTCATTACTTTCTTCTTATTTTTTTAGTGCAATAAAAATAAAATCACGCAAGTCTACTTGGGTGCGATATAATATGATATAATATGGGTTGCCCAATATATGGGGACGCCACGTTACATTAAAACACGTCAAAAATAAGATCTCAGAACAATAACTACACAACACTACAATATCTAGTTCCATTTTTTGCCACGCAACAACTTAAACTGGGAAGCTGTAGTGACATAACCTACGTCATCCTCGACTGTTTGACTCATAGATATAGTATGGAGCGAAGCGAGCGCCATCCCAAGTCTCTAGTTTGACTGTTCTGAGGTGCAGAGTGGTTGTTAGTGGTTCATTCCAGTTATCAGTGCTTTATCTAAACGTAGTAAGTAGGAGCTGGGAAATCCGTCTGGAAGGCAAGACCAGTAGACAAAAAGGAGGTACCCTTTCTTCCTGCGTATCTATTGGCTTTTAAAAATCAGTCGGTAAAACAGAATTTGGTTTTGATTCTTCTCACAATAACAGATGCCTCGATGCCTTAGACAGATGCAGACAACTCAGAACAACCATTGCAATCGAGATAGCTTGAAAATGTGAGCATAGCTCAAAAATTATAATTTGCGAAAAATATTTTTTTTTCAGGCGCGATTATTTGGAACAATATAGAACAAACCTAGAACAACCCAGAACAACCGCCAGAAACGCGATATCTTAAAAGTGCGGTGCCCGCCCAAACAGCTTTTTTTGTATTTTCTTTGAAAATTTCATTTTTAGCTCTATAACGTTTTGGAACAAAGTAGAACAAACCTAGAACAACTCAGAACAACTTTCAAAATTTTTGTAATCCGAAAGTATGGTGGCAACTTCTTGGACGTAATTTTGTACCAACTCAAAAATACTAACGGAATTATTTTTGCTCCTTGTCTGGGTCATATCGGTCATACCGGTCGGTAGCACAGAATAGGGAAATAGTATGTGAGTACATACCGGCAGGTATACCTATGATGCAGGTTAAAATGTTGGAATAAAATCATAGTTCTGATCAATTACAAGTAAACATAAAATATGATTTGGATTAAACGTTTATTTTTATAGCAAAATTAAAACTTATATTCCGATGGGCTAAATGCTATCAGTCTAAAAAATCACGAGTAACATACGAGTACTTCATTCTTTATTAGAAGTCGTATTCTGCTGCTTTACCATAGGTGTATTTCTCAGGTAAGATGTAGTCATTGGGATCGTGGCCGTGAGCTTCCACACCACCGTTGCCGTTTGAAGATCCTCCTCTGGAAACATCGTCAGTTACTTGATAGCTATCGCTATAGTTACAATGTTAATAATTTGGTAGAGCTAAATATCAGTTATTAGGTACATCTACCTTTCTACCAAACCCAAAGTGTGAGAGTTTGTTTCGTCCACCAGGTCAGCAGAAGTCACCATACTAAGTAAGTATACAAAATTATTATTATGTTAACATGATAAACCGATGGTGACTGACCGTTGAAATAAATTTGGTAAGTAGTCATTGTCACTGAAGAACAAAGAAAGCTCCCAAGGCTAATAAAATATGATATATTTATCTTACCTTAGTTCTTCATGTTGTTTCTCTGTTTGATCATCATCTTCAGATTTCTTCTGTTCAGTTTCTTCATTTTCATGTTCACGTTCATTTTCGTGTTCACGTTCATTTTCATCTTCAATCTCTTCCGATTCTCTTAACCGCTGGCTCTTGTTCTCTTTTGGTGCTGTAACGTGATGGCACTGTTTTAAAACTTGAACATCAACTGTGAGTTTTGAAGTACCTAATTTCGTCACCGGGGTATTGAAGATTTAATCAAAAGATAAAGTATTTTCACAAATGTAACACATATGCAATATTTGGATAATCACACATAGTATGCAACCCTAATGATGTTTAATAAACAATGCAAACGCATATCATTCCTAGCATTCCACGTACCTGGTGACATCACTTATTTAGGTAGCATAAGGTTTAGTTTTTGGTATTAAGTGCAAGGTTATCGTTCACACATTAAATATGTTTATTAGATATTATTATTAAATATATTTACGAGTTATATCTAAATGTATTATTAGGAATCTAATAAAACAGTTTCAAAAACCTTCTGATAAATTTAAAAGGCTTGCGAATAAATTTTGCTGGATCACCTGCTCCGCGTTCGTGGCGGTGACTGTAGGCACCTTCTTGTTCTTTGTCTTCTAGTCCAATGGCGTCTTGTTTCTCGAACTCGTAGTGGTCTCCAGCTTTCTTGTGGTAAGAGTCAAAATGCTGGTATCCTTTCTTGCCACCTCCAGCCTTCTTTCGAGAATACCCAATTTCTCCGTTTCCTTCTCGTTCACTTGATAGGTAATGATCTCCTTCGTATGGAGACTGCAATAGACACAATATAAAGATTTAAGAATAATCATTAGCGACACAGGTACTTTGCATATTCGATCATTAACTGGTGTCACATGAGATTACGCTATATTACAAATAAATAAATTAAGATAGAAGCATAATATGTGGAAGAGTTGCAGAAGAGAGCAACTCAAAACGTTTCAACGCAGTCCGAAATTCATAATACTTAACGAAGTTGTGTTGTAGGTTGTTAGTATAGTAATAAACAGGTACTATTTTATAACAAAACCGCTTACCGCAGCTCTCACTTCCCGAATGTAAGAGCCAACTGATTCCGAATCGCTCACATCCTCAATGGCTTCTAGCGTGTTGAGAGGCTCTTGTGAAGACAGTGATGAAGTTGGCAGCGCAGCAGACCGATGCAACAGATATAGCGTCAGAAACGCTAGTTTACACAGCATTGTTGGTTCTGGAATATTTTAAGATTCATTACCTCATGAATCATCCAAAACTGTATTTGAAACCATTCATTAGTGATGGCTATTCTGTAATAGTCAACGATTTACTAGTGCTAAGAATTCAGTTAACATAATATGTACGATAATACCTACCTACTATCTATATTCAGGCTCTTGTCGCTGGACTCCAATCGTGTGTGAAAAATAGAGCACAATTAAAATTTCTTCATAAGTTTTCACTTACGTTAACGTTAGCAAAGAGTGCAGTGAGTTGCTAAGACACGTCCAATTGAGACTCAACACAATCATTCAAATCGTGTATTTTATATAACACGACATTGCGGCTATCTTGATGTTTCATAATACTGTTGACCCCCGTATTTGATTCTCGATTTGCTAAGGTACCTTTAACTGGTCTGAAACATTTTTTTTTTCAAATCATTACAACAAATTAATTGCCTATTGCAGTTTAGTAAACGCTACAAACAACACCTTATAGGACTAAACAATTAGGCACTGATACTTACTATAAAAATTCGTCTTCAATGTGTATGTACTATAATCCGATATAATATTTTTGTCAACATAACGAATTTAATAACTTTAAAATTTATTTAGGAAACAATATATTGTGTTTATTTAAACAAACAAGCCAAGGGAGTGAAGTCAGTAAGTTAGCAAAATCCGTTGATAAACTGTAATCAGTACCTAGTTTTCGAGTTTGTTTAAAATCAGAAATTAATAGCATTTGCACCTGAGACTGTTCGTTTGCTGGAGTGGCACAAAGACGAGTTGTTTAATAGCTAACATACTAACTGCAGTTTAGTATGTTAGCTATTAAACGCAGATGAACCGCGTGAAACTCATGGTAGAGTAGACACACAGAAAATCCGTGCCAGACCGTGATATCTCCACTAGGAGAATAGTGAAAAGTGTTTAGAGTTTATTCGTTTCAGACAGACAATTTTTTCTTCTTTAAGTAAGTGTTAATGTGTGCTAAGTATGTGTTAGCAGTATACCTACCGTAACTACTTATGTACCTATTAAAGTAACTAAACTTCACATCTAGTTATTTTGGCTTAGTAGCATTTGGCCAGAGTCTCATCACAAAAACAGTTTAGAAAACTAATATAACACAAAATTTCACTAAACAGCACGTAAGTAGGTACTTTAGTTTAATAATTTTATTTATTGATGCAGCATTAACCAACACAGTTTCATATTAATTAAAACTTAAAGATTTCTACGACCTTCTGTTATTAGCTAACATAAGTCGGCGGAAAATTAAATATTCTAAAGAGTTCTACAATCAGAATGCGAACACTAAACACTATTACCAGGATTCACAACAATGCAATTGTTAAAAAATATAGATTAAAATTTTTGTAATAAGATACACATTTTTATAGCTGTTTGGCTGCAAGAGTATTCAGTAAGTAGCATATTATATGCCCATGCTAGCGGACGCCCGCGATTTCATTCGAGTCCTCATCTTTGCCTTGCAACATTGCTGCTCAACTCCTATTGGTCATAGCAAGGATCGTAGGTAGACTATTCATGACAAAAGTAATTTTTCAATTCGAATCTGTAGTTCCTGAGGAATCTAAGCGCAAAGGTTCAGCAAGGGGGTCATTGTTGCATAACCTTACTTAGCATGACGCCAACTACATCGTATAAGTAGATAGGGTATAGGTACTGTAGGCACACTATCTCATGACACAGCTAGTCAAATGGGAGCATCAGAACTAAACCGCCTAATCTCGTTGGCACTCATGTTTCTTCCAACCGCGATAAATAAAGACTCTTGATGGTTTTTTAATTTCTTTTCCCACAGCTTCGTACCTGCCGTCATTAGGAAAAAGGGCACATCTTACATTTTGAAAATCCAGAGAAACACAAGTTTAAAAATATTTCATATTGTTGTAATGGTTCAACGGTGAATAAAAATTACCACAGTACCAACGATGGTACCACGGCAAAAGGAAAAATCCATAGTACCATGAATGGTTCAACGGCAAATAAAAATTGCCAAAGTACCATATAATGGTACCACGGTGAACAAAGGTTTCTTTTGTTTTTAGCAAAAAAAAGGTCAATATTTTATTTATCAAAAATGTATTAATGAAAATAGAAGCATCTACATGATCTTTTATAAGTTTATGTAATTACGAGTTTTTATTTTAATTTAATTTAGTAAATAATTGGCATTTTCTTGTTCAACGTAACAGAAAAAATATAATAAAAACATTAATATCAGGTACAAAAGGCATAATTAACCCAATGTGACTGTTCATTCTAACATTTTGTGGAACAATATGAAATAATACAATGAAAAGGCACATTTATTCAATAGTGCCTTTTCATTGTAGCTTAAACTGGTTAAAGTTATCTGAATAGTTACAATAAAACACATTGAAAGAAAACAAACGTATGAAAAATATAAAACTTTTATTAAAAAAGAACAAAAAACTTAAAAATATTATGAGACCTATTAATAAAGTATTACACTTACTATAATATCGCAATCATTGTTGTATAAATCACATAAATAAAACAAAATCTAACTTCTAAATGACACTTTCATTTAACTTCTCAAGTTATCACAATCATTAATTTAGGAATTTCAACATCGTTTAACAAAAATAAAAATTAAACCTTTTATTAAAGTACCAGTACTTTACTAGTATATCACAATCATTGGTACATCTTCTTCATCAAAATCACATAAATAAAAACTAACTTTTAAATGGCACTTTCAATTTACTTCTAAAGTTATTACTAAGGAATTTCAGAATCGTTTATCAAAATAAAAAAAGAAAATAAACTTTTCAAAAATAAAAAAAATAGTACTATGCTTATCACAATCATTAAGGCACTCTACATTATGAACTTCTATTTTAAACAGTCGCAGGGGCCGGCCCCCGTTTGGGGAAGTGGAGGTTAAAACGAGTAATATAAAAATCAGTCTTTTTTAGTCTTCATAAATTTCAGTGAGATCAGCTGATCTATCATCTACAGGTAATGATTCCCAAAAAAACTATTCTATTTGTAGACATAAGTGGTCCAAGCTTAGTGAGTATTGCAGATTTTCTGTCACTAGCGATTCTCCTCGGAACAAGTTTAGGGCATGGTGATGGAATACCTTGCTTAAGATTTTTTAGCTTTAAAAAATCTAATTCGAAATATTCAAGCGATACATGGCTATTTTTGTAAAAATCTACATTGGACCCCCTTCGAAAATTAGCTTCAGAAATTCCATTCATATAAGCTCGATGAACAGTCATTTTTTTTACGGTATTTCTAGTGCCAGTATCAGATACAGCTTTGCAGAAGTCGTCAAAGTCGTATTTGCGTTTTTTTATTTTAAGAGAGTGTTCTACTCTATGGTGGAATTCATCTGCTGCCATGAAAGTGTGACCTACTTCTAAATAGCGCAATGTAATGCTTTCAAAACTCACTTCAGCGGAGTTTATTAAATATATTAAGTAAGAGTAAAGCTTTTGTGATCTATTTATAATTTCTTTCTTAATATTTTAAGAATAGTTTAAGCAAACTCATTGCTTTGAAATACAAAAATATATGGATTTGGTAAGGATTCATCTAAAAATCCAGTGTTTAAATATCGTTGTAAGATGATACACTGGTACCGTTAGTTCGGTAGAACTGCGGTAGGTGGATCCAACGCTAACCTTAATAGCGCGATGTAGAAATTATGAATATGATAAGAAGCAAAAATTCGATGTCGTCGGTAGTGGTCATTGTAGCTCAGTTGGTCAGAGCAGTCCCCCTGTTAGGGAAAGGCCGTGGGTTAGAGTCCTGCCGATGACATCAGTTTTTGTGATCTATTTATCTTTCTTAATATTTTAAGAATAGTTTAAGCAAACTCATTGCTTTGAAATACAAAAATAAATGGATTTGGTAAGGATTCATCTAAAAATCCAGTGTTTAAATATCGTTGTAAGACGATACACTGGTACCGTTAGTTCGGTAGAACTGCGGTAGGTGGATCCAACGCTAACCTTAATAGCGCGATGTAGAAATTATGAATATGATATGAAGCAAAAATTCGATGTCGTTGGTAGTGGTCATCGTAGCTCAGTTGGTCAGAGCAGTCCCCCTGTTAGGGAAAGGCCGTGGGTTCGAGTCCCGCCGATGAGATCAGTTTTTGCGAACTATTTATAATTTCTTTCTTAATATTTTGAGAATAAAGCGTCCAATTTTTATTTTGAGCCCCACAGTTATCAAGCCACAAAATCACGTGCTTTAGGTTTTGGTTTTCTATAAAAAAGACCCTAAAGCAACTTATAATGTCCTTTTTTTCTGCCAGACAAGGCTTCGTGCCATAAAACGGCCAAAGTTTGACCCAAATCATGTATTTTTGTCTCCTACCGGCACAAAACTCTGATTGGAGACAATAAGTCGTGGACAGAACATAACAGTTTTAAATTCTTCCATAAGGGGTAGCATTATGACTTTTTCTAGATCAACAGCAAAAATAACGGTTATCTGCGTCTTCTTCATACTTTTTGCGAGCTGAAATATATTTCTCGTGATGTTCCTCATAACCTTTGCATACATTGCAACGTATGTGTCTTATTTCTGGGTTAGGGTTGTGAATAGTAAAGTTTTCACAGATCTCACATTCTTCATGGCCTAATTTTGAAAATGATAATAAATATTGAGTTCCTTAACAACTTTTCTGTAGTAACCATACGATACAGGTTGTTCAGGTACAGTTTCACAATAATGGTAGTACATGATACGAATGTTTAGTCAGATGGCAAATACTTTTTGTTGGGTGCGTGTTCACGCCTGTAATCGGACACAGCAGGACGGAATGACATTATATGCTCCTTGACTATATTACTATTGAATTTTCTCGGATTTTGATTATGACCACGACCATCAATGAGTGATTGTGAAAATAATATAGGATCACCATTATTACTCCCAAGAACATTTCTAACAGCCTTACAGTTATTTTGGCTGTAGCCTAATGTAGTGAGGAAAAAGGTTTTACATACCGAAATTTTGCCACCAGTTTCATCTGTCAAAAAGTATGATATAGTTTTAGTTCGCGTGTAATGTTTCCCTTCTTTGTCATCATTTTCTCGGTTCCTAGGCCTCTCCGGCTTTTTTTGACTAGTGTTACATAAAAAGAAGCATTTTTGTTCCGTCCATGACATTGTTTGAAAACAATGATTAATTTGTTTCCAATACTCTTCTGAAAAACGAGTTGAGCATTTTTTTGCAGACGTTTTCTTGGCATCTAGGTTTTCAAGAATATTTTGTTATTATTTTTTCCTCTTTTTTTAATTTTTTGCGATCCTTGATGTTAAATTTATATGTTTTTCGTTTTCTTATAGTTCTTTTCTTAGTGATTTCAACGTGGTTTGTGTTTTCATCTGATACTTCTGGGGATTCTAAAATAATTCTACCTAAAATTGGCTGTGAACATGGTATAAAGACCGATTCAGAGCTAGAAATATCGGAGTCAATGTTTTTGTCTTGAATTTTTGGTAACACATCATTTTTATCCATCACTGAGTCAACTGAATTGAAATCAGAGATAGAAGATGAATCATTTGACACAAGCGGCTCTTCAAGTTGTATAATTGCTACGTGCACTGAGTTTTGAGCACCACTTGTTGAAGGCGTGGATTCTTCTATTGAAGTATTGTGTAAAGCAGCACGTACAAGTTTTGCGCTTTGTGATTCCATTTTGCTGAAAAATAATAAAAATATTTGTTTAAAAAAAGGTAACTCCCGCACTAAGAATCGAACGTTGTCGTAAACACTACGACCACTGGGCCAAAAAGGCATTTTAATATATAATTTTCTAATTATTAACTCTAACTCCTGAAATATAAATACAAATCCACAAAATACATAATAATAGCATCACAAATTTATAATAATAGGCATGCGAACAAATAATAATAACAATTATAATCTTACCAGCCCAGCGCAGACAAGCGTGGATTCACCGGCACACGTAAGGCACAACTGACGCGACTCGCTTCGTACCTCGACCCCTCACCTCACCTCTATTCAAAGATGTTAGACAGCATGGGCATAACTGCCAATAGTGTCTTTTCCTTTGTCTTTCCCGTTTGGGGTTTGAAAGGCCTTTCAAACCCCAAACGGGAAAGACAAAGGAAGGAATCAAATGTAGGGTACATGTTAAAATAATCGCTTATTTACCACCGTTCACCTGCTGAGACCACCTGGGTGGACCGTGGGAAGTTTTTTTTTACAACGGACCACCTGTGACCACCTGGGTGGACCGTGGGAAATATAAATTATATTCCACTGTCCACCTCAAATGTATCAGGAATAATAACAACATAAGAGCCAAAAAAAAACAAAGCAGGTGAACGGTGGTAAATAAGCGAAAATAATAGGTACATTTGCCACATAAGCCTTTTCCATTTGAAGTAGATCAATTATGCCTTTTCATTTAATTTAAATATAAATTTTATGATAAAATAAAAACCATATCTATTCATTTGTGACTTCTTGACTTAATGTAAGACTGATGTGCTCTTTTTACATAATAAAATGAAAAAAATGGCTCAGTTGTGCCCTTTACTTATTGTACTTTTGTTTGTGGTGATTGTAAAATTATATAAAAAATATTGGCAGATAGGCCTTTTTTTCCTGATTCCAAATATGTATAAAACTTAATTTCGAAAAAAATGTTAGTTGTGCCCCGTTTCCTTCTGACGGCACAGACAGAGTCAACTCCATTATATTGCAAAATTCATAATTATGATTGTTTTGAAATCTCTCGAACTTCAAAGGTTGGTAGGTATTTAGGTAGATTCGTTCCCACTAGTTCTACTGAACAGTTCTATGAATCGTTAGGTCCTAACTACTAACACCTATTGCTACTTAGTTAGCCTATTGTGTTACTAAGACAAGCAAGATGAAGGGTGAAGATAGATTCTCCATTGCCCATTGTGAGCATCCAGGTTTGTAGTCCTTTAATATCAGCTCAAATGGGAGTTCTCTCTTCTGGAACGACACGCTTCTATACCCTAAAGTTATTTTTCAGATACATTGCAGGTTTACTTGCTTAATCATACAATAAAAACAAATCAACCACAGCTCTTGCAAAAAAAATCCATGATGCAATTTTGAAATTACAAATACTTTAAAGTAGATTTTAATGAGAATAAAAAAGAGAACAAAACAGTATAATAATATTCTCTAATGGTGTACAAATTAAACGCTGAATTACTCTTGATTTTTTTTATTGACAAGTTTCATTTCTTAAAACTGATTAATGATAATAACCCTCAGCCGTCATTAAGCCGTCATTATTGCACTTGTTTTTTTTTATTCTTTTGTCGAACTTGTGTCAGTGAATGCCGTGTATACAATAAAGCAGTTATCGTTTTCATTCATTTTAGCTTCAGACACGTTTCTATCTCCAGTGCTATCGGTAGTGTTGGCGGTATTATAAGCGGATTGTGGTGGCTCGGCTTGAGTATCACTTTCTTTTATAGCAGTAGCAAGAACATCGTGTGAAAGCTGCCACTCTTTATTTAATTTCAGTTTATCCAAAGCTTGTGCCCTGAAAATATTTCATTAACTAGTAGCAGAATTCAGGAAACCAGTAATTTTCATTCTAAATAATGGAAAGTTTAAAAAGTCTATTTTAATGTTTAATTTTTTCGTGAACGACATTTTCATTAATCGTAAATAATGCATATTCTTCTTTAATCAGTGTTTGTAGCCATTAGCATGCTCGGACTACTGAGATTATATTTTGTGGTACATCAAATCTGTCCTGGATGGTGATATTTGGTTTGAATTACAGCGTGATTGTGGATTTTCTGTAGTGGTTGGTAACGGCAATAGGCTTGCCCCTATTACGTGGCACCAATAAAATTACTGCTGAAATATGGGTGTGTGCACTTCTATAGGCATAGCGATATGTACATATGTATGTACACGTAGTCATCCAATACTCACACAGTATCTTCAGTGACATCGAAGCGCAAAATAGGGAAGCCGACCTCTCGACCCCTTTGAATTGCGTTTTTTGCTAAGATGTGAACAATTTCTGAGCTCTTTGGAGAGTTTTGTGGCACTATGAGAATAACCTGTTACAAGTTATTATCCAATATTAATTAACAATTAAGAATCAAAACAGATTAAATAACAACATTCTGAACGTCTGATTCCCTGAACTGATGATTGTATGAATCTGTAAGGCTGAAAAGAAAGCAGGTGATCTTCGTGATAACGGATGAATATAATGAATTACCTGTAATATTTTATGAACCTGGTATTTTTCATGCAACATCGGTGCTCCAAGGCAGTGTGCCTTGAAATGGAGAAGTCGCTTACACTGAGTGCTCTTAACACAGCGCGCCCACCGTTCTAGCATAGCTGCATCCCATGGACAGACTGCCACCCCAAGAGCCAAGCCTCGAATCTGTGACCAACCTCGTCGCGATTCTTGTTGTTCAGCAAGCATGGAATGGCCTAGAAATGTAGAAATAAATGATCCAAAATTGTATTAAAACTCGTAACACGTGAATTGCGTTTACTAGTTACTCGGCGACTCTTTCTTATTACTATACTTCTTAAACCATTACTAAATGAGTAGATAAACAACAGATACAACGCAGCCTAGCCGCGTACACGACGAGCAGCTAGTGGACATGCACACATGCCTCGCGTGCTTGTAGTGGTGCAACCGATTTGCGCAGCTGTATGAAACTTTGTTTCTGTTCCGTTTATCTACTAATGTGCCATCACCTTGAGAGAGAGCCCTGGTAACATAATCGCAGAGCACTGTCTGCGAGTATGAGAGTGGTGCAACTAAACCAGGCCACGTAGTGCGCGAATTGTCTCGCACGAAGCGAAGCACGCGCGGTACATCGGAAGGCCGCGCTCGTCGCACGCGCACTCGTTGTTCATTCTCAGTTCCCTGCAGTTGCTGTAAAACCGCGATTCCATTAAGCTACGATCATAATATTATCATACGTGTCCGTTAGTCGTGAGAACCTAATCAATGAATTTATTGACAGATGCCACCCGTAAGTTGTTTCCTTTTAGTAATTTATGATAATGATGTACTAAAATAGTAGATGTATTAAGATAGTGTAGGTACACTAACACCTATGGACACGTTCCGATTTTTTTTTTTCAATTTCAATTTAGAATCTACCATGTACTTCTCGCCGTTGACGACCGTGACTGATAAAGTTAATATGGTCAGAGCTTTATGCAGGAGGTCTTGATGCCAGGTAAGTAAGAGGTACCACCGAAAATTAATAAACCGTGTATAGCGTTGTACACAAATTTACTAAATGCAACATAATAAACTAGAAGATAGAAATTTTACACTTTTGAAATTATACTTAGCCTTGGACTGAGCAGAATTATTGTCAACTTAATTTAATAGAGATTATTTTACAATATGAATAGCAAAAACGGTTGTAGTGGGCCGGCCTCGAACCAGTGCTGCAGTGACTGTTTCCTTTCTAAGAGGAACGTTCTGACGATAATAGAGATACCTTTACAAGTTGACATCAGCATCAAATAGATATCGGAAAACTGTTTTGCTGCGACAAATAATTACTTACACATTGTTTGTGTTGGCCTGTTTCAGGTTTATGTTTATCAGCAAACGACCTCGTCTTAGGACAAGACCATGTCGCTCCTGGGGTCTTGATCACGTGTCTTGAGACAGGCAATCTGAACCAACTTGACAGTATCAACATAATGGGCGGCCGAGGATGTTTTTATTGGTAAATTGAAACTTTCATCATTTATTTAAGTTTATTCATTGTGTTTAGGGACTTATATTTTTATAAAAAAATTATTTATAAATAAACTAAGTTTAATATGGTGGCATATTGACGGTTGATGTGACAGCTGCATATTTAATTGTCTAATTTCTGAATTTAAATAAAGCGGTAGAGAGTTTGTATACCAATACCTTTCATATAAACTTTTTGTAAACCTGCTGCCGATAAACGGCAAGGTTTTCCTCGATAACTAAATGTGGATTATATATACCTTGGAAATGTTTCATTCTCTCCGAAAGAGAGACCATCCTTTCCTGCAATTTAGATAATTATTGTTGCATACTGTCCTGCTTGATTAGAATAGGTGCAAGAGCAACTTTTTGTGACCGGAAGTGTACTGGAACTACTCTTCAGAGACAGGAGTGTGAACGGCCGAAAGCCGTTCTCCGACCTTAGCTTATTTCTGCAATTCACTATTAGGAAAGAATTAGAAACCGTGCACTACTTTTGCGAACTATGCAGTATGTACGAGTATTAGGCACTGTGGACTGGGACTTTGGTCGAAGGTGACCAACGGATTCACACAGACACACTTTTCCATATTTTTATACTCTATAATTTTTTATATTTATGAGGGGCTCGTGGTCTAGTGGTAACCGACAATGTTAACACATTGCAAAGGTTAAGCAACATCGACTCAGGCCGGTCTTAGGATGGGTGACCATTTCTTAAGACATTGAGACCCCTCCGTGCCTCGGAGAGCACGTTAAGCCGTCGGTCCCGGTTGTCATACTAACATCTATGGCAGTCGTTAGGGGTAGTTGGAGCCCTAAATCAAAAATCCGACCGGTCTAACTACAGAACTTCGATATCGCCCATGAGTTGTGAAGGTCAGATGGCAGTCGCTTCACGGAAAATATCAGTTCAGCAGAATCACAGTTAGACTGGAAAGCCGACCCCAACTGAGTTGGGAAAAGGCTCGGTGAATGATGAATTTCTTATATTTATTTTATCGGGTTCCAAGAACAATTGGTTTATTGCCAGAGTATTCTAGCGTAAGTCAGAAAGTGAGCTCCAGGGTTTTGTGTAGTGCCCCGGAGCCCCTAACTCTGCATTTTATTCAATAAGGTTTTACTTGGGTAGTTCTTGGGTAGTTACATTTTTCTGAAAATTGGTCATAATAATAGCACAGTGACAGTGGCACGTCAGCCACTAAAGAAAATATAGACGCCAAAGAATCAAAAATTTGGCAAAACTATAGCCTCTCATAGTATTGTATTCTCTTTGCCTCTCATAACCAATTACAACATCAAAATCTATTTATGTTAATGATAATACAAAAAAAAATGTAGGAATAATTGAATAAAGTTTTAAAAATTACAAAAATATAAATAAAAATGACACAGTGCCAATAAGAAGTCTTGACATCCATGAAATCCTTGATATCCATGATGAACTGGGTGAACGCGTTTAAAATAATCGGACAGAATGCGTCCGCCTTCAACACTGCTCTGTTTAGTCAGACATCACTCTTAAATAATATAATCAGACATAAATCGTCCAGTAAGAAACCGGTTCCGAATAGATTTCCATCTATTTGCCGGCACAATACATCGGAAGATTTGAATGTGAGTTAAACGTTACATTTTGTATGTTGATCACCAAATCCCATAGGTATACCTATCACATTAGTCGATGCTTATCTAGGGTAATAACTCGGAATATTATAATATTATATATATATTTAACGTGTCCTTCGCCGAAGCATAACCATAACAGTTCAGTCCCATCGTCAGCGTTTAACGGGTGAGATGCGCCTATCGTAGTATTTTTATGAAACGACTTTTTTTTTCAGTGTTTAGATCCAGAATCAATAACCATAGAGCGGGGTCGACTTTGCGATGGCAGGCTTATCCGTTCGTTCCTGTACACGGAACACTGGCCGCGGGAGCCGAGCGTGGTCGGTCTATGGATGTCTCTGGACTCACCCTACCTGGACACACTCACTGACACGTACTCGTACAGCGGTGTGTATACAGCTTTAACTAATGACCATTGTTACTAGGATGTTACTATGTAATTGGAAATTTCCAGGTTGGAAACTGACAGGGTGGCCTAAGACGGGTCGGGACGGTCGGAACGGAATACTATGTAGTATTTTATTGAATAATGAACAGTTGGTATTTAGAACACAGTTAGGTACCTAAATTATGCCAAATGGTACTGGTATTAAAAGACGTAAGCGTCAGACTTGATTGACGATGATTTATTGGTCTTGGTGATTCCAATATAATTTCTATTCTAACGTATATATTTACAGGTGATCGTTTCTTGGCATTCGAACGCATTAAACGAACCAATGAAAGAAGATTGGTGGGTCTGTGCGTTTGTAGGAAGATGATGCCTTGGATGATCGGTGAATACGAAGAGTGGGCATACGTCACTGCCTCCAGGCCAGAGAGAAATAGGATGTATTTTTTAGCACATTGTCTGAGAAGACCCAATTTTTTCGCAAAATATCGCGTTAATTTCATCTATGAGGTACCTATTACATTAGATTTACTGTCGAGTTTTAAAGTTAGTTGAAGTAAATAGAAGCACGTCTAACATTGACACAAAAACCCCAGACACAATTTTCAAATTGACTACCTCACCCTGTTTTGGAAGTCGGTTAAAAATAAACAAACGCCCCTACGATTTTCGAAAGTTCCTCTCGATTCCTCCAGGATGACATCATCTGATCATCAGACCTTATCATCTCCTTTCCAACACAAAAATAATCATCAATATCAGTCTATAAACGACGAAGTTATTCGTGAACAAACATAAAAAGAAATATACGCTAGAATTGAGAAAGACAGCCACCCCTACTTCAACGACCTTAAGGTTCTATGGCTTTAAGAAAGTACAAAGTATGAGAGTTGCGTGGAGATCACGGTACTGGGATGTCCGTATGGTATTCCGAAATACCGCTCACCGAATAGGACGGTTTTCCGATAACATTCTACTCCGACGGTTAGTTGAACGAAAAAATACTTGGCCCATGGAACGTTTCGCCGAAAATATTATTCATCGACGGTTGGTAGTCCGAATGAATCCTTCGCCGATGTAACGGTTCGCCGAAAACACTCTTCAACGACTATTGATTAAACGAACGAATCTTTCGCCAAAAGCACACGTCGTAGGGGAATTCTTTTGCCAAATGGATAGTTTTTCTTTCAGCTTGACTACACCACAAAAATAAGGTAAAAATTTTATTAAACAAAACATAATGCGATTAAAGTTACACATTAATTGTAATGGTTTTTTTATTTAACAATAAGAAAATTAATCACAAAGGAAAATTTTAATAGTTTCTCTAATGAAAGAGTGACAATAGAAAAAAAAATATTTCATACTCTATTAGAAACTGTGCGAACCGAAAAAAATATTCATCATTTGCCTGCCCTTATCCCAATTAATTGGGGTCGGCGCAATAAGTTTTCATCTTCCATACATCCCTGTCATACGTCATCTCCTCAGTCACTCCTTTCCTGGTCATATCCTCTCTCACGCATTCCATCCATCTTTTCTTGGGCCTACCTCGAGTTCTCAAGCCATCTACATTCATACTATGCACCTTTCTTACCACGTTACTTTCCTCTCTTCTCATAACATGTCCATACCATGCTAGCCGTTCGCTTCTCACTATTTCATTTATTGGGGCAACTTTCAAACTTCCTTTAATATACTCGTTCCTTACTCTATCCATCCTTGTTACACCACACATCCATCTTAACATTCGCATTTCCGCTACATGCAGTTTTCTTTCATCCGTCGCTTTTACAGCCAAACATGAAAGTCCATACATGACGGCAGGTCTGACGCTGTCGTCAAAACTTAAAGGGAAAATTTACAAGACTGTTCTTGTAAATTTTCCCTTTAAGTTTTGGAGGAAATTGGGGGTCGCATATAGTAGTGGCTTTGACCTGCCGCCATTTCATCCACCCTGCGTCAATTCTGTGCTTCACTGTACAATCGATTTCCCCAACGTCCTGGATAAGGGAGCCGAGGTACTGAAGAACCGGAAGCCGGATCAAACTGGCAATGGTACGCCGTCTAGCGTTATGGGTGTAAAACTGGAGAGACCGCTGAAATCGGAAAACATGTACTCCGTTTTGGTTCTGCTGATTTTCAGGCCTTCACTCTTCAGTTTACACTGCTACTTCTCCAGCCTGCTCTGTACCCCAGGCCCGTCTTCACCGACAAGAATAATGTCTTCGGCAAATAGCATACACCAGGGGGTCTCTTCCTGTATCTCCGATGTCAAGGCATCCATTATTAACAGGAAGAGATACGGGCTTAGCGCTGAGCCCTAATGCAGGCCTACCACCACACTGAACTCGTCGGTGTTGCCAGCAGCACATCGTACGTAGGTTGTCGATCGACATAACATTGCACAGATCAACTCTATATACTTCCCAGGCACACCTTTCTCTTTCAAAGCCCACCACAAAACCGTTCTAGATATCCGGTATGCCTTCTCGAGATCTATAAACACCATTTCTAATAGAGTATAAATTTTTTTTTTTTGTACCTATTGTCACACTTCCAATAGAGAAACGATTAAAATTTGCCTTTTTGATTAATTTTCTTATTGTTAAATAAAAAAACCATTACAATTAATGTGTAACTTTAATCGCATTATGTTTCGTTTAATATTATTTTACCTGTATTTTTAACATGACTTCTACAAAATCTAAGAGTGTAGTCAAGCTGAAAGAAAAACTATCCATTTGGCAAAAGAATTCCCCTACGACGTGTGCTTTCGGCGAAAGATTCGTTCGTTTAATCAATAGTCGTTGAAGAGTGTTTTCGGCGAACCGTTCCATTGGCGAAGGATTCATTCGGACTACCAACCGTCGATGAATAATATTTTCGGCGAAACGTTCCATCGGCCAAGTATTTTTTCGTTCAACTAACCGTCGGAGTAGAATGTTATCGGAAAACCGTCCTATTCGGTGAGCGGTATTTCAGAATACCATACGGACATCCGATACTGGTGCCCCTGCACAGCTCTGCATATCACATTTCTTTTTCAGATCGAGGTGCTTTGTACTGCTCAAGAAGTAACTGGCCACGAAGTGGGTGCGAAATTGGTGCAGACGGCTTTGGCTCACGCGGAGGAGTTGCGGTATCCACTGGTACAACTGATCGCTGTCAGCCAATATACGTTAGTATATTCCTCGTTAACTAAGTGTAGAATTTATGTCTTTATTGGGTTGTTGTTGCGAGTTTACTCAAAATATTACGGAGTACAGAGTACATAGGTAATAGGTTTAATATTCGTGGATAGTGATTATAATGCTACTTGTTTATGTTGCTTTCAGAGCTGGAGCTGCCCAAAAATGTGGTATGAAACTTGATTGGACTTTGAACTATTCAGAACTCATCGACTACGCTGGCCAACGAGTGTTCTTCCCAAGACGGCCTCACCATACCGTCGGCATCTACGTCAAATACTTTAGTCCTCAAAAAAGCTTGACCTTACCTTGTTTACCACCTTACTAGTTTTCAATTTAAAACCTGATATCTTTTGCTGTGATATTTATTGCTGCAGGCATTCAGTTTTCAAAAGCATTAACTGAAAATTCTAAATCCTAGTGACTTAGAACTTTCAATTATTGATTGGATTTCTTAGATTAGATATTCATAGTTCATAGTTCATAGTTTCATCTTTTCGTAAATATAAGTGATAGTTTTATTATGAATGATCCTTATTAATCTCTCAAAGTTGTTTTTAGGACGCTGCTGTATATGGAGCCAATTAACTGAAAAAAGATAGCTGAGTAGATTGTGGCTCCTTTAGATTAAGTGCCAAATTCTTGACACCTAGTCAAAAAAAGTGTTACTGAAGAGGTTCTTAATAATCTAAATTACTTATTTATTAAAAATTTAATATTGAAATTGGGCGTTCCGGGAGTTTTAAAATAGTCTGTAAAAGCCGTTCATTTGGTGACTTGTAATGTGATTAAAATACTTCTTATGTGGCCTGTGACAGTTTTTAATAGTTACATTTATATAATGTGATCGATGTTAACTGATTATGTTCTTAACTTCTATAAAAGATTGTTGCATTTAGGAACTCTGTTCAAGAATTTGACTGTTAAATGAAACTAAATTTATATAGGCCATAAGTAGATATATATGTTATATTTTAAATTATTTGTCTGTGTCCTCCAATCTATTGCATCCGTGTTGTATACTCGTCCAATCTACCAGTCCATAAACATCAAAAATGGTAATAATGTGAGAACTTTTAAACATTGTAATATGGAAATAGATTATTGAATCACTATCTAGTGATTCAATCGATTACTGTTTATGATGTATATGATACTGTTGTTGAAGTATCGATTGACTGTTTTTGTTGATGTGGAATGTATAAAAAGTGGAATCATAAAACTTTCAGAAATCTCATACCGAACGATCATATTATTGTTACCTCTTTCATAAGTTTGAAATGTTTTTAAATTGAGAGTAATAACGAAGTGACTGTAAGCAGTCATATTTTTTTTAAATGATTGACTTATGAAAAAAAAATCGTAATAAAGATTGTTATTAACTATTCTATGTTTTATTTGTATTATAGTTGAAGAAAAAATGCTTAATAATAAAAAAGTATATATAGTTTGAAAAAAAATCAAAGTACCTATATGTAGGTAAGATTTGCTGGTCATTGAAAAGTATAGCAAATTATATGTTTCGTTTATTAAAAAACAATACACAATTTAATATACAATAACTTAAATCTATTAAATAATAAATAATCAACTGGGACCAAAGTATATAGTCCTAAATCCAAATTTAACCAGTAAAACCTCGTAATTTCATTCTTACAAGAACATAATTAGAGCTAACGAGAAATTATTCGTGTAGCCATAAATCTTGCTTGTATAATTAAAAACCTATTCTACAAACATTACATTCAAAATAATAGAAAAATCATAATTTAGATCGGCAAATATACAAAAACATACCTAATAAAACATAGAAAACGAAGACAGTTTCAAAATAAAGGAACGTCTAGGTTGCACGAAGTTTAATAACTTTTTATTTAATTCCTAAGTTATACGCTGCATAGTAAACAAAACTAAGATTCACTACTAAGTAGTCAGTGATAAATGTGACCACATTAAACTTAACATTGCAAAACTCAATTAACAAGAACCACAAAAAAGTGATTAAGTATAGTAAAAACTGTAGACTCAGGGGCAGTGTTCGATTAGATACGGCTGTTACGCAAACTAATGATTTTATTAAGGTTAACAATTGATTCCGATACTGTGCATAGCTACATTACCCATTAACTTGTAATTTTCACTTAGAAATATCCTATTTCAATGTGAATGTATTCATGAACTAAATTCTGACAAATTTAGAGTCTACTTCTTTTTGAAATCGTTCAAAGTATTGTGCCTGTACAACGCAAGTCTTGTATGTAAGTTTGATGTCATAAGTTGCATGCAAGTTGCAAATGTATACAACTTGCATACTGGTTTATGGGACGTTATTGTACTTGCAGGCAATACTAGCATGATGGAATAGCACCCTATCGTGGGCAAATAAAAAATTGACATATTCAGAAACTACTGCGCCCTAACTACTATTCATTTCTATTTTAAATACCTTTGTAGGTTCAAATGGCAATAAACATACTTTATAGGATCCTTTAGGAACCTTACTTTTGGTACTTATTCTGAGAGATCTAATGTTTCTGGTACCCATGATGGGAGCCACCTTCCTTGCCTCCTTTTTTGCCGTTTCCCGAGTGTTTTTCGTAATGCTGCTCGTTGCCGTGTTTGCCGTTGTAGCCTTTATGATCGGCATCAAGGTGGCCTTTGTTGCTGTGAAGGAATTGAATAGTTTTATTATAAAAAAAAGTTTCATTTTGTTCATTGAATCGTGCTAAAGTTAAGGTTTAAGTGGCTTTTTTTTTTTTTTTTTTTTTTAATTCCGCGGCCCAAGGCCGTGGCCGCTCTAACGTCCGTTGCCGGGCGTCCCTGGTTACTAGCAGAGGGTATGTCCAGTGGCGCCCGGCGAGGTTTAAGTGGCTTGTTATTTTTTACACTCTTTTAACGTAATATTACGCTGGTTTAGTTTAAAATCGTGATCTTGTTAAAATTAGCCTATTATTTTCATACATCTCCTTTGCTTAATTTGTTTGTGAACGGACAGACACAGTAGTTGTTTGTTGGTTTGTGTGTGTCACTCTGCATTTTCTATGCAATAAAGAGTAGTGTTTTATATTGATTTTTGAATACCTATTTTGAATTTTGCTAGCATAACTTAATGTTTCTACCCACTTTAGTTGTGAAAAAATCCTACATCGCGCTAACGATATTTACACATTCATACTTAAAAGCAAATATGTTCTGGCTTCACGTTTTGCTGTTCTCTTTGAGACAGTCTTGATAATGCCTCGTTTAGAGGTGAAAAAATTGTCGACGTTTTATTGTCTTTTATTTTTGCGAAAATAATGCTATTATATTTTGAAAAGTTTTAACATCTTACTTACCATTACTTAATTAGCCTATTACTTAATTAGATACTCGTAGCTCCAAGTGATCGATTTGCTAGAAGTGCGTTCTGTTATTTTTTCAATGAAGGATTCGTGATTTTAGGCCATAATGTTATTTGTAATTTATTGCTGATTTTTAACGTTAGGAAGTTTATTAACAAGTTTAGGCAGTGATAACACATTACCTGTATCCTTTCTTCCCCTTCTCCACGAAGTCGTGGCCAGCGTTGACATGATGTGCTTTCTTCTTCCCGCTCTCGTTGTTGGCGTGCTTGGCATTGAACTTCCCGTAGCGATGGTGTTCACCGCTCTTGTGGAAGTCGTCATAGAATTTGTGCTCCTTGTGGAATTCATCTTTGTGGTATTTGTTATGAAATCCTAAAATATGGGAAGGATTTTTTTAACAATAGAATGGGATTGCTTCACATATACGACTGAAATATTCAACAAGGTTCTTGGACATAAATCGTATGTGCGTCATATTTTGTTAGTAGGTATGTTAATGTAGGTATGTGTTTAAGAATATAATATTAGATTTGTTTATTAATAAAACTATAAACTTGGCCATATTTGAGCATCATTGGACTGAGTGATGCGGGGCCTGGATTCAGGTCGTAAGCCAGGAGATAAAATTTATTTTTAGGGGTTCCATACTTATAGGATAAAACGAAAACCCTACTTAGACTCCGCTGTCCGTCCGTTCGGAGTCACTGTAATAGTTAGAAGTTGAAATTTTTATTGATTATGTATTTATGTTGCCTCTATAACAATAAATACTTAAAAACTGAATATAATTAATATTTCAGGGGGCTCCCATACAACAAACGTAACTTTTTTGTCGTTTTGGTACAAAACCCTTGTTGCGCGAGTCCGACTCGCACTTGGCTGGTTTAGAGGATTCCGTAAAAAAAGTTTCGGAACCTTTATAGTTTCGTCATGTCCGTCCGTCCGTCCGTCCTCGGTATTGCTGCCAAATGGTTAGTGCTAGAAACATGAAATTTTGCATGAATATGTATGTTTACTACGCTGACAAAGTACTAAAATAAAATTTTGAAAAATATTTAAATATTTTGTTGGGGGTACCCTATACCTAAAGTGGGGTTGATATTTTGTTGGGGGTACCCTATACCTAAAGTGGGGTTGATATTTTGTTGGGGGTACCCTATACCTAAAGTGGGGTTGATATTTTGTTGGGGGTACCCTATACCTAAAGTGGGGTTGATATTTTGTTGGGGGTACCCTATACCTAAAGTGGGGTTGATATTTTGTTGGGGGTACCCTATACCTAAAGTGGGGTTGATATTTTGTTGGGGGTACCCTATACCTAAAGTGGGGTTGATATTTTGTTGGGGGTACCCTATACCTAAAGTGGGGTTGATATTTTGTTGGGGGTACCCTATACCTAAAGTGGGGTTGATATTTTTTTTCTCGCGTGTACACCATTGTGTGCTCAGGGCATCCTCGTTCTCTGAAATCTAAACGGCTAGCGTGAATAACTTAATAAAAATAATGATGGTAATCCATGCAATGAAATTTAAAGGAAAACTATAACGGATGGTATGACTCTGTTAGTTCAGGAGTTATAGAGGTGCCGGGAGCCACTGGAAATACCTGTTTGTAACCAGAGACGCCCGGCACCGGACGTTAGAGCGGCCGCGGCCTCGGTCCGAGGATATAAAAAAAACAAAAAAAAAGGAGTATTAGAGGTTTTTATGGGTAACTACGGAATACTACTGGTTACTACTATCTTATGCGTGGCCCGACACGCACTTGCCCGGTTTTCTAGGTACAAGAGATTAAATGTATGGAATTTTAAATTAGTAACAGTTTTAAACTAACTTGCACTTATTCAAGGCGTATTTAGTGTACCTATAAGTAAAGTATAAGTTCGAGGCTAAATTTCATAATGTAGGTACAACCTGTAAGTATCAATGAGTGCTGATAATCGAAAGTATTTTTTTTTTTTTTTTTTTTTTTTTTTAGTTCCGCGACCAAGGCCGCGGCCGCTTCAACGTCCGTTGCCGGGCGTCTCTGGTTACAAGCAGAACGTATTTCCAGTGGCGCCCGGCGGACTTTGACCACCTCTGTGGTCTCTGCGGGGGGTTGGGTCGGGATGAGAATCCCGCGTCGTTGGGGTAGGGTTTTATCCCGCGTCAATGAGTGAATCTGGTTGCGTGCTATGGGGCAAAGGCCCCGCAGCACGCAACCCTTCTAGCCTGCTTCTGTAAGGACGACGGGTGGCGATCCCGCCGTCCTCAGGCCCCGATCATGGAGGTCGATGGTCTTGGGCGTAGATGAGTCTGCGGCGGCCTCGCCGCTGACTACGGAACTCGGCGGGGAGGGCACGCTCCCTCTCCCTCTCGGCCGCCTCCTTCGCGAGCACGACTTGCTCGCAGAAGGACACGGCCGCGTTCCACCTACTCCCGCTGGAGACCATGGCTTGAAGCATGGTCTCCAGCGAGAGGGTATCCACGCCCAGACCCACTACGAGGTCCCGGCGCTGACTCGCCCACGCTGAGCACTCCACCAACGTGTGGAGTGCGGTGTCGTCGTCGGAAACCTCGCAGTGTTGACACCGGGGTGTGACCTCACGATGGATGCGAAACAGATAGCTACCGAAGCATCCATGCCCGGTAACGATCTGCGTCGCACGATACGTGAGGTCACCATGCTGCCTCTGCAGCCAATCGTCCATGATCGGTCTCACCGCCGCGATAATCGAAAGTATAAACTACACTAGACTTCCATCGATAGGTAGAAATGTAAATAAATAAGCGTATCGTAAACGTATAAGAGGAAGTTTACAAGTGGTAATGCGCCGGAAAATAAATAGAAATTTGTGGTAAGTAGATATTAGGTACCTGTGGTATTACGGTTGAGGTCACCAGCAAATTGAATCAGATAAATCAATATTATGCAACGGTTTTCACTCGGGAGCAAATTGTTTCACTTTCCAATACCATTGTGAAGCGAATTAATTATTTATAAGTAGTTTTTGACATTGAAATATTAAAATTATAATATAAATGAACATAGTATTATTGTATATAAAATTCATATTTTATTTTCCTCAATAATTAGGTACTATTAATTACATATTGTTTGCTGCTTATTGTTTTTTGCTTAGACCATTACGGCAGGGCCAAAATTCGTTGCTCTGTGTTTCTTTGTCGTCATTTCAATCTCATCTCGGTCTCAAAATAAACAAAGTTTGAGATATGAAAACTAGCTAACTGATCTTATTTACTTTTTATATAATAAATTGTGTGACCGCTATCTTTGTACAATTTTCGATGCAACCTTCAGTGGCTACCTAAACAATTTATGAAGTTACGTAAGCAATACAATACACTATTGTGAATATATATATAGAGAGATATTGCATAAAAATATTACTCCAAAGTTTACAGCAGTAATAGCAAAAAAAATCTTATTTAAGTATAATAATATTATAATGTAAGGTATCTCAATTTGATACACCCAGAAACCAGAAAGACAATATGTTCAGTGAGATTAAAAGAGAGGAGTTTTACTTTTAGTCCATTGAAATGTTACAGTTTTTGGGGCTTGGTGTGCAAAAGTCAGAGGACGCTATTTTATTTTTTAGATATCAAGGGGGGGGGGGGGTTCGGAGAGTTCGGAAGGAAATTCGTTCTCAAATTTTCATCTGGTTTTGTTAATAACTTTGTTATGTTTAATTCTACAACAAAAAGTTATAGAACAAAGTTGTAGAGAATTTAATTTGCGACAATAATGTTGTCGCAAATTTTTTGTGCGATGAATAGTTTGCCCGATAGAGTGCGATAACGATTTGCAACCCTTTTTCAAGATGGCGGAAAACCCATAAGGGTTGGGACCCCACAAACTTGGATTTAGCTTTACACTCTACCCCAAAAATGTCAATAGGCGGCCGAGAATAGTCGGACATGGCTACGAGTGTATGCAACGTTGTATGCCGTGTACTATTCGCTTGTAGATTCAATTATTTCTTATGGGGTAACTTGCTATGGTCGTACGTTCATAACTTACTTAGATAAAATAAAGTCACTGCAAATAAGATTTCTTAATAAAAACACAAAAAACCAATGTAAAAATAACTATGACCAGCTTTTTAGGGAATGTAAAATGCTACCAGTGCAAGAAAGTGTTGTTATTGATAGTAGTTGAGCAGCACGCTAGCGATGAGTTTAAAGTACATAAGACACGCCCGAGGAGACAATGTACTAACATGCTAGACATACCCCCCTGTAATAATTATTACGGCGAAAGAAACAGACATTATTTGGTGCCAAAAATATTTAATGATCTTCCCCCATCTCTGTCAAATAGTAACATTACTAAAAGAATGTTTAAAAATAAGACAAATAAATTCATGTTGCAAACATTTTGTAATAACATTGTTACATAACAGACTAGGTATAGCGGCGGTTAGCCACGGCTTTAGCGGCTATACCTACTATTACATATACCTACCTAACAGTCTTTGTCATGTTTATGGTGTATCTGTACCGAGCTTGATAGCTTATAGAAATCGAATCTGATATCGTCTTAGGCACAAAATGTGAATATAAAGGTTATTCTTTATGTAAATGTGTGTAAGTATATTGAATGTAAGAATTATTAGAAATAAAATTTTATGATAAGAAAAATGTAAACAGGGAGCTTTATCTGCCAACAAACTGTTATACAGTTTGGCAGAAGTAATATATTATATGTAAGTGTTTATTACACTAAAAAAATTTTTTATGTAAATAAATTTTATTTCATTTCATTATTTTACTACCCCCCTCTTGATATCTAAAAAATAAAATAGCGTCCTCTGACTTTTGCACACCCAAATGTAACATTTCAATGGACTATTTAGCGTTGGATTTTGTTTGCAACGAAATACATTCGTTCCCCGGCAACCACAATGCTTATGGCATGACACAAGAAATTTTAGATAATCCTGAGAAGTTAACACACATTGCCAGTACTCCCATTATCCTACATATCCCACACATCTAGTAGTTAGTTTTGGATTCTCCGCCAGCATTACCTATGTAACCATTTAAAAATTAAAAAGCAGTAAGTTAATTGGGTACCTTTAGTTTTATGTCCTTTCTTGTGTCCCTTCTTCTCATCAAACTTCGCTCCACGGTGTCCAAATGCTTCTTCCTCGTGGCTTCCCTTATGACCAGCAGTGTCATGATGCTTCTTTTTTTTACCATCTGCTTCATCGTATTCTTTTCTATGTCGTTCGTCGGTGTGATAGCCTTTTGCACCCTTATCTAGGTAGTGGTTGCTCTTGTGCCCTTTGGAACCCTGAAATTGTGAATGTTTTGACTAAAATATCTATAAAATTAACATGATTTATAATTTTACGATTCTTCTGCATCTTTGGGAGATTGCAATTATTTACATATTCATGGATTGGGGCTGGCTGCGGTTGGTTGTTACAAAAGCTTAGTTTTGTAAGTCAAACCGTATTGAAAATTTAAAGTACTTGATTTGCAGAGTATCAAAAGAAATGTACAATACAGAAACGCAGATCATTAAATCTTTCTTGTTAGTAGCTGCCATTCAGAGAGCAACAAAAATGGTCCCTAGCAGGATTAGGAATGGATGGGGGGTTTGTTGGTTTGTAACAGCCAGGATTAATTTTCTATTGAAAACAGTGTTCGGTAATAATAGCAAAAGCATAGGCTTGCTTCTTGCTTCTATAACGTGGGGACCACAACATTATAGGTAAAATGCATGTAAAATGTGTCTACTATAAAATCATGAATAAATTACTCTTCACAGTTTCGGACGAGATCATTTTCAAATGTCCTATGTCTGGATTTTATATAAATTTTAAATACCTACCTATCTAAACAAAACCTTTAAACTATCAGTATTACTCATATACTCGTAGTTCCATTCCTAATAGCTAATGTACGAGTACATACTCGTACTTAATATGCATTTAATGGTTTGCTGTCTGTTTTAGTTAAGTCCTGGCGTTTTTACATTATGTCCCAAGACACAAACGCGGCTATGTAAATCATGGTTCTGTATTAGAATCTTGTATTCAGATGCTAAATTCTTCTAGTATCTTGTGAAGATAACAAAATAGGTCACTTAAATAGTAATTTACCGTGTACTTACACAGATAGGTAAGTATATAAGAATATCTATAACTATAGTTAAGCTTTTATACTGTTAACAACAGAATTAAATTAAACGTACCTATTCATAATATTCATAGTTCGAAATAACTTATGTCTTAATCTTTAGTCCACACAAGATGTTGGATTGTAACCTGATGTCGAGGTGTTTAAAGCCCCAGCCACCATAACAGTATTGACGTTATTACGTGAACCTTCTCCCACTAAGTAATAGTAGGTATACCAACATAATGTGCACTTTCAATTTAGCTTGATTTGGTTGCTGGTATTCTTTTATAAATAGACAAACCATAAGACCACGTTTCATTAAAAAAACTACGATTGTATGCAATACTGATATAATTATACTTTTCTATTAAATAAATACAAAATATGCTAGTCTGATGCTAGTATTATTGTATAGTTGCGTTGCAAAAGTAGTATTCGCGTGAAATATTATAACGATATAAACTTTCGCGTTTACCTAATCCTGCTAATCTAAATTCCGTAAAAAATAAAATTTAAGGGCATCTTGAAGTTATGCTAGGATCAGGAAATAAAATAATAAGTCAAAATAGTTACCTTGCCTCCGTGTTCTCCATGATGTGCCGCATGATGCGCGTGCCCACTTCCATGTGAGTGTCCTTGAGCGTGTTGTGTGTGATGTCCACTTGCAGCTGGATAAGAATCACTTGGGGCCAATTGCTTCGGGGCCTGAATAAGTGTTTCCGAAGAAACTGACGCTAACGGGATATCCGCATGAGGACTGGCAATAAACTGTACAGGTTCCAACACTTCCCTAGGAGAAATCTTCACTGAATCCGCTATACTAGCACTGACCATATCAGGCTTGAAATTAGGTGGGGCTGAGGCGTACACTCTGTGATAATGGTTTGCACTTGCAGCGAGCATCTCTTCGTAAGGTGGTGATGACACCTCAGACTCATCAATGACTTCATGAACTTCGTATTGGTGAATTTGTCTCGGTACGCGAACAGATTCGGCCGAACGCCGGCTCCTTTCGTTTTCGCAGCATCGTTTAACCCGCACATGTTCCTCGTTAGGCCCGGCGTCGTGCACGTCTCGGCGAGCTCTGTAAGTGTCGAAATCATCTTCTACACCTTCTACATCTTCTACATCACCCACATCCTCCTCCTCAACCCACGGGTCTTCGACTATTTCCGCTGCCGCGATTGCCAATAGCAGCCAGATCAAAACTGACCGCATTTCGTTAACTAAATGATCTAAATTTGTTCTATTTTTTTACTTTATACTTCTAAACCTTTCACCGTTGCGGCAAAGGATCTTGCTAAATGAAGTTGCGTTGTTATCACCGTTTTTATATGACTGGGTGAGTAAATGTTTGTCGAGTACGAGTACTCTGGGACAGCGTATAGTCAACACTGCGAGCCGCGGCACGGGACTAGTCACTGAGAAAGCGCACAGTACCAGAGCGAATTCGTTTACCGGGGTAAACGAATAATAAATTCGCGATTTTTCGACCGCAGTGAAAACGTCGGCCGTGAATTGTATGTACTTAACTTTTACCAATAGACCGGCCGTGAGATTAGTCCGTTGCGTAAGCGTTGTGAAGAATAAACTGATTTGACCGGTTAAACCATAGCGGCGACGACGGCAGATGTTATGTCAGGTGTAACAATAAATTACAAATGAAGAACAATGAAGTAAGTTTTTGGGAGTAAGCTCTTCCAACGAGAATAACCCTGGACTTATTTGGACACTTATTATTTAAATAAACAACATTTCTTAGAGATTTTCAGAAAAAAGTACCTTATAGAATGATTCGTAGGTAGTTTTATTACAAAGTATTGACAACTACCCGCGAAAGATTCCCATTCTCCAAGTATTTTTTCAACATAATTCCACATAAACTTTACACCAAGAACACAAAAAAGGGATAGAAAAAAAGTTAAAATTAAAGAACATGCACCTACCAAAAAAAAGTAAAAAGATGTGGAATAAATGGCCGTCATTGCTTTCTTCTCGCTCTTCTACCTGATTCCCGCGGCTCCGCGTGTGTGATAGATAGTTTTCTCTTTTCCACTTCCTACGGGAACACATTACATATAACACACCGGGAGCATTCAGGGAAAATGTAGCTACATGTTAGTGAAAATTAATTCAATGAAATGTATGCAGTTTGTTCCTAACTTCCAATTACATTAGCGGTCACCCGCGACTTCGTCCGCATGGTAATTTGGAACTTACAATAACCGGAGTTTAGTTCCCGTCGCTCATAATTATTTTTCCCGTTCCCGTCGTCTGTAATAACATCTAACTTATGAAATAATTATTTTAGAACGAATTTGATTCACTATTTTATGTTATAGTTAGTTAACCTCAAAAGATAGATAATATGCCATCGCGGACTTTTGTTTTTACTTTTAAAGAGGAACAATTCTTTTGTACATTATTTTAACATAACATTAACCGTTTGGCCAGCGCACGCAACGGAAGTTCTTAAAAGAAATAAATTTTCCCCGTTTTCAAACATATTTCAATGCTGCTCCACTCCTATTAATCGTAGCGTGATGTACTACTACGTACGTACGTGATGACTACCTACTCAACAAAAAATAATTTTTCAAATCAACCGTTACTTGTTGAGATTAGGGCGTTCAAACAAACAAACAAATTCTTCTGCTTTATAATATTAGTATAGTTTAGATAAAATAAAACAAGGTTTTGTTTGCCTGTATGTCTGTCTGTTTGTTGCAGCTAATCTCTAAAATGGCTAGCCCGATTTTAACAGGATTTTCACTGGTAGATAGCTGATGTTATAAGGAGGAACTTAGGCTACTTTTTATCCTATGATATATTTAGCCAATCCGAGCGGGCAAAGTAGTACACAGTAGTCTACTTCATAGTGTGGTTTTAGAGTTAGGTAGGTATTTACTGTGGTGTGTAACCCTAACTTTAATGAAACCCTTTGTTCAGTGATGTCTCACATATTCCTTATTTACTCCTGTTGACGTCTACACAAGGTCAACATTTGTTCATCACACTGCATCATTTGCAATCAAAGCAAATGGAGTAAGTAACAACTGAGACTCATTTGTACTGTTTATGTAAATAGGAAATATTTATTTGTTTTGCGATAGAGGTACATACTTACACTCTGTATTATATGATAATCTTTTTATATTTTTATTTTATTTTATTTATTAGGAACAAAAAACGGTTACATGTTAAAGTTTAAACTAAATAACATTAAAAATAAGTAAGTAGGTAAACACATAACCCACAACATTGTTCGCAGATTAACAAAATTAATTTATATAACGAAGAAACAGGTCAGAACTTTGTTACAAAAACACAAGAGGTAGTTACTAAAATTGAAAATGTTAGGTGCTCAAATCTACGTATTAGTACATAGTACATTAAACATATTAATACAATTATCAAAGTAGGTATACAAAAAGCAAACAGGTAGGTACAACATGTATCTGATAACAGATAGGTAGTTACACGATGTTATATCTTGAAATTTACTAAAAAAAAAAACATAAAATATAAACCAGGATAGCCTAGTTTGGCAAAGCAGATAATAGTTCATTAATATGACTTTTGAATTGATAATTAGATGAAGCGAATATGTCAATGTCATTGAAATATTTATTGTACGTTTCTACAAGACGACGAAGAGGCACGCGGACACCAGCATTAGGCCAGCAATGTGGAATATGAAAAAGTTGATATTGGCGTGCCCTTCGCCGATAGACTGTTCTAGGTACAGTGTACCATATTTCATTAGTGATGACCGTGCAGTCAAATTTATTATTACATAGGCCATGTAGCATCATGGAATCAAGAAATAGACGTCTAGATTCCAGGCTCAGAAGATTAAAGTGGTTTAACAAATCAGAGTACGGTAGTCTAGACCGTGTACATTTATAATAAGTGGTGCGTAGGAACTTTTTCTGCACCAACTCCAGTCTATAGGAGTATTTAGCATAGAGAGGGTTCCATATGGGAACGGCGTATTCTAATTGAGACCTTATTAGTGTTTTGTATAGCAACAAAAATGTGGAAGGTTGCACGAAGTCCAGGGAGGACCTTATAACAAATCCGTACATACGATAAGCTTTGTTTACAATATTGTCAATATGTTTGTCGAAATGTAGAGACGGATCCAATAACACCCCCAGGTCACGAACCAAGTTTACCTTGTTTAATGAAACATTATTGATGGAATATGAAAAGTTAAGTTTATTAATATTCTTGGTAAATGAGATAGTATGGCATTTAGGAAGACTGAGAAAAAGCTTATTTTGGATACAATAATTTTGCAGTCTACATAAGTCCTGTTAAAGCAACTGACAGTCTTGAATATTTTTGCAGGATTTATAGATTTTAATGTCATCGGCGTACATCAAAAAGTTAGAGTGCTCAAAGCATTGTTTTATGTCATAAATGAAAATTATAAAAAGGAGAGGCCCTAGTATCGATCCCTGTGGTACTCCAGAGCTAGCAATGATTGGGTTTGAGTAGTATCCATTAACAACGACTCTTTGTGTTCTATTTACAATATACGACATAAACCAACGAAGTAAGTTGCCTCGTATTCCGTTGAAAGCAATTTTCTCCAGTAACAGCGAGTGATCCACCTTATCAAATGCCTTCTGGAAATCAGTATAAACGGCATCCACTTGCACTTGCCTATCCATGTTTGCGAATAAGTACCCTACAAAGCTCATAAGGTTTGTGCAAGTTGAGCGCCGTTGTACGAAACCGTGTTGTTCTGGTAAAATAAGCTGGTGAATATGGGGATACAGAGCATCGTGGACGAGTATTTCAAACAGCTTAGACAACGTAGATAAAATTGTGATAGGGCGATAATTTTCAACACTGTTTTTGTCACCGTTCTTGTAAATAGGTGTTAAGAAAGCCTCTTTCCACACGGATGGAAAAACAGACTCTTGCAGACATTTGTTAAATATAATGTGTAAAGCACAATAAATTTTATCAGCTGTTTTTAAAAAGAAGTACGGTGGAATGCCATCGGGACCGGCGCCTTTAGAAGAGTCTAATGATTTGAGAGCCTCTTGAATAGATTTTTCTGTCAGATCAATTTGCGATATACACGAGGAAAGCTCCGAGAATTGTTCAGGAGGTTGCCAGTTACCTGATTCGAGGGTGGAGTGTTCGTAGACGGAAGAGAAAAAAGTGGAGAATAGGTTACATATGTCTTTAGGGTTGTCTGTAGCAACGTTGTTATGATACATTTTACTAGGAAAGTTAGATTTATTATTTTTATTGGCAATATAGGACCAGAAATATTTAATTTTTTAGGTATGCTATTTTCAACTGACCTCATGTAGGCACGGAAACTTTTAGCCATTTCACTTTGAAATAGTTTACGATAGTTCGAAAAATGGTTGTAATCTGAAAGATTTTTGTATATTTTCCATTAAAACCACGCGCGTTCCTTGTTTTTGAATATTCTGATTAGATTAAGAGAGAACCAAACAGGAAAACGTGAGGTTCTAGTTTGAGTCAAGGGGATATGCAATCTAATCACTCCATACAATTTTTCGTAAAATGTGTGGACGGCTAGTTCGGCGGGTTGATGTGACAGAGTCCCAGTCCAGGCCATTGAGTTCCTCATTAATAAGTTCATAATTTGCTTTGAAGTATTTATAAGTCAATATTGTCTGGCGTTTCATGGGAGTAAACTGGGTATTCAAACTAGTAATCACAGAAAACGGGGGATGATGAGGGACACTATTCAAAATAGCACTGCAAGTAGCTGATTCACAGTCGACATTAGAAACATACAAGTCAAGTATTCTGTTCAACGTATTTTTAAATGTGTTATACTGGGTACCATTTATCATTGACAAGAAATTTATTAGTGTTCGACTGGAGGCACTAACCGAAGACGAAACCAAACTGGGTACAACGTGGTTATTTTGATCTATCCAGTCAATGTCTGGACAATTAAAGTCTCCAGTAATAAAAAAGGATTCAACTGATGGAATAGGTTAGGTTTATATGAGGTATCAGTAGGTATTCAAGCGTTTGGTGTAAATTTAACTACATATAAATTAAAATAGATAATAGACAAATCTGAGGGTGGTTTCCACTTAAGGGACAGAGTACTTTTGCTTGCACTATGCATATGCATAGGTTCTGTCCACCTATCTATTGAGTTGATGATTTTTTTTCCACCGTAAAACCTATCGTGTGGAGTATCATAAGATAGATCTTTTTAAAACATTGGGAGGTTGCTAAGAGACTTTTTTGATTTAAGTGTCCTTTTGGGAGATATTCAACTTTAAAGCACATGTTTTTTGTTAAAATAGAGTGTCTTCCCCCTCTAAAATCTCAACGGCTAGCTTGAAGAATCTGAAAAAATTCATGACGGTAGTCCATATAATGAACCTTGAAGGAAGATTATAACAGACCAGATAACTTTGTTAGTTTAGGAGTTATAGAGCCTATAATGGGTAACTACGGAACCCTATATTATACGTGGCCCGTCAAGCACATGGCCGGTTTTTTATTATTATGTATTTCAATCACTATTTATGTGTTACTAGCTGCTGTATCGGCGAACTTCTTACCGCCTTAATAACCTTTTAAACCTTTTGAGTTTGTACGAATGTGCTAAGACCAAAATTAGCCAAATTGGTCCAGCCGTTACAAACGGAATGAGAAGCAGAAGTGAAGAAGAGTGATTTATACTTTCTGAGAACGCGGCTTTTGGGTCGTCTTTCGCGAACTTTTTCTAACACCCTGGGTAAACAAATGGTAGAATACCACTCGGCATTAACACTCTTTTGATCTTCAAGTGGAATTGTACAGATGGGACCCGTAGCTGAGAAAGAAAACGCGATCATTTTTTTACCAACGTTTCTCGCCTGCCTCACTTTTGTTGGCTTGTTGTGTGGCATTTTCAAACACCCATTCACAAGATTGCTGTTTTTTTCGGGTTCAAAACAATAAATCCACGTTTCGTCTCCTGTGACAATGTCATAAACAGCATTAGAATGTCCGTGGTCGTTCTTCAGTAGTATCTGTGAGCACCATTCCACGCGAGCTCGCTTTTGCTCTGCTGTCAGTTCATGAGGGATCCAACGACAACAAAGTTTCCGAACTTTCAATTCTTCGTGTAAAATTTTCTGGATTTGACTCATACCAATCCCCAATAGTCCTCGAATTGTCTCATAGGTAATCCGCGGGTTTTCTTCAATTAACCGCTTAACAGTAGCCACATTATTTTCGTTGACGGCAGTTGAAGGCCGCCCGTCACGAAATTCGTCATGTAAAGAAACTCGACCTCCCTCAAATTCAGCAAACCATCGCCTCACGGTGCTCAAACAAGGTGCTTCTCTCCCAAAAGCATTTTGAAGACAAGCGGCACAGTCTTGCGGAGAGAGAGAACTTTTAAAATCATAAAAATCATCGCTCTAAAATCTTTTCGACTTAATTCCATTTTCGTTGCATACGTAGAACTTTGATGTGTGATAAAAAACAATTGACAAATGATTTCCCGCCAATTGTTTTTTTTTATTACTAAGAAGGTTGCAACGTTTAAAAAAATATAACATTCGAAATTCAAATAGTTCCGATTAGCTAGAAGTGCAAAACTTTTAGTGTGCCCCATGTATAATATACAGGTTACCTACCTATCTACTTAAAGTTATTTAGTTTGTTAAATAATTATGAAGTGCTAGTAGTAAATTTTAAGGTTAAAATTTATTCAACTTACAAACACTAATCTTTTTGTAGGATTTAAAGTGGTGCCAGTTTCCGAAATGGGTAAAGCGTGAGCCCTATTACTAAGACTCCGCTGTCCGTCCGTCTGTTGAATCTTTAACAGATGATGTACTTCTGTTGCCGCTATAACAACAAATACTACTAGGTATGCAATACATGCTGCTATTACTAAAAACTGAGCGAAGTGTTCAATTTTCGAACGACAACCATTGTTTTTTTCGGTGGTATGTCTGATTTTAATTTTTTTTTTGTTCTAAACCACCCTCACGCCACACGTTATCACTGTGGTAAGTTTAAAGGAGATCGATTCAGGCGTTTAGGAGGAGTATGCGGACAAACGAAGTACATGAGTCGCTAATATATATTTAGGGGGTCCCATACAACAAAGCTGGTTTGTTTTGCTGTTATGGTACGAAACCATTTGTGCGCGAGTCCGACTCGCACTTGCCTTCAGACAACCAGCTGGCGGTGTTGGAGAGTGGGGTTTAGAGCATACTTAAAGGCTAGACATACCTAGAAGTAAGATTACAACTAGTGGTTCGGTGAACAGTGGATGCCGCGTTATTTTTGCATTTTCCTACCATTTCTCCCCCATTTTCCCCCCAAGCGAAAAATCCCTTCGACAAAAGTTGCGCCTTGCAACAAAGAACACTTGTGCCAAATTTCATGAAAATCGGCTGAAAAATGCGGTCTGTAGACCGGAACTGACACACATACCAACACCGCCAAATCGGCCAGTCCTCGAGTTAAAACTGAGACGCTTCGCTCGTTCGGACAATTAAGTATTGTACAATGTGCACATTTATGGCAGAAACTTCGGAACTTAGTACACAGTATTAAGAAAGAAATTATAAATAGATCACAAAAACTGATGTCATCGGCGGGACTCGAACCCACGGCCTTTAACGGTACCGGTAGTTCGGTAGAACTTCGGTAGGTGGTTCCAACGCTAACCTTATTAGCGTGATGTAGAAATTATGAATATGATATGAAACAAAAATTCGATGTTGTCGGTAGTGGACATCGTAGCTCAGTTGGTCAGAGCACTCCCCCTGTTAGGGAAAATCCGTGGGTTCGAGTCCCGCCGATGACATCCGTTTTTGTGATCTATTTATAATTTGTTACTGAATATTTTAAGAATAGTTTAAGCAAACTCAATGCTTTAAAATACAAAAATATTAGTACAGAGTGTAAAGGAAATGTACGTCTATACTTAGGTACCAACATACCAATCAATATAGCAGCCATCATAATATATCAGTATTACACAGACAAAATTCTGTGAGTGTAAAGTACAACCCAATGTTATAGCAATCACGTTACTTTGATATGCTCTGGTTAGTACAAATATAATCTGTAGAAAGAAAATTCCTTGTAAGTACCTCGTGCACATGATGCGCCATTGATTATGATCTATGACATTCTATGACAGCCACAACTTAACTGCCAACGTTCCACCTAGTGCGTACGGTAGAACTAACATTAATATTAGGTACCGATGTGCCTTTGGATAACATACAGCATTGTTTTATATGAAGAAGCAGGTGTATACTTATCTCTATGTGCGATCTTGCTACCGGAAGCGGAACTACGTTTCCGTGACATTTGACAGATGTCACCACAGTCGCACCAGCAAGGTGAGGAGCGCCGCCATTTGAGTTTGTCATAGCGTTGTGTACTTTCAACGAGTGCGGTCGTAATCTTAAAATTTTACGTCAAACCGTAAAAAACAATTAAAATTCGTTCAAAAAGTGATAATAATGATATGAAATCGCGTCAGTCACGCCATTTATTTTTACTATCGCGAATTAGAAATATAAATGAAGTGATATAATTATTATGACTGACGAGTCATGCCATATATTTTCACCATCGCGAATCAGAAATATTTACGAATTAGTGAAGTGATAATTTATTTTTATAAATTTGATAATTAATTAGTGATATTTCGTAATGCGGAAAGCAGGACAGGGAGGGAGTATGGCAGGGTATATAGGGTGATAGGGAGGGCCACAGCAAGGGAAGAAGATCAGCCTCTAATTCATAACGGATCATACCTGGATTCTTGGGGTTCGGCCAACCTCCTCGCTCAAACCTTCTATCCAGAAGATAGAGTTGAGGAGGACAAAGAGGGGCATCGTCACATAAGAAAAAAGGCAGCGGAGGGAGACGACGACTGCAGCGAGGGTCATCATGGAGATGACCCACCTTTCACCCTGGAAGAGATGTACGATGCCCTTCATAGGTTTAACCCCAAGAAAGCTCTGGGGGCGGATGGATTTACATCTGACATCTGCACTCACGCTGTCAGGGCCGATCCCTTATACTTCCTGGAGCTGCTTAATCAGTGCCTCCGGCACGGCTACTTTCCTAAGATATGGAAGGAAGCAGTTGTGGTGGTGCTGAAGAAGCCATGCGAGGACTCGTACACAGTTCCCAACTCGTACAGACCAATTGGCCTGTTGCCCGTCTTGGGAAAGGTGTATGGGAGGATGCTGGTCGCCCGACTCAAGTTTCATCTTTTACCGCGGATAAATGGTCGCCAGTAGGGGTTTATGCCCCAGAAGAGCACCGAAGACGCCCTATATAACCTCATGAGGCACATAGTGACTAAACTCGACGCAAAGAGGATAGTCACTATGGTGTCCTTGGACATGGAGGGTGCCTTCGACAGCGCCTGGTGGCCGGTCATAAAAGTACGACTGGCGGAGGAAGGGTGTCCGACAAACTTGAGGCGGGTGGTCAGCAGCTACCTTAGCGAAAGGAAGGTAAGGGTAAGGTACGCGGGTGAGGAGTGCAGCCACTCTACGGACAAAGGTTGCGTCCAAGCCTCGATTGGAGGTCCCTTGCTGTGGAACTTGCTATTAAACCCACTGTTGAATGGACTGGAGAGAATGGGTGTGCATGTACAAGCGTTCGCGGACGATGTGGTGTTGGTGTTCGACGGTGACACAGCTTTAGAAATTGAAGGACAATGCCTCCCTCGCGTATGTACGGGAGTGGGGTATCGAGAATAAATTGAAATTTGCGCCACATAAGACGTGCGCCATGTTGATAACAATACGCTTAAAATTCGATACCCCACGCCTGCACATGGGTGGGGTGGGCATTCTCCTGTCCGAAGATATAAAAATACTGGGACTCACTATCGACCACAAACTCACTTTCAACCCTCACATTAAGAACATTTGCAGAAAAGCGGTGGGCATCTATCACAAGCTTGCGAGGATGGCCTGGATCAGTTGAGGGTTGCACCCCGAAGTGATCCGAGTGATCTACGTAGCCGCCATGGAGCCGACGATATTATACGCCGCCAGAGCTTGGCACACAACGGCGAATAAGCTTGGCGTCTAAAAACAGCTGAACGTGGTGCAGCGTTGTTTCGCCCAGAAATTGTGTAAGGCCTACCGGACGGTTTCCCTGAAATCGGCATTAGTCTTGTCTGGCCTGCTCCCTCTGGACCTCAGAATTCATGAGGTGGCCTCATTATATGAGGCTAAGAGAGGAGTGGACCAGCCATGGCTTAGAGACTGGGAGACTGAACGGATGGCCCGAGCAATCGAGGCTCCTCACCCCGCTGTGCACACCGCTTTGGAGTTTACGGACCTGGTAGACGAGGAACAAGTCAATAAATATATCCACATGGATGTACGAATATTTACGGACGGGAAAAGGATTGATGGTCGAGTCGGTGCAGCGTTATCGTTCTGGAATAACGCGGTCGAAACGAAGGCCCTCAAACTTGCTCTCGCGCCGCATTGCACCGTCTACCAGGCCGAGCTCCTGGCGTTGTACAGAGCGGCCAGTGAGATCCTCAGGCGTGGCGCTACCACGTTCAGCATCTTCTCCGATAGCAGAGCCGCTCTTCTGACGGTAGTCAACCGTCATGCCCTCCATCCTCTGGCGGTGGAAGCCCGCGCAGCCATTCAACAAGGCATGGCCCAGGGTAAGGAAATCTCCTTATTCTGGGTCAAGGCTCACGCAGGGCTGGAGGTTAACGAGCGAGCCGACGAGCTCGCCAAGGAGGCGGCTCTGAAATTGAAGAAGGCATCGGACTACGGTTTGTTCCCGGTTTCATTCGTGAAACGTGTTCTGCGTCAGCGCACGCTTCACGAGTGGAATGAGAGGTACAAAGAAGGTACGACCGCCTCCGTCACCAAGCTTTTTCTCCCTTGTGCAGTGGAGGCGTATAATATCGTCCGCAAGATGTCGGTTGCTGGCACAACGACACAACTGCTTACGGGACACGGTGGGTTCGCAGAATACCTGCACCGTTTCAGGTGTAAGGCGAGCCCATCGTGCGCCTGCGATCCGGACGCTCAAGAGACCATCACACATCTACTTCTAGAGTACCCAGTCCAGATGAGTGATCGCTTAAATTTTGAACTCAAAAATAATGTCAATCTGAACTGAATGTTAAAAGAATATAGGGAAAAATTCTTGAAATACAGTGTAAAAATAATACAAAATATACATAGTGTATAAGAGAAACGGAGGAAAATAGTAGTATGTAACAATATTATGTTAAATATTGGACAACATATACTTAAAAAAGCTAATAATATAATGTATAAAGAATAAGAAACAATATACAATATTAGATAAAAAGTTAATTACTTATTAGATTAAAAGGTTATTCTGTTCAAACGGAAAAATAAAAGTAGAGATTTTTAAGAATATTGTTGAAATTAGTGTTTAGAATGAAAAATATAAGAAAAATAGAAGAAAAGAGAATAGAAGAGAAATAGAAGAAATTGTTAAAATAAGAAGTTAATGTTGAGAATAAGGTAAAACAAAAATTGTCACAAACATGTTATTTATAAGAATAGTTTAAGTAAAAATGTAACATTTGAAAGAAAGCGCATATACCCTGAAAATCCCGCCAGTATGAGAATGAAAGTATTAAATATTACTTCACCTATAAACCATATGCCAAACTTTAATTTAATCAATGACTCATGTTGTAACTCGCTAAAACTAGATAGTTTAACGAATGATGTGCCCCCTATTCACTTAAATAACATAGACTTAGACGACATTAATAAAGAAAATAAAATAAAATTACAGTATCTCTTTAACGATTTAGAAAAGCTACAAACCCCTCATATAGTTAAATATGGGACACATTATTCTATTACTGTCGCTATTATTGTAATTTTTATATTATTATTTGTAAGTTACTTATGTTTTAAAAGATCTTGTAAATCCGGCAGCAACCAACACTTCCAATTTAAACTTTAACAGAACACCACCCCAACCTACTCCAGAAATGATAGCCATGACTGACAGACACGACTCGGAAGAAAATACTCCCATACCCATTGCTTCACTCAGAACCAGGATTTAACAGAGACTTTGTTTAAATTTTACCCCAAAGTCTCCTCTTAAAGGGGGAGGTGTTATATCCATACTATGCTACCCTTAGTGCCGTGATACCATATTTTATGCTGACTCTCATTTATGACTCCCTCGCCCTGCTCGGTAGCTGAGCGACACTTCAGTCTGTATTGAACTTTCTTCTCGGGCGGTTGCTTAAGGATAAAGGCCTTCCTATTCTATTAAAGGTCCTTCAAAGTTTTAAGTGTTTTTTTTTAAAACCTGTTTTCAAACCTTCGTATAACAGTTCGGGAACCGCACCTGCGCATCATCATCATCATCAAGGGGTATTACACGTAGCCTCTGAGCAAATGCCGAGTTTCATATCGAAGTGTTTCTTCGAAAGAAAAACTATGAAACAATGCGTTCAAGCCTCGAGTTGAACAAATTTATAAGGGAAAGACATTTTCGCCTGATATATCATGCGTCCATTCTAGATTTTCTCCATCAGGGAGACGGGATAATTAAAATATATATCTTTCAAGCACACTTTAATTTGTCGGATGCAAAAAAAAAAAAACAGTCCACTACCATTTCTTAAGGGTAATTTACGAAGACCAGGTAAAACCAAACCAGCCATACCTTTTTCTTCCGTAACATTGTAACATGCTGGGTCGCGGAGACCCTGCGTGCTATGGGTGTCGGGTTCTAGTGTATCTAGACGACTCCCTACTGGTCAATGAAGACCAATCCAAGTTATGCTTTCAGGCTGCGGAAGAGCCTGCAACCCATTTCCTGGCGACGGACGCTTCGGATAGGGGCTGAGGGTGCTCATTTGAAGGGCAAGTTAATGTCCAAGACCATTTGCAAACTACCAACGAAATGGGCATTGCAGCAAGCATGAGTTGCATTGGTAAATAGCAGCTATCACGAGTACATACACTTATCAGTACATCATGTGCCAGATTAATACAACAACAAAATAGCGGACAGGCTTACATGGAGGCAATCACCAACATTTGTGAGTTGCTGGCTTACTAGTGAATCTTCTACCTCGAGCGACTGCGGAAGTCTTTTGAAGGTGAACGAGGGAAATAACCAATAGTGTTAGTCGGTTGTTAGTGGCAACTTCTACCTCAAGCGACTGCAGAAATCTTTTGGAGGTGACCGAGATAAACAACCAATAGTGTATGTGAGGTTTGTTAGTGGCAACTTCTACCACAAGCGACTGCAGAAGTCTTTTTGAGGAGGACGAGATTTACAACCAATAAAGTAAGTTGGTAATTAGTAGCAATTTCTACCTCAAGCAACTGCAAAAGTCTTTTGGAGGTAAGGTTCGAGGGCGTCTCGAAAAACAGTCTTAGTAAGTACTGATTGACTACAGACATCTATAAAGATTAACAGCATACACAAATGCTCTCAGCAGAAAATGGGTTTATCTAACATTCTAACATGGATGTTCCTCCACTAAACGAGGACTTAAGTCCAGGCAAATCTGAACAGTGCCTGGGGAACGTACCTAGCAGGAGTCACCTCGAGCTTTCTGGTTTCAGGGTTTCGATTGCTCTGGGTTTCTTAAAACCCAGAGCAATCGAACAAGGACCCCAAGAGCAAGAAACTTTTTCTAATTTCATAATAAAACAAACATTTGAGACCATAGGAGTAGCTAAACCGAAAGGTGTCAAACCATAATTTACATGATGGATCCACAAATAGTTTTAGATTGAATATCGATATAAGTAGTTTACGAAGATTTCATAATCTTATCAACCAACTTCCAAAAGGGGAGTTCGATATATGTAATAATATATTATTATATAAATCAGTATTACAGTTCATAACAAAATAAAACCTGCTTCACGTACTGTAAATGGAGATTAGGTACAAACTGTACTACATAATAACGTGATTTCCGCTTCTTTAGGTACTTACAACAGTGGCCTGTTTCCAAAGGTCAGATATCAATCCCTAGAGGAAACTTTAACATAGGGTAGCTGGAAATCTTCTAGTACGTTTTTATCATTATTTTCGTGAAATAAAAAAAAACACGAAAATAACATCAAAATTTATCTTTCAATCCCCTTATGCCATCCTCACTGGCAGCAGTAGTTATTCGGTTCTGTATGCATAACATAAAATACCAATTTTAATAATTACTTATAGGCTATTATAATTATAGATGAACTAATAAATGAGCACTCAATGTGTACCTATTCTTATTTTCATAGTCAAAATTTGAAGCTAAAAGAATTACAACTAAAAACTTAATTATCTTTATCCTTAATCATCATAGCGTTGTGTTTTTTCCATATTTCTCACTAGCAGATAACAAAAACGTCTTCATATATAAAATGCTGTATATTTTCCAGAGGCACATCAATATGACGGTTTTACATAACAATAAAACCGATATTATGTGCCGAGAAGGAAAACATACAGCATTGCAGAAAGTTCTTCCTGGTGAAGACTATGACAAACTCAAATGGCGGCGCTCCTCACCTTGCTGGTGCGACTGTGGTGACATCTGTCAAATGTCACGGAAACGTAGTTCCGCTTCCGGTAGCAAGATCGCAGATAGAGATAAGTATACACCTGCTTCTTCATATATAACAATGCTGTATGTTTTCCTTTTCGGCATATAATACCGGTTTTATTTTTATGTAAAACCATCATAAAATTACGATTTATTTGGAAAGTAGAAAGCCTATACCACAGCAGGTGTACCGCGGGTACGAGGTAGTCCGCTGCTGCTAGTAGGTAGAAATTACCTGTATCGGATTTTGTATCTGCATGGATTTTTTTTCAATTATTATCCCAGAAATAAACGTTCTGGGAATCGGGTACTAGAATTAATAAATAAAATAGATAAATAAAAATACTAGAATTAATAAATAAATAAAATAAATTACCGGAATGGGACCAAAATGAAATGGGACCACAAGGGAAACAGTGACTTTCAATTAAAAAATACTAGTTATCCCGACGAACTTTGTATCGCCTCAAATAAAAAAAAAATATATACCGGGTGTTACGTAAGGGTTATATCAACCCGAAGCCAGCACCATCAGCTGGTCGACCAGAACCCGCCAGAAAAGAAGAAACACGTTCATAAAAAAATAATTATTACTGAATAAAATACACACTTGTTTAAACAACACCAGCTAAAATCAGCTGCTTCGGTCATCGACATCAAAATAGGTACAAATAATGCGCGCCTGTGAAAAGCCTTCCGTCTCACTCCTGGTAGGAACATTTTGTCTCTGTTTCGCATCAAGCGATGCCGCCCCCACGAACACGAAGCTCTCGGTCGAGTCACGAAGTTTCCTAGAATTTTATTTAAAATCATTTAGCACGGTCACAGGTCAGTTCAGTTGCATTCTTTGCTTTGTGCAGTGAGGTAGCTAAATAATTGTTTAGTGTGTTAATTTGTGAGTTGTGTCAAGTTGTGTGTGATAGTGATTGTGTTGTGTAGTAATGGCTCTGAGTAACGAAGAGTATTACGAGATGATGCTTTGTTTAGGAGCATCAGAAGGCAATTTGCCCGGGAGTTGTACCGTGAGTTTTGATACCTAAAAATACTGTGTACGCAGTCGAGTCGAGGCCGTATTTAGCACTGTTACTCATGAAATTAACCTTTCCTGTAAACAGGTAAGATTTTTCTAAAATTGGGGACAGAGATTTTACTATCACTTGCATGTGGTGCACCTGTCGAACCACGGACGAGGATCTGGGGAAACATAACTATGTGTTGGTCAAAATTTTATATACATAAACAAAAAAATCCTTTAAGGACGCCCACACCGCCGTGACACCCGCGCCACCGCCAAGGGCATTGTACATACGTACCACGCGCTCATTGTCTAGTTGTAGCTACGTCAAGCCTTGGGACACGTTTGTTTTGATTCAAAATATCTTTGTAAATTTTTTGGTTAACTTTTTTTTTTCTTCTTTGGCGGTCGCCATATATCGAAACGGGTTATGGTCGACCAGCTGATGATGCTGGCTTCGGGTTGATATAACCCTTTCGTAACACCCTGTATATTATAATATTTCATGCAAATGTATGTAAATTGAAAAACGCGACGGACGGACAGAAATACAGACAAATTGTCGTATTAAATATATAGCTTAAAATCGTTTCACCCAGTCAAAAGAGAAATTATAAATATAAAAAAATAGGTAGGTACAGTCGAATTGAGAACCTCCTCTTTTTTTAAGTCGGATATAACATAATACGCGGATAGACATGCAGGTGTTAGTTAGTATAAATAAAAAAATATGAGTTACAACATATTTATTAATTACTTTAACTTTCAACTGCGTACCAAACTACACCTATTCTAGCAAGTTGCAAATTGCTTTGAACGTAAGAAATAATGCGTCATAAATGAAACCTACAGTCACAATATTAATTTGCATGTCAAAAAGCAATAAGTTACAAAATATAGAAAAGTAATAAGTAATTTACTTAACAATGACTTGTTATTTTCATTACTTACACATTGCGACAAAGTAACGAACCGCACGTAACTTAAATAATAAAAAAGTACAAGTTATTTCTAATGTTTTTTATATTAATGCTCGAGGTGCCATTAAATTGTTGGACAATCTTTGCACTCGCTATTGACACACAATTGACGTTCTACGACTCCCGTTCTTGTGGAGTATGAATTAAAGCTTTCACACAAGGCAGCTATAATGTAAAGATGTGTATTATAGCACGACACGTCTCATTTGCATCTTGCCATACAAAAACGTCAGGAGCTTATCTTATTATACCGAGGAAAGATTTGATTGTAAAATATAAAAAAAAGGGCTCCGTAACTACGGAATTTATTTTGAAATTCTTTCACTGATATGTAGCCACATTATGCCTGATCGATTAACATAGGCTACTTTTTATCCTGGTAATGTGTTCCCACGGGAATCGGGAACGAGAAACCCATATCACGCGGGTGGAACTGCGGCGATCTAGTAATGTTGTATTTTTACATCTTTGTTTATTAAGATACAAAGCGATACGAAAATATATATTTATTATAGTAGCCGGCTTTACGGAGAAACAATTTTCGTAGTTGTCGTTGTTTTTTGTTGTAGGTCAAGATACTTTGAGTTAATACGAGTAGAACGATTCCTCAGTCTCGGGCAAATTGCTATTATTAGATGTTGTTTCTTGTCACTGTTTAGCTACTGTTAACTTTTATGAGGTTGATTTTTAATAAAAACTACCTATCATCAAAGTCCACTCACTCAACATCGTTGATCCTCAGTTAAATCTTGCTTTTTTCTCGGCTTTTTTCTCGTTAATTTCACTTATTTTTTTACCAATGAATAACGTTTTTATTCAAATTTCGTGAGATTGCTACCTACCTTTATAAATAAAAATGAATGAACCTATTTGACAAGTTATTTTCCGTATTTATGTACCATAAGATCCACGGAAGGTTTTTGTATAAAATAAACTAATCCAAATGGGCGAAATCTCAGGCGTCCGTTAATTATGAATTAAAAAAAACCGTATTTGATTGTCAGTAATTTTATTACACTGTGTCATTAAACCACTTAATACATCTAAAGCAACAGAGTGCGATATTTTACATCATTTATCGTTTAACTGACCTACATTTATAAGTATTTACAGTGATTTTTACATTTATCAAAATGTTATAAGTACCTATTACAGTTTAACTCTTACTTTCAATACAACTTAGCGCTCCTAATGTACAGCGTTATTAAATTTTATACACTTTTTCGACAAATGATACTTAGTAGGTTATCACTAAAATAACATTTTAGCAACTTTACAAAATCAATTAGAAATACCAATAAGTAAGTTATAAAATTAAAATAAACCTAAACGTAAGTAATCTCATAACAAAATAATAATACAGTTATAAATATAAGTGTAACTTAATGACTGCAAAAGTATAACTTAGTGACATATGTCACTTGTTATACTGTAAACTTGAGACATTTTTTCTCAATTTTAAAATATATTTGAGTAAATCTATAGGAAGCCTAATCAGGTAAAATTAATAAATAAAAAAAAAATATAGACCTGCCTGGGTTAAACAGGTATTTTTATATTTTTTATGTAGTGGTACACAGTAATGTATTATTATCACTTTTGAATTGTTAGTGATGAACATGATTCTGGAGTTGCACAGGGCGCATCACTGGGTGAAGCTTGGTCGAGGGAAGAATAGCCGGCACCGACTTTTAAAGGGAACCATGAAATATGTACTCGTACCTACTATGTAAGTAGGTACCTGATTTTCCTAAATATTGAGCTGTAAACTAAAACACTGGGTTCTTTATTATTTGTTTAATTTTGCTACTCAGTGTGTCGGTAATAAAATAAATATAAATATTGTTGGACATTCTCACACAACGTCATCTAGCCCAAACTAAGCTATAAGCTTGTGCTATGGGATCTAGACAACTGATAAACATACTTATATATTTCTAAATACATACATAATATACATAGAAAACACCCAAACTCCGAAACAAACATTTGTGGATCACACAAATATTTGATTCGACCCGGGAATCGAACCCGAGACTCCGGAGTCGAAAGCCGATGCACTACCGACCACGCCACCGAAGCAGTTGACAATAAATTACCTGTACAATTACCTAATGTAATCTTATCAGAAGTATTTTCTTCATTTTATTTTATAGTTCTTATGGCACATTATTAATTACAGAGTATTTTACAAATTTTGTTAAGTCTTAATTTCTTTTAGTTAATTTTACTAAATTTTGTGTGAAATTTTGAATACATGTTTCACAAAAACTACAGCCTTGGGCTGGATTCGAACCAGCGGCTGTTTCCTTCCAGAAAATGAACAGAACAAGTTATAGAGATATTTTTAATACCTCTTTACAAGAATTTGCTATTTATCGATAGGTTTATACTTATATAAACGGAACTCAGTCGTGATACTATCAACGGTACCACACCTCATATTTCTCTAAGTTAACCACAGTTAGACCACAGTGGTTAGTTGGTATAATTTAATTTTAACATCCTATCAAATCAGTTAGATAAGAACCGGACAAGTTTCAAACTTGTGTGACTCTGTTTCTTGTCACTTAACGTCAAAACTAAAAGTACTTAACTTAATTCTAACTTAGTAAGTCTTTATCAAATGATCTGACACGTAAGGTGGGAACTCTGGCTCTTTAATTTTCTTCTTTTTGTGCAAAGGACAGCTCTTTTTGTGTCCAATTTCAGATTTATTATGAGTTAACTTATACTGATTGGATAAAGAAACACTTTTTTTCCCTTGTAAAGTATTTTGGCAATTGTTTTTCTTATCTAAATTATTTTTATGCTCCCTATTACTAGTTGTATCACTTTGTACGGCTATTTGTTCATGTAATAGATTAGTATTTACAATGTTCTCTTCCGTTTGAGTCTCGTATTGAGTTTGTACTTCGAGGTGACTGTGATGTAGACAAGTCGATGTTATCTGTAAATTATAAGGGTTATGGTATAATTTTTGATAGTAATTGCACCCCAACAATTACGAATAATTTCCTGAGCGGTTAGGCAGAGGCATAGTATACGCCGACATTTCGACGCCTAGGTTATTGGTTCGTTCGACAGGAAGTGAGCGTATTGCCGCTAATCGGGAACTTAACAATATTATTTTGGGTTATTACTTTGGTTTCTAAAATATGATTAAGACTCCTCGTCGTGTGTTTATACACAAAGGTGCCTATTACGCAACTCGTCAGCCAGTTTTATTTGTCACACGTAATAGGGGACGAGACTATTGCCGTGAGTAGATTTGACATCCCCTTTGGCATCGTCTATCAGCAGATGCAGGTGCTGCTTATGTTTATTAGCAGGTGCTTCGCGTTCACGTAAGGATGATCCCCGGAGGTATTGATAAGATCCCTTGGTGCCCTGTTTTTATATAGTATACATTCAATCACGCCTATTTCCCGCTGGCGTAGAGACAATAGAACTCCATTTGCTGCGATTTTGGCATAAGGTACTTATTTCTCAGTACTTGCTTCTTCACACTTTTTTAGGTATTTTTACGCATGCTTTCCAGCTACAAGATGCCGTAGGGATCACTTTGGATAGTAATGTGTGCTGAATGTGGTCTCCAATCGCTAGACATCTAGACGTCACCTCAGCTTTTCATCGGTAGGCGTCACCATGGTGACTTCACAAAAAAAAGTATGTACGGTGGTACTGACGGTGGCGTGTGCTAGCGTGGGTCGCGCGTAGTGTCGCGCGCGCTCCGCGAGCTCGGAGCGCAGGCGCCAGGCGCGCGCCCACACCCGACGCCGCGCCGCCCAGCCCGGAGCCGAGCCGCTGCGGACTGAGTGCCATCTGTGTACGTACATACATACACACGTCACTTTCATCTATACATACAATACATACTAATAAATAAAATTTGACTGTCTGTATTTAGTTCTAAACGTCCAACCTCTTTTACATTGGTCGATAACTCGGTCGTTACACTTGATACTGGAGCTCGACTGACGACTTATGTAATTGGGCGGCCCACATAACGAGCCATAACATATTTTCACTATAACACTATTACACATAATAACATGAAGTAGGTACTACTGTAAGCTAGTAAGCCACCCGGTACCGCGGCTGCCTTTTAAACCGCGCCTCACAGCTAGTCACCGCCGTGTAGACTTACTACCATTGAGTTATTATTACTACGAAGTATTACTACGTATTATTACTACGTAGTAATAAAACTCAATGCTTACTACCTACTAGTATATATTTTGCTCATACTACGCCTCAGATAACTACTTCTGTGTCCCGCATGGATTTATTCTGACAGTGACGTCATACATAAATTACAGAGAATACCTGTATTATTTTTTATCAAGAAATCGTACCTCACAAGTAATTGCTGCATCCTACTGTATTGCCCCGCGGTTCTAAGCGCGAGGCATGTGGCTCGCAGTGACGTCACCTCACCGCGAACATTACCGACTGTTGTCGAACTGAACGAGAGGCGCATTGCCGTCGTATAGTGATCCACAGCTAAGGGAAGGAGACCTGGAATCATCAATGGATAATAGTTGAAAACAGTGTCAAAATATTCGTTATGGGACAACTCACTCGTACCTTTATTTCACTGGTCAGGCTTACTAGACAGACGGCATTTAATATGTACTCCAGCTGCAACGTTGGGGGTGCTTTGGTCAGATCCTCCACGTGGTGCACCCCGGGCAACGGCAGTGGCTGCAACTCTGCGGCAACGTACTGCAGAGTTGTAGCTACTACGGCTAATTCTGGCCAAGGTGGGGGTCTTGCCGCCTCGCATGAGGAACGCAGACCCACCACGACGGAGGCCTTGCGTGGCCCAGGTCTCTCCGCCGACACTCTGCAGAGCAGAGTGCTGCTGTGCGGAGAAACCACCAGGGCGACGGGTCCGACATCACTGAGCTCATCAGCGGTGTCGGACACAGTCTCGTAGAGACCACCGTTCGGCCGAACCCTGCTTGGTAGCAGGCGGGAAGCCGGTTCTTCGCAACCGCGAGGAAGAAAACCTCGTTAAAAAATCACCAACGGGGCGGGCGGAACGGTCTTGTGAAGACCCCCGCCCGGCCCAGCCGTAATCCTGAATTGACAGGACCGGTGGCCCCTCGGGGCCGCGAGGATGAACACCTCTATTGAATCAATTATTCACCACGTGTTTCCTAGACTATCTAGAATTGATATAACTCTGCCTACTACCGCAAAATCAATTAAGCCCGTCTGGGAGGCTTATCATTTGGCCCACGCGGACTTGAACGCATTAAAATCTTCATGCGCTCGCGAACCGGTTTGTGTTGACTCGTTAGTACTTCTATACGAACGTAAGTTGTTTGCAGATCTGGGTAGATTCAAATATAATGGCAGAACTTGCGTACGCGCATTTTTACAAAAATTATTTGGCAGTCTGTTTGTAACGAGCTATCTCGGAAAATACATGTATTAAACTATCACAAGTGTTCTTATTTATCACTGCTCTGAAATCAGGAAATCAACGTTACACCCTCCATGGGACCTGGAAGCGAGAGCCCTTGCGTCATTGTTCCAATGGCGCAAGGAGGCGCTGGAGCGGGACCACAGGCCTACGTCTCGAGAAATCGAGGAAGGACCAGCGGTCCCATCTCCACCAGGATCTCATGGAGTCATGGAGGGTGCGACTTGAGCAACCCAGGTGGGGTACCACCATCATCGCGGCGGTGAGACCGATCATGGAGGATTGGCTGCAAAGGCAGCATGGTGACCTCACGTATCGTGCGACGCAGATCGTTACCGGGCATGGATGCTTCAGTAGCTTTGCATCCATCGTGAGGTCACACCCCGGTGTCAACACTACGAGGTTTCCGACGACGACACCGCACTCCACACTGAGACACGTTTGCTGTTTTACTATAGTCGTAATAACTGCATCCAAACTGCAACATGAATTGCAACATGAATTATTATTATTATTATTTCGTTTATTCCTTTACATTCTTATTTTATACATTTTTAAATACATTTATAAAAAAAAAAACAAATACATTTAAAAATATAAAAAATAGTGACCCACCAGTAGCGGAGTAGGACCCAAACTACCGGCGGTGGAGGCTACAGACTAAGAAACCTCCTAACAATACGGCACGTGTCGAGGATAACAACCTTCTGAATCTGACTCTTGATCCAACAATCTAACGAGAGTCTCTTGAGATGTTGATCGAGACTCTTCGCTATTAATCCGTTTGCCGAAACAACCACCGGGACAATGATCGTTGAGTCTACGTCCCACATGGCGGTTATCTCGAAGGACAGATCAAGGTATTTACTAAGTTTATCCTTCTCTGCCTTCACGAGATTTTCGTCATGCGGGACGGCGATATCGACGAGCACTGCCCGACGCTGGGTCCGATCAACCAACACGATATCGGGCCTATTTGCAACAATAGTCCTGTCCGTGATGATTGATCGGTCCCAGTAGAGCAATGCACGACCATTCTCAAGAACTGGCACTGGTGTATACTTATAGTACGGTACTTCAAACTCAATAAGGCCATATTGAAGAGCAAGTTGCTGGTGGATGATCCTGGCTACTTGATTGTGCCTATGCAAGTACTCGGTGTTAGCAAGATACGAACAACCGGAAATAATATGGCGAAGTGATTCACCAGGACGGTGGCATGCTCGACAAATGTCGACCGTACCGTCCTTCATGATGTATTTCCGATAGTTGTTCGTCTTGATAACCTCATCTGCAATTGCACAGGCAAAACCTTCAGTTTCCCCAAAGAGGTCCCCAAAACGCAGCCAGTTCACCGAAGCGAGCAGGTCTACGTCGGGTCCTGTTAAGACCCGGTAGAACCGCCCGTGTAGCTCCTTACTCTTCCATACGTCCCTACGGTCTTCAGTACCTAGCACCTTTGGTTTACGCCAGTTCTCGTTAGCCAAGGAAAGAGGTGTCAGGCCCTTGTCAACCATCACGACATCGCAATGAATGTCAGACCCGTTCTGTAGAAAGTAATCTCTCAGACTGCACACTTCACGGTTGTGGAGGTTCTTGGCATTCAAAAAGCCTCGACCCCCCCACTTCCGCGGAATGTACAGTCTCATGACAGAAGATCGTGGGTGTAACATTCGATGCAATGTCAGTTGTTGACGGACTCGCCTATCCAGGGCGTCTAGTTCCGTTTGAGTCCACCTAAGTATGCCAAAGGAGTATAACAATAAAGGTATCACCCAACCGTTGAAAGCCCGTATTTTGTTACCGCCGGACAAAAAACTGTTAAGAACTTTTGTCAGGCGGCCAAAAAAACGTTCTTTCACCGATTTCTTAATGTCCTCTACCGCTATACCCAATGACTCTGACATACCTAGGTATCTGTATGTTTCGGTCTCGGAGAGAGATCTGAGAGTTATTATCTCAGAAAGTTGTAAATTCGGTGAATTTACAACCTTCCCCCGCTGTACATGCATAATCGCACACTTATCAACACCGAACTCCATCTTAATGGCATTACTAAAAACTTCCGTAGTTTTTAGTAATGTCACTAAATCTTGGTGCTTCAGTGTGAACAGTTTGAGGTCATCCATATACATCAGGTGAGAAATAACCTCACCCCCTCTACGAAACCGATAGCCTAGCCCTGAATCCTTCAGCAATGTGCTAAGTGGATTCAGTGCTAAACAGAACCACAATGGACTCAAACTGTCGCCCTGGAATATACCACGCTCAATCCTTATCAAGTCATGCGGACCAGAAGCGCACTCACCACTACCTGGTTGACGAAGTACTGTGGTCCACTGCCCCATACATGAGACTAAGAAGGATTTAAGAGTCGGATTAATTTTATACAACTCTAAAATCCTCCCCAGCCATGAATGAGGCACCGAATCATAAGCCTTCTTGTAGTCAATCCAGGCAGTAGAGAGGGCGCCCCTACTCCGCCTAACTTGTTGGCTAATGGTCATGTCAAAAAGGAGTAGCTCCTTAGTACCACGTGACCCAGCCCTACATCCATTCTGAGCACTATCTAAGATGTTATTTGACATTATATGTGAATTTATTTTAGTTCTCAGAATAGATGTAAGGAGCTTGTAGATAGTAGGTAAGCAAGTGATAGGTCTATAGTTTTTAGGTTCCGTGGTACTACCTGATTTATGGAGCAGGAAGGTGATGCCAGTGGTCATAAAAGCGGGTAAGGAACCAGACTCGAGGGCTTCTTGATACTGTGTTGCCAAGCGTTCATGCGAGCTTCGAACCCACTTGATCCAAAAGTTGTGCAATCCGTCCGGCCCAGGACTTTTCCAGTTCTGTGCCGTACGTATTGCGCAACTAACGTCTTCGGAGTTTATTGTAATAGACTCCATGGGCTCGATGTTATCGCATTCACGCTCGACAACACGGATCCAATCACCCTCCGAATGTTCGACGGGCATCGACCATATGTCACGCCAAAATTGATTCATGGCGCGAGCATCGGGCAGTTGTCCGTCGCTCAAACGTTGTCCAGTTCCCTCCCACTCTCGGTACACCTTCCTTTGGTCACTTTGGAAGATACGATTCTGCCAGTATCTGTCTACACGCTCTCTATAGCGACGAATACGACTCGCCCATGCATATACTTTCTGCTTTAGAAAGTCAATACGTTCCGTGACATTAGCTAAGTATTGCTGGGAGCTAATACCGGTCCCAGCGAATGCCTGAGTCACGAAACGCATGACCCGTGGACGATTATTTCCCCGGCTAAAACAGATAAGCTTCGCAATGAGAGTCCTAAATGTGCCGATACGTCGCTCGATTCTTGCCTGCCATACGGGCCCACCACCCGATCGTGGTGTACGGTTAAATTCAGGGAATTTAACGCGTGCAACACGACAAGCGGTAATAGCTCCACAGTAAAGAATCGAGTGGGTATCTAGCAAATCATTGCTAGTCCGTAAGTACGGATCTAGCAACGCATTCAGGGCTCCCATCAACGCCAGATTTCGTCTATGCATGGGCAAGCGTGGTAGCCGTGGCCTAGAATTAGGTGCAAACCTATACTGAGAGATCACATCCTCCAAAGTACTCCTTAATTGCTCGCTTACCTGGATAGATATATTACTCGTATCATTTCCCGCGTCGAGCACGGTCTCAACTAAAGTGGCACTAGTTGCAACCGTGTGTGTAGCAGATGATGGTGCACTCGTTAACGCTGGAGCTGGTCGAGTAGATAACACTTCCAGGCGAAGTCGATCAAGCACAGGTTGATCCAGCAACTTGCATCGTTGGATAGCCCGCACTTGATCCGATAGTCGTTGTACGGCAACGGTTATTGTTGGTTCAAGAGCCTGAAACAAAGGAAGCATCCTTGAACGGTATGCAGTCAGGTTGGTTTCCCCATCTGTAGCCTCATAATATGCCCGCATGACATTTTCATTGATGGATGAAGTCCATCGCATGCGGTGCACAATACCACCGGTAGTGGGGACCCTACTCGAAGCTGGTAGGCTTCGGGGTCCCAAACTGCTCGGCGGCCGGCCTCTCCCTCGCCGGCGTACAGGTGTTGGCGACGTCGGCGGGGAAAAATACTCGTCACTTGACGATGAGCTCGACGCCTCAGCAAGCACTTGTGTCGCAGGTGTGCGGTCCGGCGCTTGCGAGGCGGAGCTAAGTGATGAGTCCGGGGGTGTTGGGTGTGCATTCTTACTCCTGGCTCTTGTTATCATCTTTATACATTATTCATAATTCATCCTGTTAATTTTTTCGAAACAATTATTATTATTATTATTTCGTTTATTCCTTTACATTCTTATTTTATACATTTTTAAATACATTTATAAAAAAAAAAAAAATTATATTATTATTATTATTATGTTTTCGCATAGAAAACGCACCCATGACGTCACTCAACGCTACTTTACAGAAGTAATAGTTTCAGTCTCACCTCTATCTCTATACCAATTCCCGTACATCACATAATGTTCCCAGTTCGTGGGTTCCAATTGTATGAGATTGTCGAGGATTCCTCTCTTCTCACCTCCAGACTTCAAGAACAACAGTTCGAGGTAAGCTTGGACGAACCGCGGTTCTAGTGAGATACAACGTTCTAACATACGCAGAGATTCTGCGTGGCGGTTCTTTTTTCTGTAAAAGAAAATAAACTCATGTCATCAACCAAGAAAATTTAATGAACAATGTTTATGTACGGATTTGACTATTCTGATGAGGTTCCTCATAACAAATACATTTGAATTTATGGTTAAGAATTTATGGTACATAGGTTACAGTGGAACAGACGTGTAGAAGAAGTGTAGAAATCTATACCTACATAATATGAATTACTTTTATTTATTTATTTTTATTTATTAGATACTAATTATTTACTTGGATTTTTTTTATTTGACTGTCTACCTGTCTGGCATGAATAAAGGCTTTTTTTGAAATTACCATTTTAACGCCTACTGCTGGGTGTTTCTGGTACCTGATAAGGGTTAACCCAGGGCTCTTAAATGGCTGGACTCAGCTTCAACACTACTTTAGTGAAATCAAAATAAACCTTGCATACCTGTATAGTTTAGCGAGGTTATAATGCGCGTTGACATGATCCCTGTTATACTTGAGCGCTTGCAGGAAGTGATGCTCAGCCCGGCCAGAGGCTATCACCAAAGTGCCCAAGTTGTTGTGAGCGCTCGCGTAGCTTGGCCATAGTCTACATAACAAAAACCTTGTAGTTAAGTCTTATTTGGATGTATGGCCGTAGGAATCTCCTGCGAAAACATTGGAAGATTTCGAGTGACTAAATTTGATGCTTGCTGAGCTAGGCATGATGCGTACGAGATTGACGTTCCTGCGATGATCATGAAATTCTGTATTACACGTCATCACATTACAAGACATTTCTGTATAACAAGACATTAATGGTGATTATTCTCTTCAATTTAAAATTCAGTAATTCAGTTTGACGTACCTTAGAGCTTCTTTATAATGTTTAATTGCATTCTCTTGTTGCTCAATGTCCTTCAAGAAGTTGGCAAAATTGTAGTGAAGCTTGGCGTTCTGTGGCAACACAGAGAGGTCGGCTCTGTAATTAGAAACTGCATTAAGTAGGTATATGAAATAATCTTGAAAGAAAAAATCTACAAAAACTATACTAATTGGCCGCTGCTAAGTGAGCATATTATTATTATGCTGCGGAAGGTGTCATCCATAATAAACCTTGTTGTAAGAAAAAAAGTAAGAAATGTCTTTTTCCAGAGTAATAATATAAATGAGTAGGTCACAAACCGGTTTAGTAAAATTTGGTTAAAATTTTGCTGTATGGAATCACTTTAGGTTCAAGTAAAAAAATAAGTATATTTTAAAAATATACTATAAACGCATACATAAAGCAGGCAATTACTTTAAAGTTGCTCATGCGCATCCTAATAGCTGCAGTTGACTCACCTCAACAATGTCTCTCTGGTCCTCCAGTCCCGGTTCCTCAGGTGGGTCCTGGCGACACCACCAGCGACTAACAGCGCCACTCCTACTATCGCCAGTCTACCCCCACTTTTCGTAGTACCACGGCGCCACATCAACTGTACACCGTAAGCGGTAATTATCACTGAACCCACGCTGAAAATAATAATTTACAGATGATAAAACAAACATCACAACTGAGTGCAGTGGTGGTCAAAGAAAAGTCAAAAGACATGGGTCTATTACTTTCTTTAAAACATAAGTGTCGATCATTAGACCCTTACCTGGGTATGTACAGAACCCGCTCAGCCACCACAAACCCAACGGTGACCAGCAAGTTGGAGGCAGGTACGTGTGGAAGCACGAGGAGCAGCAGACCCACCAGTGCGGGCGTGTGGCGCTGGAACTAGATTACAGGCAGGGAATACCTATTTACTAATATTTAGAAATTGAGATTTCTTTCCAGATTCTTACTCACAGGCTTGCAACAGGTAAGAGGTGCTTTACGAATCTGGCACTAAATGTAGAATGATTCTGATTTCAACATTCATAGGTATTTTATTAATCTAACTTAATTTATAAAGATTATTTAATTAGATTTATTAGATAATTATTTTCTTTATTGTTTCCGCAGGATAACACAAAACTCATATATGAGAATGTGAGGCAACCTCGAAGCTCTGATCTAATTTGAAAAATTAACCGAAATCGAAGTCGACAACTGCAATGTAAGTACACGAAAACGACGCGAGCGTAGTTGCTTGTATAAAAAAAATCTTTATTAACCTACCTCCAAATCTACGAGACATCTGTATACCAATGCCAATAAAGTGATAGCCGCCGCACAAGTGAGCAAGTTCCTCGTGTCCCACCAGCTGGTCACTAGCGGCACAGAGCCCATCTGCCAGTCATGGCTCAGAGTCCATGGACACAGCAGCAGCCACCAATTGAACGCCGCAAGATAGCAGAAAGTCATTAACCTAAAAAAGATACAACATTTTTTAGTGGTCTTAGTGGTAAAATAAAACTGGTTTGTAAATTAAAAAGAGGATTGCTATAGTCATTCGACCATGGTTTACCTAGAATATGGATTCCCAAATTCGAGGTAAACCTTAAACCTAGGGCAAGAAGTTAATCTTAATATAACCACAGATATAAGAATACTATGCTAGTAGATATAACACTAAAAATAAATCTTGTCACGTAGGTACATACATATTACAGCGGAGTTAAGTATCATGTTGAGTATGAAAATTTAATTGAATAGCTAACACACTAGGTAAGTACTACTGACAGGAACCTATGCATAGCATAAGGTACATAAGTAGTAACTAGTCATTACAGAAACTTTGATTAAAAATAATTATACCTGACTATAAAAGAAGGGTGGAACGCTGGAGGATTGTCTTGTGGTGAGAAAGCTGGCAGAGTCCCGTGCAGCAATGCTAGCCTTATCCCAACTAGTAGTACAAGAGCAGACAATGCTCTGATGATTCTACCGCAAGAGCTGTCACTCCGCCATCGCAACTTTATTGATGGTGATAGTCTGGAACAGTTTACATTTCAGTTAATAATTAGTAATATTATAATAACAAACAACTAGGCAAGTAAGCAAGAATATTGATTGCACACATCTTCTCTACCAAGTCCACTGGAAGAGATCTCTTTAGAGGTTAGTGGCGCATATCTTTACTTATAATAAATCTGTAGAAGTGAAAATTCTGTACTTTGAAAATATAAAAAAAAAATGGCAGGGGTGTTACTAGACCGCCACCGAACCCAAAAATGTGATTAAAAAATTTTTTGTCTGTCTGTCTGTTTGTTCAGGCATCACGCAATAACTACCGGTTCGATTACGATGAAATTTGGTATAATTATTCTTTAATATCCTGGGCACCTACTGGCTTACTTTTTATCCCGGAAAAGTATAATTATACAATAAAAACAATCTTAATTTTGCGGTTCGATCCCTAGACCCGATTACTGTACCAACCTTAAATAATAAGTGGAGTTCACTAGTGGACCCGAGTGGACCCGCAGTGGAGTTCACTAAGGGACGCAGCGTCCCTTAGTGAACTCCACTGCGGGTGACGTACACGGCTAAGCTACTATAATATTTTATCTTAAGATACAATATCGCTCGCCATACAATTCAATGGACTATCACACATGACGAAGATAATAAATAATATTTCATATTTTCGTATCTTAAGATGAATTTGTATTGTAGAGAATATAATAGAGAAACTGTTGGGGGGCTTTATGAACGCAATAAAACCCAAAACAATGGTTTTTAGAACTTTTGTCTGTTTGTCTGAATGTTTGAACACGCTAATCACAGAAACGGCTTAACCGACTTTTTTTTTTAATTCCGCGGCCCACGGCCGTGGCCGTTCTAACGTCTGTCTCTGGTTACTAGCAGAGGGTATATCCAGTGGCGCCCGGCGGACTTTGACGACCTCTGTGGTCTCTACGGGTGTTTGGTCGGGACGAGAATCCCGCGTCGTCGGGGTAGGGCTTTATCCCGCGTCAGTGAGTGAATCTGGTTGCGTGCTATGGAGCAAAGGCCCCGCCTAACCTAGCCTGCTTCTGTAAGGACGGCGGGCGGCGTTCCCGCCGTCCTCAGGCCGCGATCATAGAGATAGTCGATAGTCTTGGGCGTAGTCGCGGAGTCTGGGGCGCCCTCGCCGTCGACTACGGAACTCGGCGGGGAGGGTGCGCTTCCTCTCCCTCCCGGCCGCCTCCTTCGCGAGCATGACTTGCTCGAAGAAGGACACGGCCGCGTTCCACCTACTCCCGCTGGAGACCATGGCTTGAAGCATGGTCTCCAGCGAGAGGGTATCCACGCCCAGACCCACTACGAGGTCCCGGCGCTGACTCGCCCAGGCAAAGTACTCCACCAACGTGTGGAGTGCGGTGTCGTCGTCAAAAACCTCGCAGTGTTGACACCGGGGTGTGACCTCACGATGCATGCGAAACAGATAGCTACCGAAGCATCCATGCCCGGCAACGATCTGCGTCGCACGGTACGTGAGGTCACCATGCTGCCTCTGCAGCCAATCGTCCATGATCGGTCTCACCGCCGCGATGAGGGTGGTACCCCACTTGGGTTGCTCGAGTCGCACCCTCAATGACTCCATGAGATCCTGGCGGAGTTGGGACCGCTGGTCCTCGATTTCTCGAGACGCAGGCCTGTGGTCCCGCTCCAGCGCCTCCTTGCGCCATTGGAACAATGACGCAAGGGCTCTCGCTTCCAGGTCCCATGGAGGGGTCCCGGCTAGAAGACATGCAGCCTCTCCGGAGATCGTGCGGTAGCCCCTTATTGTTTTGACGGCCAAGGTTCGAAGTGGTCTGTTTAACAGAGTCACATTCCCCTTGACCGCCAACCTATCCGCCCATACGGGAGCCCTAAAGGGCCATACTCCGCACGATCCCCAGGTACAGTCTCCTGCAGGAAGCGTTGGGGGCTTAACTTGCGCTTGAATTTGCGGTTTTCAGTAATGCGTTGTGGTTTATTCAACTTAACATTTACGGTTTGGTTTTCAATCGGTTCATAAGTAAAAAAGTTATGTAGATCTAAAGTAACACGCAAGTGGAGCTGCGGGCAACAGCTAGTGTATACATATTTTTATACATGAAAAAATTAATAAATAAACATTAGACAATCTCCATGATTCAAAGTGTAATAAGGCTGCACTAAGATTCTTGGTAATCAAGTAGTAGGCTGTTTCTAAATCTGCTGGGACAGCACCCACTCCCTAATTTGCAAAATAAACAATGATATAAACCAATATGACCACCGGATTTAATCCGACCACAAGAATAATATTAATTACCTCTTCAAAACCTATATCACATTCAAAGTCAATTTTAATTAGGTACTCGTAACTAAAACACGTTATATCATTTATTAATGATCACCTGTTAGTGTTCCAACATCTGTAAAGATCGAAGATTACGTTAAACAGCAAAGCGGTCAGTCCAGTCTCCTTGGCGAGCATGCTGAGCGCCGCCAGGGCCACACTGGACCATACTCGGTGACGTCCAGAAGAACTGGAACGTAACGAGAAATGAAATTATCGTTTGTTTTATGTGCAAACAGGTAGGTAGACAGAACACATGGAAAAATGAGTATGGGTCATATTATAGTGGCGTTTACTTAGTACGTTTACCTATCGAATTCATTCATTTACTTGTCCATTTATGATAAGCCAATTGTTTGCTAATCGTTGCAAGTAGGTATATGTACTTAGGTCCATTAGGTATCCCAGTAATGTGTTCGTGCACATTGGGTTTGAGAAATTATACCAGACGCGGAGCTGCGGTCATCACTAGTACCTAACCGATAAAGTGAGTTAGCAACTCAGATTATGTAGCAAAATTATATCAGGGATGGGTGAACAAAAGCTGGCATTTTATCCGCATCGAAGTCATAAAAAAGTCAACCTTAGTTGTTTTAAAGTCTTAGATTAAGCCAGAATGTCACAAGGGCGAACTGGTTTATTTTAGAACCTATTACTAGGTTAGCCCCAACATAAGAAAGGAAGAACAATGCTAAAGATATAGGAGCTAGAAGATAAAGATGAATGCTGAAGATAAAGTTTCATTAATATTTCAAGAAAGCTATAAGCGATTGCCATGGTACTATGTATCAACATCATCCGAACTGTTTACCCACAAGCATTTTTATTAAAGAACGGACCACAACGATAGAAAATAGGTCGCGAAAATGGGATATCCAAAGATTCTTATAACAATGAAGTTAAGGGAAAATGCTATCCAATTGCTTCCATCTCCCATTACGACTCTTTGGCTGATAAGTTTCCTCGAATAAAATACGATATAAATTCCTTACGGGCCCTTACTTATTATCGGTATCCCATTATTTACAGTGGGATCCACTCTCATTACCGATTTAATCGTTAATCGTAAGCAACAGACTTGATCCGATTTCTGTTTCGATATTTAATATTTCGCAATCTTATTTGAAGAATCTCATTTATATCAATTTATGTCAGCTGTAATGTGGCCGAGATGGATATTGGTTTTTGATATCTGTAATTATTTGCCAGGTTGGCCCAGAATCAGAATTGATTATGGCGCCTAATTGGAAAATGTGAGCAATGTATTTTTTCACCTGTTATTTTAACTAGCTGTTATTTTACGATTATCATTAATAAAATGATAATAAGTATTCCCCGAAATGGTAGGCAGAGTTGTATTACACGCTCACATTTGGGTAGTTTTCTATTTCGTTAGTCCCATGGCTTAGGTATCCACTATTGTGTCGTACTGTACCGTGTACCGTATGACTCCCAGACACTTTGAATATAGCTGAGAAAGACATCATGACATGTCATGTCATTTATGTGTAACGACAGTTATTCGGAGGACGTACTATGTGAATAGTAGAAGATTACCTACGTTGAGATTTCGATAATGTAGGATGTAGGTATTAGTTAACTATTTAAATTATCGCTGCTTTATATACTAAGAGACAAACTTATCCACCACTGAAGCGAAAGTTTAAGCAGTAGTCACAACATCTCAAGTAACAAGTGGCTAAGTCCAACAAGTTTCTGCAAGTGTGACTAAAACCACGTTGAGCAAGTTGAAGTGTCGTCGCGGTTAATGCTATGTATCTGCTAAACCCTCATGTTAATATAGTAGTGCGTCGTTACTTAACACTTGGCTGGCACTGTTTCGCTGTCTATAACATCTATCTATTTCCTATTTTTTCTAATGGCTAGATTTTCCTTTCCTTTTGAAGATTACCACACTACAATATAGTATAAGAACATCCTTGGCCAGTCTTGCCCTGTAGGAAAAGTCTTTGAAACTCACCCATGGTACAGAAGAACCGAGGTTAGAAAGAAAACACAGGCCAGCACGTCAGCTCTACCAACAACACCGGCCACCTGAAAAGAAAACACGAATACGTTAATAATTATTATAACATTCAACTCTGAAAATACTCTCCTCTCTAAAGAGTTTCGGTACACAATAGTTCCATTTTGCTTCAGTGGATTAAACTTAAAACAAAACACACTCCCATTATTTACACAAGGCACAAAAAACTGTATTCATATTGTGTATACCTACTTTTTAGTATCTATAGTACCTAATTAAGGGTCCTCGAACGTCGTTAAAAACTCATTTATTCCTTTGAAACGCAAGTTCTCCATCGTGTCTATTATTAGCGTAGTAGGAATGCAGCTGCTGCCGAAAGTATGATTGAAGTTGTAAGTTACCGGGATTCTTTTCCTTATGTTGAACTTTTGTTAGTTTGTATAATAATATGGCCGCAGTAACGCAGTTCTCAGAATGCAAGAATTCTCAGAAATAGTCTTATCAAGTGAACACGTCATGATAAAATTTTGTTAATTATTTGTATAATTAGTTATAAACCTTTGTTGTGCGGCTCGTTTCATGTTTTCATGAGATTTTTTGGAATTTCACAACCTATATTAAAATTTTCAAAGAATGTGACACTACTTTGGTGAAGTTGTGGTAAAGTTTAGCTCATTCCTACGGGATCAATATAACCAGGAAAAAGCTTCCCTAAATGCTATTTCTGTACCAAATTGTGTGCAACAGATCGGTATGCTTAGTAAATTTTGGGTGATGCCCACACAAACCTACAAATTTAACTATTTTTTTGAAATTCCATAATCAATAATGTATTTTTTTTCTCATATACAAAATTATAGTGCCTATTCAGCAAAACGAAATGTTAAATAATTGTATTTTTGGAATGAAATGTCGCAAAGTATGTACTGTGCTGAATTAATTACTTGAGTCAGTCGAATGAATTAATTTGTATTTCTAGCATCTGTTTATGTGTTACTCGTAATTTTAATCGTTAATGAGCATAACTAGCAGACGCCCACGGATTCTCCCGCTGGACAAAACATTGTGCGTTGCATGTGTGTATAAAACAGGTCACATTATACGATCACGTACGTGCACTCACACAAATGCAAAGCTCGGCTTACGCTGTTTTACCTATGCTAGGGTATAAAACAAGCGCTAAGTCGGTACGATATTAAATTTGTTAAAGCTAATCTAAAGTTCTTCTCTGAGGAAAGCACCTTGTTAATAACAATAACTATTCGTCTAGGGAACTTAAATGAAAGTTACTCCCAATTTCAGACTAAGAGAAGGTTTCGTAGTAAACTCTGAATAGGTACTACCGGGAACAACGCAAAGACAAAGTGAATTGATTTCCTCCTTGTGGCTTTGCCACGTTGAGTATTAAGTAACAAATAATCCGAACTAGAGGTAGAGAGCGATTGTTGGATTGTTGTGTTGGTGTTGAAGCGACGATGAGGATAATATTGGTTATTGCTCCGAATGTTAGTGCAGGCGTTTTGAATATCAATACAATTAATTGTAAGATAATTAAACTAATGTAGTAAGCTTCCTTAATAGAAAGATTATAGGTACAACAACTTTCAACTAATTGAAATTGTGTAAAATAATAATAATTATGTAAGTAGGTATACCACAAGTCAGACATGAGGTGAAATGTTGTAGAAATAATGGTAATAAATCTAATCGACATCTTCGGGCCAAACATTCTCGCCTGCAAGTAGTAGCACTTGCTGACAGACGAAAGACGAAATACCCCCAAAAGTGCTCCGAAACGTCAACAGGCTCGCCTCCTATTATGAACATGAGACCCGTAAAGTGACTTGCGAAATGTGGGCATAATAGTAGTCTCTTTCTAACCCTCCTGAGAATAAAGACATATCGTTCTTTCTTGTTATCTTTATTTCTTTGTTTACTAAGCTTTATTCTTCTTTCTCCTTAGAGTGATAGTTGTGCACTACCCTTTTTAATTTCTTAAACTTGCTATCCATCCAAAGGTTGTCTGGAAGAGATCGCTTTTAGCTATAAGGCCGCCATTTTCACTTCTATCGAAGTGATATCTCCTTTTTGTATGTTTTACATATTGTGTACAATAAAGTGTATTGAATTGAATTGAATTAAATAATTTTTATGTTATAAATAATTAACAGGAACATTCTAGTTACCACTTTGAAGAATATAGAAGATGACCCAGCATAACGATACTTTTCTATCACATTAAAAAACTGTGTTACAACATGAGTTACAAACCTCCCCACAAGGGTCCTTTGTTACTTTGATTATATCCATAAAACTGGAATCAACAACAACTAGCCTAACTTCAAATAAATTGCATGACGAACTTTTCGAATTAAAGTGCTCGAAGTGCGTCTGCCATCAGAGATCTAATAGGAAAAGTTGTAAGCTTATTGTTGTCTAATATCTCAGGTTTACGAGGAAAACTGCCACCTTCGTTATTGAACTAGATGAAGCTATACCTATATGTAATACTAGTGGTCGTCCGCGACTTCGTCCGCGTGGTAATTTGGATTTTTTCACGTTCCCGTCGCGCCGCGTCATTTTAGAACAAATCACATATACTAATATTTATAAATTGTAGCCTATGTGTTATTCTGATGTATAAGCTATATTACTGTAAAGTTTCATTAAAATCCATTCAGTAGTTTTTACGTGAAAGAGTAACAAACATCCATCCATCCATACATACATACATACTTACATACTTAGATACTCACAAACTATCGCGTTTATAATATTAGTAGGATATCTTCAAACTAGCCTCTATACTGGGTTGGGCACCTATCTCGATTGGTCATTGGTCTTCAAGCAATATTGTGAACGAGGAGATCCCTTGCGGGTAAGTCAAGCCACCGAATTGACATTCACGGGGTCCATGAAGATGCCATACGTTGCCTAGTAAATTCATCAATTCTTGACATTAAAAAGTAAGTACGTACCTATGTATCTTATTCCTTTGTTAATTTAAAAAATAAATCAAGGACTATTATACAAATTCTTTGCTTCTCGTAATACGACTTAGGTCACCGTGAAAATTGAAATGTTGTGCATCTGATGTCAGGAATTTGATTAGTTTAGGAGGCCATGACTACATACTATTACTCACCTTTGATTGACTTTATATTTAAACGCCTTAGAAGCTACAAACATATTCTAACAACCGACCGGCAAATGAACCCTTTATTATTTTATATTATGAAGGTAGATTGATGAAAGACTTCGTTTGAAGGGCAATACTCGATCATTGCTTTATACAATGACCTTAGGCGTTTATTTGAGTTGAACAAAGCATTTTATCAACATCAAAAAATTCAATTTAATTTTTATAAGTATCTTTCGTGAAATAGTTTTGAACACGTTAGATACCGGAATAGCAAGAAACTTTTGTTTTTGATTCCGCGACCTAAGGCCGTAGCCGTTCCCACGTCCGTTGCCGAATTTCCAGTGGCCCCCGGCGGACTTTGGCCCCCGGCAGACTTTGGCCACCTGTGTGGCCTCTGCGCTGGGGTTTGGTCGGGTTTTCGTCGGCGCGGGGAGGATATGCTGCCTCTCCCTCTCGGCCGCCTTTTTGAATAGCAAGAACCTTATGTAAACGTAGTACAATTCATTAACGATTTATTCAGTAACGATTTACAAAACTTTCACATATTTAAAGGTTATATTTAAAGTACCTAATATAATTAGGATATTAAGTATAATAAAACTGCCTCGTTGGCGCAGTGGTTCCCGGGTCGAATTAAATATTTGTGTGATCCCACAAATGCTTGTTTCGAAGTTTGTGTATTATCTATGTAGGTACCTACATAATTATATTATGAAGTATTTATTTATTTTATAAATACAGTATGTTTAGAGAAGCAAAACTCGAAACAATACCCTACACAAACCAGTCCCGCCAGCCTGCGTGGCACTTGCCTAGAAGAGCCCTATACCCAGCAGTGAGCGTCAAATGAGCTGAGATGAGATCATAACCAGTATTTTACATTTTATAGAATATTCCTTTGATAGCCATTGTTATTTAAATTTAACCAAAATTAATTTTCCAATGAGAGTCGTTTATTCAAAGAGCACCTCACCTACCTATTATACTCTTACTTACTCCATTCCGGTAAAATATTTATTTCGCTTCATTCCATGCAAACAATATGTAATTTTCCCCTCAACTAATTGAAAATGTAGAAATGTTTGTGTGTTAGAAGATATTTGAAGTATTTCACATTAAAGGTTCACGCTCATTAATAACCAGTTAATATCATGGAGTTAATTTGGATAATTCTGCCGCGAAACGGGAAATTGGTTTGCGGTTTTTAGTTACAGAAGCGGGTTGTGCTATCCAATTTCGCGTTAATTAGACCAAAATTGCATTTGAACACCTACTTACCTATTTCATTTCATATCAGAATACTAATATTATACAAAATTTTAATTGTTACTTTTGTACCATAGCAGAATTTTGCCTTCTCATCATTGCTAGAAGCCTTCTCATGGCTGTCAACCATGAGAAGGCTTCTAAAGCAGATATTCATATTTCGTAGTATTTATTAGGTAGGTACTTATCATAACATACCTAGTATAAAACACAGTCACTTTCTGTTACCTAGGTAGGTATGCTTAGAGCGTTAAAACTACACAGCGGATTTTTATGAGGTTTTCACCAATGGATAAAGTGGTTCTCGAGGAAGGTTTTCCAGAGGGCAAAGCTACTAGTACAAAGTTTAAAATATCCTTACAAATAGGGTCACCTGGGTTGGATAAACCATTGAGGTATAATGTACTACGTACTAGAGAAGAGTCCGCGCGCTCTAACTCACTTAGTCTGTCCCGAGCGCTTTCCGGAACGTGACACATTTGAGTATTTTGAGTGCGAAGTTTTTCTTTTAAATATGCCTACGTGTGCATTGAGATACTGTTCTAACAACTCTAGAAACATAAGTAAAAATTAAGGAGTGACCTTTCACCAGTAAGTACAATTAACATTGTCTTTAATACATGCTTTATTTAATTATATTTTAAATTGTTACTTGTGACGACGCGTCACAGAGCGGCGACGACCATTTTTAGCAAAATGTCAAAGAGTAAAACATTTTGTGCGCGCATAGATGACACTATCGACGTATATTTTTTTTACTAAGATTTATTCGTTGCACCCTTAAAAAATTTTTAATAATGTTAATATTTTTTATTATTATTTGGATTTAAAGGTGTTATAAATATATGTGTTATAATATAGATTTCTTTTAATTATCTCTATATATTTAATACGACAATTTATCTGTCCGTCCGTCGCGTTTTTCAATTATAATTAATAATACATACATTTGCATGAAATATTAAAATATTCTTCTTTTTTTCCTTTTTTTTTATATTTGAGGCGATACAAAGTTAGTAGTGAGTTATTGGGCATTCTACCCCACCTTAGTTCCATCGGTTATCTTCGATAACCTCAGTCACGGTGGGGTAGAATGCCCAATAACTCTGTGGGGTAGAATGCCCAATAACTCTGTGGGGTAGAATGCCCAATAACTCTTTGTAAAATCATTTACCTAAGCCAACGTTCCACATTTTAATGCCGTTCAATACACTACCGTTCCGTCAATGGTTAACCAATTTCACTTGCTAGATGATTACTTTCGTACAGCAAACTAACCCGATGCATGTTTGTTAACTCAGTCACCGTGGGGTAGAATGCCCAATAACTATGTGGGGTAGAATGCCCAATAACTCTTTGTAAAATCATTTACCTAAGCCAACGTTCCACATTTTAATGCCGTTCAATACACTACCGTTCCGTCAATGGTTAACCAATTTCACTTGCTAGATGATTGCTTTCGTACAGCAAACTAACCCGATGCATGTTTGTTAACTCAGTCACGGTGGGGTAGAATGCCCAATAACTATGTGGGGTAGAATGCCCAATAACTCTTTGTAAAATCATTTACCTAAGCCAACGTTCCACATTTTAATGCCGTTCAATACACTACCGTTCCGTCAATGGTTAACCAATTTCACTTGCTAGATGGTTGCTTTCGTACAGCAAACTAACCCGATGCATGTTTGTTAACATGAACACGTTAAGATCACATTTTTAAGATAGATAAAGGTGGGACAGAATGCCCAATATCACTTTGGATTGGGAAATAACGTAACTAAACGAATATTCCACATTAATATCATTTGAGCACGCTGTCCCACTGTTCGTACGTTCGCTGAAGCTCCTTGCATGTTCATTAGGGAACTATTTTGTAGAATCACAATTACGATAAGCTAAAACGTACTTACCATTTTATGTCTTATAATTTGTACATTCTAGAATATAGCGAAAAACGTAAACTTGTTCGTCATGATGATAGTTTTATAAATGCTATAGGATATTAAATTAAAAAACTGAAAACTATATAATAATATATTTTTTTTTTTTTTTTTTTTTTACAGTTTTACTTAGTTTAGTTTATTAAAATAATTATAATTTGTTAAGTCTAGGTACTTATATAAGACAGGACAGCACACTTAATTCTAGTTAAATCCAATAAGCTAGCAGTCCCGTTATTAGTAGACCTTAGTCCGGTATAACGGGTCTGATCACAAGACATCATGTCACAGGGCTAGTTACGTCACTTTCACACTACATGTAGGATCTCAAATGATATACATCACAAAACTTCGTGTTTAGTGCACATAACATGTGAATATTATTTGCTTATTTTATGCTAACTTATAAAAGGTACGTAGCTTATAAAAGGTCTGTAAGAAGAGCGGATTTTCCTGATGCAAGCATATATTTGTGCAATAGGAGATCTCTCCAAACATTGTAGTCATGTACTTAAAAGAAACAGTAAATAAACATTTTTATTTACTAATTTAAAAATTAAAAATATTGGTATGACCCCATGCTCGAGTTGAAATCTTATCTTTTGCAATTACTCTTTTATCATCATCACCAGACAACGCAATTTTTGTTACAGCACATGTAAATAGCTCATGTTTTATTGACTTAAATAAAACATTTGTTTTATGAACAATGTCACCATCATAAAGTGTTTTTTCATAATCAGTAACGTTAAGGTCACGTACAACATTCTTTTTAATACCCTTGGCTTTTTTAATTGTGCTGTGAATGGTGTTGATACAATATAACTTCGATCTCAATCCAACAAATTCGCTTATTATTTTACCAGCCATTTCATCTTTAAACAAGCCTGGTATTTTTTTGTTCTGTATGGGTAAAGTATACACATTATTTTTACAAAAATTGCTGGTGTCAAAGTAAGATAAAAAGTTATTTTTTTATGTCTTCATAGAAATCATGGGTTTGTATTTGATACACAAAACTATCTGTATCCGTGTAACACATCCGTATCCTATCCTTGTAAAAAGGTTGCATTACTGAATAGTGAAAATCATACATATGACTTTTTGATAATTCTAGAACAGCAAAGACAATTTATATTGGTTTGTTCAAAGTTATTTGTTCAGGATTTAACTGCACCGCTACTAGATTTTTAGTGAAAACCGTTGCACTATGGAAATTTGGACGAGCAATAAGGTTTTGTGCGCATTTTCTTCTTTTAGTTATGTTTTTGATATCTCGCCACTGAGAAACTAAATGGACATTAACCCTGTTTTCAGTATTTTCTAAAGTTTTTCCAAATACACTATTATTCAAGAGCTTAAAAAAATCTTGTTCGAAAGTTGAAGAACTTTTTTGTCTCAGTTTGGTATTTAAATCAATATATTGTTTTAAATATGGGCTTTGTCGAAAACTGATTATTCTATGAATCTTCTTCAATATTAACCCATGTTTTACCACAACCATCTTTAAATATCAAGAAAACAGCTGACCTCTGGGGCATCTCTGTGTATTTAGTAAATTCTTTTATTGAAATGGTTGCTCCTGAACTAGTAATAATATTTAATAATTGTGTTGATAGTGGTGTGTTCCCTGATTTAATGAAATCTAGTAAATTAATTCCCCTGTTTAAATCGGGTAGTACTTCAGATCCGTCCAATTTCCGTCCCATTTCTGTACTACCTACATTTAGTAAAATTTTTGAAAAAATTATGCTTAATCAAATGCAAAATCACTTTAACGTTAATAAACTATTACATACAAAACAATTCGGTTTCACTCGTGGTCGGTCCACCACTGATGCCGGTATTAAATTATTAGAGTGTATATACAGGGCCTGGGATGAGTCATATGATGCTTATGGTGTATTCTGTGACTTATCTAAGGCCTTCGATTGCGTTCAGCACCAGACTTTAATTAAGAAACTTGATCATTACGGAATCCGGGGGACGGCCTTGAATTTCGTCAATTCTTACTTAAGTGATAGGGTCCAGAAAGTAGTGATCAATGGTAAACAGTCACCTGGTTCTCCTGTAGCAATGGGGGTACCGCAGGGTTCAATTTTGGGACCTTTTCTTTTTCTAGTATATATTAATGATCTCCCTCACCTCATAAGAGACGACCACGAGGTAGTTTTGTTTGCTGATGACACTTCTTTAATATTTAAAGTTAAACGTGGACAGCGCGAACTTGACGATGTAAACATTGCCCTCTCTAGGATAGTCCACTGGTTTTGTGCTAATAATTTATTATTAAATGAAAATAAAACTAAATGTGTAAGATTCACCTTACCTAATGTAAGACTTGTTAAAACCAGTGTTAAGGTTAGGGATGATATAATAGAATTGGTCGATGACACTGTCTTTCTGGGCATAACGTTAGACTCCAAATTGCAATGGGGGCCTCATATCGAGAAAATTTCGGCCAGGCTTAGTTCAGCAGCCTATGCTGTCAAAAAGATCCGACAACTTACAGACATTAAAACGGCGCGTCTTGTCTACTTCAGCTACTTCCACAGTATCATGACATATGGCATACTACTGTGGGGTAACGCTGCCGATATTGAATGCATCTTTGTGTTGCAGAAGAGGGCTATCCGGACTATCTATGGAATGGGGTCTCGGGAGTCATTAAGAGATAAGTTTAAGCATATTAACATCCTTACAGTGTATGCACAGTATATTTATGAAATTTTATTGTATACCCACAAGAACAAAAGTAAATTTGTGAAAAATAGTGATAATCATAATCTAAATTTAAGAAATAAGGATAAACTGGCTGTTCCTAAATTTAGGCTTCATAAAGTGAGTAATTCTTTTGCGGGGAACTTTATTCGAATGTACAATACATTGCCAACCGAAATAGCAAATTTATCTGTCAATAAATTTAAAAAACTAATAAAAAGTAAATTGTGCCATAAAGCTTATTATAGTATTAATGATTTCTTAGATGACAAGGCGGCCTGGTTGTAACAACGTAACGAATTGCTCCTTTCTAAATAACTCTGTATTAGATTTAAGATGAAATATTTTGAAAAAAGCCGAGCTGAGTTTCTTGAGGGCTCTTCTCAGTCTCGTTGCATTTTGGAACCCTCGGTAGAGTCACACCAACTTCTGACGAATCTAAATAATTTTCTGAAAATATCAAAGATAATAAACGTTATTTTATTTTATTTTTATTTTATTTTATTTTTATGTGTTATATTAATATATAAGGTATATTGTAGTAGAATGTTAAATAGATCTGGTGCTTATGAGCCTGATTTAAATTTCTGCTAACCCAATAATACAACTGAAACCTCTCTGACATCAGTTAAATACCAAATACCTATTATTACGTTTGTCTAAAACTTTTGAGTACCTGTCAATCTGCCAGTCCCACGGGAAGTAAATACTTTTTAAGAACCATTCCGTCTACTTGTAATCTTTTATTAGAACTATTGTGTATCAGTCAGCACTTCACTTTGTTAGAAACTCGTAAATTTATTATGTCCGCGTGAAATAGGTATTTTATAGCGACGAAAACTTTTTTTGTCATCCATTTTTGCAGAAACAAAACCTAGGACATAGTTGCTGTACTAGAAACTCAGAATTACATCTTTGACTAGCTGGAGACTGGAGAGTACTATAATAAGCACTTAGGTAAAGGAGATACTACTGTCACTTTGTTCTTAAAATTTGCCCGTTTCATAGTCCAGTTAAATTTATTTAGAGACAAACACCGTCTACTGTCAGTAAATGTAATAGAACCAGTGAAATGTCACCTATACTACGTATATTATACTATCTTTGAATACAACCTAAAGTGACAATGTGTTGGTAGAATTTCAAATTCAATCAAGACTGCCGCTGGCACAGTAAATGTTAGGTTTTCCTTAATTATACTAGCAGTTGGCAGTTCCTCCCACAATGAACAAGGTAATCCTGTTTACGAGAATTTTGTGCAAGTCGAACTTTGGTCGATGCAAATCTGGGGATTGAGTTACGGGCGGACAGATTGTTGGGGCTTGTTCAAGTTTTAAGCGGGTGTTGCGGTGCTGGCTTATGTAATAATATGTTCGACAGTTGTTGCGGGTGCTGGGTTGTTAGTTAAGTGTAAGTTGTTGATAATCACTTGTTGTACATTCAGGGGCATATACGATATTATGGATTTTGCTTATGTAATAAATTGTACTTGATTTCGAAGGTACTTTAGTTAGTGTTTTTTATACGATAAGAAAATAGAAACATAACGTTCGGTTTTAAATTCCGTTAAAAAGTTACCTATTTCTAGTATATATTTGTTAATCCAGGAAATGGTCTATCTGTGTTCAAATCTATTTAAGGTACCCCTGATTGAGTAACAAACATCCTTCGCAAAAACTCGTTCAACCAACATTGCCTTTATCTTTGTTTTTCTAAGTGCTTATGTTTGACAGATTTTTTTTAACTACGAAGATTTTTTTCTAAAAATTATATTTTGTCAGTTTCTTTGTAAAAATCCTAACAACAAAATCATAACTTTCAATGTGCACACTTAAACCGCCAGTACCTATATTACATTTTGCACCACATTCAGCGTGGCGCACGGTGTCAATATACGTTGTTGCAGCTTTTCTTGAATGTTTTATGTACAGTGTCAATCACGCCACGTTCCTGCATGGAATTAACGGCCATAATCTCGTTATCGTGTTCAAATTCGAATTAGTTCGTATCAAGCCTGTTTGACGGTACGGTTTTTCTTATTAGATAGGTACATTTATTTCTGGCCACAGTAGTACGACGAATAGCATCTATTTCGATCAAACGCGAGATGTTTTATGTAAAGGTCAGATTAAGAGTAACCTGAGGGCATGCGTAAAGTAAGGAGTGAAAGCTTGCACTGTTATTGTCGGTGGTGAAAGAAGTAAAAGAGGTATGCCAAGATCTTAGGAAGTGTAATTCGATAGTATCTGAATACCCCAATGCAAAAAGCGAGTGACTTTGTGTACATAATATACTATTTTCAAATTACTTTGTTAAGTAAGTACTTATACTTGCAAGAGCAAATGCACGAGTATCTCTCATTTCTTGTAATATATGTTTACAGATATATCTAAACATAATACTAAACCCAGTTACGATTCCCTCAGAGCAGAGGGCGCGGGCGGCTGGAGCGTCCTCGGTAAACTTTTGATGGGCGGACATTATGAAATATAGCCAATGACTTTCACAGCGCCATTTCAGATAATGCCTCACAATAATAGTATTATTCTCAAGCTAGTGATTAAATACGGAAGTTCAAAAGTAATTTATTTGAAACCCCTAATGGAAGTTGTTACGAGTTTGGCTATGGTCACCACAACTGAGGGAATAGAGAACAAGCGGCTCAGAAATTACTGAACGATAATTTTAAAACAATAATGAAAAAGTATTTTTCAATCGTAATTTCGTTCTGTCGTAGAATAATCCAAAATTTCAAATTTAATAATACTTAATCATAGTGACATAATGTAATATACATAAGGTAGTTATTACACGCATGGTCAACCATGGATTAAAGCTCATACAATGTCGATATTCTCATTATCAGATTTTGTCACAAACATAAAACACAACTTAATTAAAATTAATTTAACCACAAACGTAAAAAAATGCAAAACAACGTCTGCTAAACTTATTATACAAAGAAAGAAAAATTATACAGTACAATTATACAGTACAATTATACAGTACAATTATACAGTACAATTATACAGTACAATTATACAGTACAATTATACAGCTCTTTCACATTGATATAGGCCGATTATGGATTTCTACTTGCTTCGATCTTGGTATACTTACTTCTTTTGCTTCGTTCTTCAAAAGTATTTTTTCGATGTACATACGTACACATTAGTTGCCCTTTACCAGCCTCCTCCACCGATACTTGCATTAAGCTTCCTGAATCCATCTCTACGTGACCGAAACAAAACAAATTCTCTTAAAACTGCAGTTAGCAAAGAAAGCAAAACCTTTAAAAATACTGCCAAGCTAGCTCTCAAAAATCCAATATCACAGGCTCAAGCTGATCTTATTATCTGCAGTCAAACAACAAGTTCGAATCACAAGCACAAGAAGCACTTCAATGCACAATCAGAGGACGACCACTAATAAAAAATAAACAATGCGGAGTATTCTCAGCACTTGTTGAGTCGCTGCTTCCATCGAAAATTATTTAAGTACTATTTTGTTGGACTTTTCATAAGCATGACCCTGTTTATTACTTTCAAGTTGTTTTAACATTTGAAGTGGCTCTTTGAGTTGCCAGCACTTTTCAGTGTAATTTTTATGTTAACGAAATTTGTATGTATGAGTATAATTTAGTGGTGTGGCACTTTGGTGTCGCTTGTCAATGGACTGCTGCAGGAGTCAAGATTTGTGAAAGCTTACATACTGTAATAGCATAATCTCGCTCAAAAGAAGACATTACAAACGTCGACATATAAAGCTTACATAGATGAGCTCTTTTTAAGGTTCTGTTGTTCAAGTCTCGACACCCTTATACTTTATAGTTTCGTCATGTACGTCTGTCCGCGGATTTCCTCACAATCGGTTAGTGCTGGAAAAATCAATTACTTTTTCTGTCTATTAATCAATTATGGATATAATTTCATTTACGTACTCGTATTTATTTATATCTAAGGTAGATATAAATATCTTTATGCAGTGAAGGTACAGTAATTTCTAATAACATAATAGAATAACCTTTGTTTAATCAAGTTCAACAAGTTTTGTATCTTGATAGCAGGATGGTGCTAAGTTAAATTGCCAAAGGCGTGAAGTAACTCATTGATTGCTACAATTCACTATCACTCATCTCTGTCGGGTAAAGTTTAACTATCCGATTAACAAGAATAAAAAATTTATATCATAATTGTACGGGCGAGCGGAGCGGAATATTTCGAGATTGGACAATTTTGCTTTCGTCGGTCTGTCTGTATGTCGGAACACACAAACAGACAGACAGACGGACGAAAGCAGACAGAAACTGTGCTAAGTTTTTCTAAGTTTCGTAAAGATCGGATAAAAACTGTGGCTGCTACACACACAGTGTACCACACTGTGACAAGTGTTCCTTGATTTAATACAATTTTTACGTCGTGAGCTTTTGGATTGAGGGGAAAATGGGGTAAATATGGTCAAATAACGTTTTAATGTTTTTCAGGGCTAGCGGTCCCCTTTATTATCTGATCTTCACGAAACTTGGCACAAGTATTCCTTTACTAGAAACAATATTTTTAGTGCATTTTTTTTATTGGAGAGAGGAAGGAGGGCTCTTTAAATCCCAAAAAAATGTTCTCGCGAGGTCTACTGTTCGACCATGGGGCGACTATCACGTCTTTTTAATGAACACGTTCACCACATTTCGCCACACGATCACGGCAAGATTTTTGCGGGTAATTTGCAGGAGCCTCGTCTGTTGGTCAGCAGATGCACCGCGTGCAAGTAAAGATGACTTGGGTCACTGAGATCTGGATAGGACACTTTAGCACCATAGTTATGAATAAACCCGATTCAATTACATTCATGAAGTTCAAAATAATGTATATTTCCAATAACGTGTGTAAGGTATATAAAACCTTTATGCTGGGTTTTCATAAATTGACAACTGTCTAGAAAAATCTGTAAAGGAAAATGTTCTTCAGTGTGATTTAGTTAAATCATTTAGATAATGGTTTGATTGTGTTTACTTGGATAAATAGTGTTCATTAACCATGAGGATCGTCGTCAAATAAGATAAGTTTACATAATATATTTATAACTTGTTGCTAGAATCTTATCGAATTTAACTAAGTAAAGGGGGAAAAACTTCTTGTGGTGAAGGTGAGCGTTGATATACATCCTAAACCTACAACTTAGTCGCAAGTCTCAGTCGCCTGTGATGTTTTCCCCACTTTATCACACGAGTGCTTAGTATTAAATCTCGCGAGTTCTAGAATTAGCCGTATGATTAGGCATCATTTACTATCGAATTTAATTAATCTGGAAGCTCAAAACAACCTGTAAAAGCTTTACTATTTATTTGTGAACAGTGTACAGTTATCTAATACTTTGATTATTTTTCCACAAATAAATAGGAAAGCTTTTAGGACAGGTTGTTTTGAGCTTGTAGGTTCATTAAATTCGATAGTAAATGATGCCTCCGTAAAGTGGTTACAAATTAAACAAGAGAAAAGCTTTCTTTCAGCCTCGCGTCAATTAAGAGACAGTCGTCAGAACATTTTGTAATTAATTTTCAATTTGTTTACAACAGTAAGTAGTTGTACTGATTTATATTATACTTAAACTTATACGACACAACAACTCGATTATTATGTAAAGAGAGAGGGAGTGATTAATTTGAAGGTTACTTAGGTTTTCAAGAAATGCTTTTCCTTGCACAAATGGGTAAGTACGGCAAAGTAATTAAATACAGCCTTTTTATTTGAACTGGACGTGAAATACGTGCTGTGTTTAACGCCGTTCCTACATATTAAGTGAGAATTTTGAAACCCGTTTTCCTTTCCTCTACTCTCTCCAGTATTTCATTTTTGATACCCCTTCTCCATTTGTAAGTAGTACCGTGACACACACACACATACACACACAAAATCACATCTTTATCTCCGTAGAAGTAGACACAAATTTTTAAGACGCTCACATTTCGCCAGTCACTTACGTTAGTCATGGAGGGTGCGACTTGAGCAACCCAAGTGGGGTGCCACCATCATCGCGGCGGTGAGACCGATCATGGACGATTGGCTGCAGAGGCAGCATGGTGACCTCACGTATCGTGCGACGCAGATCGTTACCGGGCATGGATGCTTCGGTAGCTATCTGTTTCGCATCCGTCGTGAGGTCACACCCCGGTGTCAACACTGCGAGGTTTCCGACGACGACACCGCACTCCACACGTTGGTGGAGTGCTCAGCGTGGGCGAGTCAGCGCCGGGACCTCGTGGTGGGTCTGGGCGTGGATACCCTCTCGCTGGAGACCATGCTTCAAGCCATGGTCTCCAGCGGGAGTAGGTGGAACGCGGCCGTGTCCTTCTGCGAGCAAGTCGTGCTCGCGAAGGAGGCGGCCGAGAGGGAGAGGGAGCGTACCCTCCCCGCCGAGTTCCGTAGTCAGCGGCGAGGGCGCCGCAGACTCATCTACGCCCAAGACCATCGACCTCCATGATCGGGGCCTGAGGACGGCGGGATCGCCACCCATCGTCCTTACAGAAGCAGGCTAGAAGGGTTGCGTACTGCGGGGCCTTTGCCCCATAGCACGCAACCAGATTCACTCACTGACGCGGGATAAAACCCGACCCCAACGACGCGGGATTCTCATCCCGACCCAACCCTCGCAGAGACCACAGAAGTGGCCAAAGTCCGCCAGGCGCCACTGGAAATACGTTCTGCTAGTAACCTTGGCCGCGGCCTTGGTCGCGGAACTAAAAAAAAAAAACAAAGTCACTTACGTTATAGAGGTCAATTGCAGATTCCAGACACTTTCGATACGTTTGCCCTCTGGCGTTTCCTATCCTCGTCCGTTTATCAGCACGTACGTGCACCACCAGGTGATTGAAGACTTGGCCACAAAAAATTTGATAAGACCCCTTATTAAACCTAATAGCCATAAAGATTAACTCTAACTACGTACCAACGCCCGTTTAAGCTGTAGGTATCTACATACAATCATGGAACTACTCTCTGTTCATTAATCTGATATTTGCACAGTGGCTCGATTGCTAAGTGAGATGTAATCGTAGTTTATGAGTTGTGTTGTGATATCATCGTATCGTTGAAAGTTCTTAACGGCTATTAAATGAACATACATAGGGTAAGGTGGCTTCACAATATCTCCTTAATGTGCGATAATAGGCGAGGTTAAGCTTTGTCTTATCATTCATAAGAACTAAGTCGATCTTTTTTTTGTCATCATAACTTTAGTGAACGATTTTTATAATTGTGATCCGTGGTTATTTGTAACCGATTTTAGCTTTGGATTTTCTACTCGTATTATTTGACTGTATTTAATTAAATACCGTGCTTGGTAACGGTAATAGCCATGTATTTCCCTCTCTGGGATATAGGCGTAACCAATATAGGTTATCTATGTTACAAAAGTGTAAAATTACTTAGTTAGGTAAGTAGGTACAAATTTAGATAGTAAAATGATTGTGTTTTGTGTAAATGTCCTGAAAAAATATTAGAATAAGATAAATACTTACTATAGTAAATTGTACAAAATCGGATAATGGATTCACATGACTTGTAATAGTTATACAAAGGGCGGTCTTTTAACTAAATTAAGTATATTCCTAATTGTCAAGTAACGCAGGGCAATGATCTTAAGGTCTAAGATTACTTATCTAAGTTGACAGACTAATCACCGGTCGGGTTGTTCAAAAGCTAGATAGGTGCACGCTACAAGCTCTTTGAAACCTTAAGCTTACGGAATCCATCCTTTAACCTCCAGTTAACTAAATAATCCACTTTCAATTGAAACAGCCAAGCGTTTATGTTTAAGTAACACCTACCTGCTGTCTGAACACGTGTAAATTCACAATAATAAAAATTCCTCAACTCCAAAACTCATCTACTTGTGTGATATTGATATCATTATCGATATAAGTCTAGCAATAGTCCAAAATTAGGAGGTAACAAATATAAAAAAAACATACAGTCGAATTGCGAACCTCCTCATTTTTTGGAAGTGGTTTGAAATTTATCTCAATCACAGGCTTTCGATCAATAAAATTAATCCATCCGTTCGGCTGAAATGACATCGATTTTCCGTCGGTGGTAAAAAACAATTAAAAATAAATGTAATATTTTTCAAGGTATATAATTAGTTAAATGTATCAAATTCGCAACTTCCGGCGTCGCTATAGCACCATCTACCGGTAGTTGAGGAACTAACTACTATAGTAGGCTGTGCGTAATGTTGCAATTACGTTTAGATACAGCTAGAGGGCTCTGATGCCAATCAATGAAACCATAGTGGTTAGATCCCCTAGTGGTTAGATTTAAGAGTCCGTATGCAGAATCGAAACGGGCGGAATTAGGTATTTGACACATTTTGTGCGTGAGTCCGGAGTTACCGATGGTGGTCAGCCAGTAGGTACGGCGATTACATGGTTTTGATCTTTTTTTTTTCATTTTATAATAATAGTGTCTTGTGTGGGGGAGGTGAAAAGAGGGCTAGGAGGGGGGGTGTATTTTTTCTCTCCTTAAATTCAAGAAAAGACCCTCTATACTCGTATGATCCCGTAATCAAAACTCCTCTACCTTTCCTCTGTCGTTGCACTCTCAAAGGGGGGGCGAGAGCTAATTTTTTTTCCTAATCAAAATCATTTGACCTCCTCTATACAAAGGGGCTCTATCAACATATTTAGGGCCCCAGCGAACTCATCTGCTAGTGGCGCACCTGCTGATCAACGGACGAGGCTCGTTAATTTACGGTACCTATGAAGTGGCTTCGGTCCCTACGTGGGTACCGGGTGTTGGTCCGGGGGGTGCCACCGTGCAACTGTGCTAAAGCCCCACAAGTAAACCAGCCCAGGCTGGTTGCGTAAGGGGTTCAACAGCTGCACCGCCGGGCCCGGGGCCATGTATGGTGCAGCAGGCATGGAACCAGTGGGGGCAAAGCGGAGTCTAGTGGGGGTGGTGTGGGTCGATTCGCTGGCCAGGGAGACCCTTAGCAACGGCGTTGCCGCGGCCACCCGCAACACAGTCATGGGGCCCGCCTGTGACCAACCACACCAGGAGGCTGTCCCACATGTTCTCGCGCATAATCCTGATGTGGGATCGCCGCTCCGGGTGGTAACCGGTGTGGGATAGCGGCGGCCTTGCACCAGGGGGGTTTGGTAGCCCTTCCGTCCGGCGGGTCGGCTCCAACCTAACCACACGGTTCCAGACGAAGTTAGCCCCTGCGCTCTGTCACTTATTACTGCTGCACCAAATGTCGCCCTGTCTTCACGCTTCTTCTTCAAATTTATAATGGCAGTGCAACAGAAATAAGTAAACGTTCCACAGCGGCCCCAGGACACCCCACAGCTTCACTTTTCGAGGTGGAGTTCACCAACATCCGTGGACTCCATGCGAACCTCGATGCCGTCCACCATACCTTGAGACGGCTCGGCCCGCTGTGACGTTTCTCACGGAGACACAAATACGCCGCCCTGACAACACGCCTTACCTGTGTTGCCCCGGTTATGTATATATGTATCGAGGAACAATACCGGGGCGCCGCAGGGGTCCGTGCTGTCACCAACTCTTCCTTCTGCAAATCAATGATATGCTATCCCTCGGGAACATTCATTGTTATGCAGATGACAGCACATTGCAGGCGTGTGCATTTACAGCGAAGAAATCCCCTTTCCTTCCCCTACCCTCTCTTCAGAATGCATTATTACCAATGAAGGGCAACCTTGAGATCCTTGACATAGACGTTCGTCAAGAGCTCAATAATAAAAACTACATCGAAAGATGTATAGGGCTAGCTTCGTGGAAACTAGGAATACTGAATAAGGTAAAGCGATTCTTTACACTGCATCAGAGGTGTCTGCTGTACAAGACGCAGATTGGACCCTGCGTCGAATACTGCTCTCACTTCCGGGACGGCTCCGCGAAGTATTTGCTGGACGCTCTCGACGCTATGCAGCGTCGAGCTATCCGTATTATAGATTGTCCGGAGGTAACGGGAAGCTTTGAGCCGCTAGTTCAGCGCCGAACAATAGCTTCCTTGGCTGCATTCTACCGTATTTACCACGGCGAGCATTCTGAAGAGCTCTTCAATCTGATCCCATCTTCCTTCCGATCCTGAACAACGCGTGCCGGGCAGAGATGCCACTCCCACACAGTAGGTACATGTTCGCGAGAACCGAACGTTTTAAACGTTCGTTTCTGTGCCGAACGATACTGGCCTGGAACGCCCTGCCTGTGCACGTGTTTCCTCCCACATATAATCCTGGGTTCAGTAGGTCGTCAAGTTGAGGGCCACTCTCTATAGTATAGTGTGCTGTGAGTGACCCACAATCGCTTGACGTCGTCACGACTTACTACCAGGCGGGTGGCGTCAAATTGGCGAACCCAATACAAAAAAATAAAATAAAAAACTACCTCTATAAAATTATTACTCATTTTTACTCTACTCGGGAGCCCCCCTTGGGGGACTGGAGGGCAAATCTCAAAAACTCGGAATTTTCCCTAGGTCCCCGAACCCCCTTTACATTTCTGCAAAAAAAAACATAGGTACCTTCCCCTCCACCATCAAGGAGAACAATAAAATTGTGTCAGTGAGTGAGTGAGTAATCCAGCTTTATAAAATATAACAGCTTTTTTTAACAAAAACAATGATAAATACATTCTACATAATCACTTGTTGTATTTAAAAAGAAGCCTAATCATCACAAAATAATAACTAATATTACCAAAGTATCAAAATCTCACGCCACGCTATATTCGTCTGTAGACGGCGTTGAATTTTCGCGCGCAGAGCGACACGTCCTCTCCCTGTAAGCGCTTGGCGCGGACTGTTTACTTGAGACATGCGTCGAGTATTATAAAGCGAAATTTAGGTGTTTTTAAAAGATTATTTACAGCCTATTTTTTATTATTTAGCTTTCTTTTTTTTTGGAAATGGTTTGATTTTGAACCAAGGTTTATTTATGTTGTTTTAATTTTATGAACGAGAGTTTTATGTAGCCGAAATAAGAACCAATTCATTGCCCATTTTCTCTAAAATTTGACTAACTTAAATATTTGTTTACTCAATTTTTTTTTATGAAAGTGATAAAAAGTAATCCATACATTTGATAGATGACTTTTACAAGAATACACTGTATTTTTGTAATACTTTTTAGACGTCAATACGATTAGTGAATTTATGATATTCTAGACCTCTTCCAGCAAAAGATACGAAAAACTACCGATTGTTTTAGGTCGATTAATCAAAATTTAATGACAAAAATAAGAAAGTAGCTCATTTATTAGATCATTATTGAAATGATATTTCATGTTGTGCATTAAAACTTATAAAAATACAGTATTTTCAGTGTAAAAACACGTCTGTAAAATCAGCGAAAACGGTAAAATTTAATAGGAGGACTCTTAAGTCACCATGTTACGTTAACATGGGAATTAATACAAAGTACAGCCTAGATAATGCATAGGACTAGGATACACATAGGCTGACTTAAAAGTTAATAATTTAAAGTTAATTTACTACGAGTATTATATAGGTCGGTACTATATTAAACAACTTAGTTGCAAAGTCATTAAACTAGTATTTAAAAGCATGCTTTCAAAATCAAGGCATTTTATTCTCCCCGAAAACAAAAGAAAGTGGATAATCACAGGATTATCCACTTCCTTTGTTAACGTGGAGAACAAATGGCGCCGTTCTCATCTAAGGCCACCTTACGGCTTATAAGTCTAAAATACGTTATTCACAAACGCTAAGAACACAATTTTACATAAAATAACTGGGAGTTGGAAGTATTTACTGTTGAGTAGCATTCTGGTCAAGTGGAGTTAATTAAAATCTAAATTATGGTGAGTTTTATTGTGGAAACAACACTACAGACCCTCGTTACGTCTTGTGTAAACTGTCCGACATCAAAGAGACCAGTGTGTTATAAATTTTAATTAAAACTGCTAACTAGTGATTGTACAGTTTTCTGATGTCGAGTTGTAACACTGTTGGTGGTACTTATAATACATTCCTTGAATATAATATTATAGAATACTAGCATGCGTACGCAACTCCACTTGCGTGGAATGGTTTTCAATTCAATATTTCTGGGATATATCCTATGTTATTGAGAGTCCTTCGGGATCATTAAAAAAACCGGCCAACCATATTAGCATCTAATAATAACTCATGAATTTACAGAGTTACGGAATCCGTTATAGTTTTCCTTCAAAGTTCTTTACATGGACTACCATCCTCATTTTTTTTAGATTTTACGTGCCAGTCGTTTAGGTTTTAGAGGAGAGGGGGGTCTTTGTTTCCACAAAAAAACTACCTTAAAAGTTAAATATCTTGCAAACGGATACTTAAATAAAAAAATTGTCTTAGGAACCCTTTCAGTGTTTTTAAAATACCTATCTAATGATACTCGACACTATAGCGTAGTTGCGAGGAAAAAAAACATTCCCACTTTACGAGTACAGCAAAAAAAAAATATTCATAATTTTATTGAATTTACTTTGTCAGTGTAGTAAATACACATATTCATGCAAAATTTCATGTTTCTAGCACTAACACTAACGTTTGGGAGGAAAGTCGAGGATGGGCGGACGGACAGAAATGACGAAAGTGTAAGGGTGGGACCCTAAAAATAAAATACAATGAAAATCAAAACGTATCTTAAATAACTAATCGTATCAAATAACCTTACTGTGTCTGTCTACCAATACTGTTTATCGCAAACAGATACAACTTCACGATAACTGAAAATGGAAATTACTTCCATGCGGTTTTGACTTGAAAGTTTTTTACATGTAACGTTGAAGAGAAGTCAAGCATGGCGAATCGGTTGTGATTAATATAATAATTATTTAAAAAATATGTTTTTAATATGCTTTTTACATATGCTTTTTTTTCCTGTTCTATTGTTGTTTAACTTCTACAAATATTGTGTGTTTCTTGCTTTTATGATATTGTTTTAGCTGTGTGCATGAACTAGTCATGATACAATCCAGAACAGATCTGTATGTATTATTTTAAGAATTATTTTTTACATTGATTGTAGGTATTGTGTTTTCTGCAACTAAATAAAAAATTAAACAACGTGTTTTATTGTATAGCGCAAACCTGAAAGTACTATGCTCAAAATCAGTAGCACTAGCCAATGGAGCGGTTTTCAATCTATGTTATATTTTATTATCCTATTACGTGGGACTCAAAATACTGGCAAATTGTGGGTGTGTAATGCACTTTTGGCTACCCCTTCGGGATATAGGCGTGATATGTGTGTATGTTATATTTTATCCCAAAATTAACTCGAAAATTCAAATAGTCATCTTCGTGAAAAAATTGTTATTTTTCTTTTATATTTTTATACCATATTTTGACGTGATGTTCTTGTTGGGGTGTCTGATCTTAACCATAAACAAACAACTCGTTATGCATAACCTCGGCCCATGAACGTGGTGCACCCCTCCCTGCTATAAACGGACGACATTCGGGCAAGTTTTCCAAAGTATCCAGAAACGGCCATAAGTTCGCCAACTGTTTTAAAAATTCAAGATTTAAAACGGTTATTCAATTAGTTTATAAAAACACTTTTGAATGTCAAAATTAAAATAAGTGCTTCTAAATGTACATTTACTGCCATAAACAGTACACACGAAAAGTACATACTGATGTACTTTTCGTGGGACTAATAAAATTTCTGACGAAACGTGGGCGTATTGAACGCCTCTGTCTACCCTTTTGGAAAAAATAACATGATTTTACGTGTGTTTAAAAAATAATACGAGTATTAGCATTATACCAAAAAGTTATTGATCAAATAATATCACACTTTACTGCTATTGGTTATTTACAACTTCTTTTCATTATTAATTAATTATTATTTAATGTTTGTGCCATAAATTTGCAATATAAAGTCTCCGTCCTCAGTGAGTCCTCAACCTTTATACGCACAGTGTTCATCCTCTAAATGACACTACAAAATTTATGTTCCAATTAAAATTTAAACTCGATATTATCTGGCAGATTCAAAAAGCAACGAGCCGCCCCGAATCAATTAATAAATGAAACGCTGACATAATTCATTCGAGTAATAAGTCGTTATTTTTCAGCATGAAAGTGTTTTTACTAAACGACTAGCTGATGCCCGCGGCTCCACTCGTACCATCTTTTGATCAATGTATCACTGAAAGAACTTAATTTTGTTTCTGCATCCCATTAGCTCTGTATGAGGCCTGATATCCCTACCTGATCTCAACTTCTGTAAAACCGCCGGTGAAATGCATGAAGTGCATTGTGATAGCAATAGACTGGCTTATTACGTGTACCAATAAAACTACTGTCAAAATGTGGGTTTGTAATGAATTCTGCAGAATTCATTACACATTATGTAATTACGACTATACACAAAGACCTTATAATACAACGGACATAGGATCTAGAACAAATCGCAAGAAAATAATGTCCCGAGTCGACCTATACATTATACATAGGCATACATAGATATAAACAAATTTCATATTAAAATTTAAACCTTGATTCAACGGAATAGTGTTCACTTTTGTTTGCACTAATTTATCGCATTACGTAGCTTCTATCTGTCCGCCTGACTAATTCACCTTATGCAGCTTATACTTGAACTACGTGAACATAGAAACAATGGAGTAGGTTTATTTTGTTAAAGTCTTTTAAGGATTCCATGATATGTACCTACGTAGGCGTAATAATTAATGTAAGACTACAATAAATTCCATAATCTTATAAATTGTAATTACTTGTTTATGTTAGACGAAATAAGCTGAAAAACTAATTAACGACTGACAAAGATTTTTTTTTTCGAGTCAGTTTCATAATAAGTAACTGTAGTGTATGAATAACAAAAAGGGAATTAATGAATTTAACTAATTATAATATTATAAATGCCAAACTTCTTGCGGGTGTCAAAGTTCTTCCGCTTTCATTACTATTTTCATAACGCTATGTCGCTACGTCTACTACAAGATAGCCGTGTTTCAAGTGACTGAATTAGTTGCAAAAACTGCGCATCATTAATTTATTTTTATCTTATGGTTAATTTTTGGGATACGAAATTATTGGCTACTAGCTGATCACCGTGACTCCACCCGCGAGATATAGTTATCTCGGCCCCGATTCCCGTGGGAATACATTACCGAGAATCCAAATAAAAAGAAAATAACAGTACATACACGAAATAAAATGACATGTGTAATTATATTTATGACAAAACAATGATACCCTGTGAAAATTAAAAACATTTTTGGGCTTATCTCCTCCATTCAATCAAGGGATTCTTGTACAAGTTTCATAAAGATCGGACCTCTTTTTGTTATGTCCATAAAATGAGCCGAACAAACAAGATTGTTATTTTTTGGATCAAAATATTCTTCTCGCCGTGCTAGGGCAATAATATTTTTCCATTGTGCACAGTGTACTGGATCCCGAGGAAAACTGAAATAGATGTTGGTTCATATAACGAAAAAAAAATCATAAAGAGCCAAGGCGTCTCCACTATAATCTTTGTTCCAAATAGTTTTATCGCTATCGGTAATCCGAATAAATCTGAATGGTCATTTTGTTAGTACATTATTCAGTGAAAATGAAATGGTCTCTTTCTTTTTACTGAGCTTGGGATGAGTTCGAAAGAGACAGATAGGTACTTCGGTATTGGACTGGATTGCAATATTTACTTTTGTCTTTTAATTTATTATCGACGAAATACTGTATTTTAAGTGAAATAATAAATTGCAAATAATAAAACAAAAGCTTATTTACTGAAAATATGATACACCGTCTTCAATTTGCTTTTTTTTCGTAGTTTTTACACGTTTTTACAATACAGTACGGCATTGTGCAACGTGTTGTCGTTCAGTTGTCAAAATCAAGACTGGCGCGTGATTGTTTCTCTTTTAGCGTTTTGTTTCTCTTTTAGTTCGGACGCTTTTGAGCGATGATCCGAAATCCATTGTATTTAAAATCATTGACTATACAGGATGAAATTTTGAAAAGGGCTTGGATGGCCAAATCCGAAACCATAAGGAATAGCGAAAAATGCTCAAAGGAGTCACGAGCCCGATTTTGATGAAACTTCACCTCAACCTCATCATTAGATTTTTGGAAAACTAATAATCCTAGCTGGGAATCGAACCCGTTGATTTTGAAAAAATAAACACACCCTTTATTATTACACCATACGAGAGTGTTGCTATTAAGGATCTTTTTCTGGGAGGTTTTGGTTATTTATTTATTACTACTACTTATTCTAGGAGGAGGATTATTGGTTTTCCAAAAATCTAATGATGAGGTTTTAAGTTTCATCAAAATCGGGCTCGTGACTCCTTTGTGCATTTTTTGCTATTCCTTATAGTTTCAGATTTGGCCATCTAAGCCCTTTTCAGAAATTCACTCTGTATAGTCGTAATTACATAATTAAGTGTCAAGAATCTGTATCTGTAGCTTTGTCGCATTCTAAAATTTATATTTAATTTAACGCTAGCTTCATTTAATATTCGTATTTATTATTCGATAATTTAGTTGATAAATTTATTTAAATTGAATGTACAGGCACACCATTTCTACTATTTTATTATCTTATTTAATACACATGCTAAGTACTGTCTCTGAATACATAACAAAGTGAGAAAGACGTAAAATTTTAATTAGCGACTAGACTCATTACAAATTTATATTAATTTAAGAAATTTAAATACCTTCTGAGTGCTGAATTATATTAATATACAGTATTATAATTGCTACGAGATTTAACAAGCAATTTATAATTGATGTATACTTATTAGAGATTTGAAATTGTTAGAGCCATGATTTGTCCAGCATGAATGGGCAAGTTAAGGCAAATTAAGGCTCGCTCCTTATTACGCGTGGGACCAAATTCCTACATACATACACAGGTGACGCCTTTATTGTACATAACCACATTTTGCCAGTAATTTGCTATTCGAAACAGACAATAAATGTAAATAGAAACACTCATAATAACGGTAATTAGCTATGCAACCTACTTATTTATTGACCAGTTGGAAGAATCTTACCAAAATTTCTTCGTCTTGGAAATAGAAGTTTCGCTGGTTCGAAACCGTCTCAAGCCTATTCAGATTGTAAAATATTTGAGGAAAGTTAGCTTTTTTTTATTAATTCCGCGGCCCAAGTCTGTGGCCGCTCTAACGTCCGTTGCCGGGCGTCTCTGGTTACAAGCAGAACGTATTTCCAGTGGCGCCCGGCAGGAAAGTGGCGCTCGGAGGAAAGTTAGCTAACTTTAATTGAGAAAAAAATTTTAAAGGTTTTGAATTATTAGAATCAAAGTTTCATATTATCTGAAAAAAATTCTCGTTTGCTCACGAGAGAACTAGACACATGAACACCTTTCAGATACAAAAAGGGTTAGATTGAATACTCAGAGCGATATATTTTCTTTTTTTAGTTACGATTGGAAAACCATTTCGATACGTCGAAATTGCTGTCCTTTGTATCGCTGTGAATCGATGGGGATTCATTTAAATGGTATTGTCGGCTATTACACAAAAGGCTTCGACTTGAACTATTGGATGGATGGGGTGTTCGGTGCTTGATATGTTAGCGATCCGGAAGGCACTAGGATTTTAATATCGATTGATATCGAATAAGGATTATTTTTAATAATCGGTGCAGTCTTTTTTAACCGACTTAAATAAAAGAGGTTTCTCAATTCAACCGTATATATTTTTTATGTTTGTTCGTGGATAACTTCGCCGTTTATGAACCGATTTTAACACTTTTTTTGTTGGAAAGAAGATATTTCCAAGGGGGTTCCATTATAAGGAAACCAGGATCTGATGATCTGAACCCGAATAAATCGAGGCGAACATTAAAAAATTGTAAGTGCGTTGGTTAATTTTTTCATTAGGTATTATAAAGGGCTACCATTTAATGAAGGTTTGGAGTTGATCTGATGAGGGAGCCGAAAGCCAGTCAAGGGGAACTCATCTCCGTGGCCCAAGTGATCCTCACCGGCAAGTGATGCACCTGCTGATAGACAGAAGAGGTGTAGTAAAAGTGCCCGGAACCGGCAATTGACTATTACGTGGCACAAACAAAGTGACAACCGTTATCGTGGACGTTTTGATAACACCTATCTACGTGATTATTGTGTGTGTGTAGTGGTTGTTGGGAGGTATATTGGAACGTTTATAGTAACACAGTACCTATGTGGATGAATGAATATTTATTGTTGACATGCATTCGCTTTTATAATAATGTATACAAGTACCTATAGTACTAGAATATTCCCGATGATACAATGTTTTTTTTTTTTTTTTTTTTTTTTAATTTATTTATCTTTTCACAAAAAAAAATACACAATTATGAAATAAACAGCACTAAAAACCACTAATGTTTAGTTTTGTGCTGTTATGAGTCTACTTTAAATTACAATATGCATACAATAGGTAAGTATACAGTTCTGTAGGTCTTAACTAGTAACTTACTTATATTAAAATACCCACTTAACATAAAGATACAAATTCCTATCGTACAGTCATACCCCACTCATATAATTATATTACAGAAGTTTAGGTAGGTGTGGCTTAGACAATAGGAACAAGTTTAAATACCTATACTTATGTTGTACCTACGATTTGTTTACTTGTTGAAGTGCGTGTGCGCATCTAGCTATTGGTGGAATATTATGGTAGGTACTCGAAAGTTCTGGGTGCGCCTTCTTGTAGATCTAGACGTATGACGTCAGAGATAAGGTATGCGCCACATGTGTATTGGTACTCGTACTACTATTTCATGGGTAGAATTGGGTTTAACTTAATCATAATTTACCCACTATACATTGTGTCATCCCAGTCATTGTCCTAAACCGTATATTATTTATAAACGCTAAAGCATAATAATCTACCTTCATTTTATTCTACATCAAATCTTATTTATATTCTGTACATAAATCCCACAGCTTATATTTTATAAAATGGGCACAGATGTATCGGTATACTTTTTATAAGCATAAATAAATTTACCGACAGGCTTCCATCAGAAACATTAACGAACGACGGCCCACTTCCACTTAAAAAAGTAATTTGAATATTTCTCACTCCATATTAAAAATCGAAATTCAACCCTAAAATACTGGAGGGTCTGGGAAAAAAGTAAGCATTGAATATTCATACCCGGCGATGGAAAATGCGGAACCTATTATTGGATCAACGTGGATCGTGCCTTTACTTCGAGAAACGGCTATATATTTAAAAAAATTCTTCCATAAAATAGACGAAAAGACTTGGGGAGTAAGATACGAATATACAAAGTATAGTCATGTACAACTGTTTGAGAAAACGCCTCTTCACGTTTCGTGTTTGAATAATTTAGGCTGTGTCTGAAATATAGTATGATTATTATCAATAAGATATTGTACCAGAAAAAGAGGTTATTCTCTTAAAGAAACAGCATTGTGTCATGCATGGATGAATCATGTTACAATAGAATGCTCTAGTTTGTTCAAGATGATCCTGATATTAGACAGTCAGGAATAGTGTTATTTGGGTTCAGGGCCTTTTATTCATTGCAACCCAATCTAGGCTAATCTAGATCACTAATTTATCTTCTACCTATAGACTCTTTGTTTGTCTTTGTCTCGCTAAAACACGGGAATTCAAATCAAAATATTTTTATTTACAATTGGAGTAGATAATACGCCCTTTCTATTAGCACACACCCGAGAAGAAGGGCAAGAAACTCGGCGGAGTTAACACTTTTTTAAATGTAATTTACATAATACTTATATTATTGACTACACACACATATATATTTATAGGCAGCATGTGAAGAATTACTTATATTATTTCCAGACATCTCTGTCATCAATATAATGTTTTATTGAGTAGAACGCTTTATTCATTAGATACTTTTTAATGGTAGTTTTAAACTTTCCCTTGGCAAGATTTAATATAGATTTAGGTATTGGATAGAAACAGGCGTTATTTGGCGAAAATCCATGACAAAACAATGGTAAGTAAAAATTTTTTAAGAAAAAACTTTTTAGCATTTATTAATAGCATTAATTTTTCGCAGAATCAAAAGGACAACAAAACGTCGACAATTGTTTCGCCTCTAAACGAGGCATTATCAAGACTGTCTCAGAGAGAACAGCCTGCTGTTCTCTCTGAGACAGTCTTTTTACTTACCATTAATATAATAATATAATAATAAATACCAAAAATTTTTACTTACCATTGTTTTATAGATTTAGGTATTTTATTATAAAACCGGACAGCTATTTTGTGTTTAATTCTGGTGTTATGCTTATGACTATGAACGTCGCTATTAAGATTATGAAACTTATCAAAATTTTTTCGAACATTTAAGATATTCTCAAAGATTTTCCTAATTTTGGTCTTAAATAAATTGTAGAAGTTTAGGGAAGGTTTCAAAGGTTTTCTTCAGGCGGTAAGAAGCTCGCCGAGACAGCTAGTATATATTATATAAGAATAATAAGTATATTAGTATAATAGAGGCCCCATAAGGAAATGAGACTGTTCTTACGCAGACTCATATTACGGTCATATCTCTAGCGACTGTTATTTACGTAACGTTATTCGCGTAAAATCCCAATAGGTGTACATCGGTCAACACAGCGTTTGTGTAGATATATGTAGGTGCATAGGGACGGGTGATATTATTTGGTAGACACGATATTTTGCTGTTTCATATTAAATGTATCCGATCCCATTGGTAACTGAAAATATAATAAACCGTGACTTAACTAAAACAATTGTAAGAAACTGAATTCAATCGTTTATGACCTATTAAAATCAGCGTTAATGTAATGAGCAGCCGCAGTGGAGGGTGAGGCTAATTGTACCCATTCTCATTTACGGACAAATGAAATTTGAATGCAATAAAAGTTAACTGGCCGTTGGCGCGATAACTTAGTAATTAGTGTGATTACTAGATGGAGCAACGGTCAATGTATTGAGAAAAAAAACATAAAAATTTATGTTCATTACTCGTGGGCAGATTTCTTTTTCCATTTGCCAGCAAAAATAGGTTTTCTCTTTAATTATTCTAATGAAGGATGGAGCCATTTCATCACTTACACAAAGTGGTCTTCAAAAGTTCAAACCCGGAATATAAAATCCCTACAAAAACGTTTTAGGTAGGTTCATGGAAGGGCCTATAGGCTTGTTGTTATAGCTTCTTATAACTATTTTGCGCATGAGTGTGCTGCGACGACACTACCGTGTTCAGTCGGTTATCACTCGGGCGCACTCGTGACGCACGGCAATGCAGGCAAAACACACCTACAAATTAACCAGATTGTTTTGCCCCGTCAGAATCTTTATGATTATTTTATACAAGTATCTATGTATTTGTGTGTATGTGTTTGTATGTATTTATGGTAGGTACGTGTATGTACTATATAGTGTGCAAATATATGTATGTGTATTTTTAGTTCGGATATTATATCTAAAATGTAATTACATCACTAGTATACTAATCTGCTTGATAAAAACTAAGCTTTTGTTTGGAGCATGCTGTATGCGTATCCTATGGTATAACTATAATTTCTATACTACACTGGCCATACTCGTTTATATTGTACTGCAGCACAATCGTTCCATAGTAACGCAAGTTTATGTTCTTTAACCAGCAATATTTTTCCCATCTACCCGCCTATTTTAATTAATATTAATGTTCTTCTAACTGTGTCATCTGTAGGCCGTACCTATTTTATGATATGAGTTTCTAATAATTGTGCCCGGTGGTGAATTTCTGCCTGTTGTCAGGACAAACCTGGAAAGGTTTTTTGGCAACTTTTACACTGAAACTGATAGTATAAATTTGTAAAATAAATATATTTAAATTAATTAAATTAGAACATACAGAATACCTTCTCGTCTCGGGAATGCATTCTGGAAAGAAATCAACACAAAATAATTTTAAGTACCAATCCCTTTATTTACACCACAAAAATCGTTAATATCTATTGTGAAATATAATGATTCGACAATGATGACCGACACACGATTTTAACATTACTTATTTCATACATTTAGATAGTAGATGGTTTTGGTCTTTGTAATAACCTAATCCCGTTTTAGTGGGTACACAAAACTCGGTTAGATAATAATATTTGTCATTATAAAATTGACACCGGAGAGTGCTACGGGTCGGGACGAGTATACACCTGCTTTATTTATTTATACTTTACTAGCGGACGCCCGCGGCTTCGTTTGACAAATTATAGGTAAACATACACAACATAACAGTTGGGGTTGGCTTTGCAGTCTAACTGCGATTCGGTTGAACTTCGATATTTATCCGTGTAGCGACTGCCATCTGACCTCCACAATCCATGGGCGATATCGAAGTTCTGTAGTTAGACCGTTAGGATTTTTGATTTAGGGCTCCAACTACCCCTAACGACTGCCATAGTTGTACGTACGCACCTTCGGTAAGACAATGTCATAATTGCAGTTTTTGCGATTTTACAGGAGAGCCATTTTAAGATTTTTTTGCATTCAATAGGATCTCATTTTGTTAATATAGCTCTAAAGTAATTCTGCTTTGCATTAAGTAAACTATAACTTATGGTTATTTTAAATATGTTGCTAACACAAAGTAGAAACCTTTAGTTTTTTTTTAATAAGCAAAATTAATAAGGGAGGGATACAATTGTGCCCTTGTTGCTCCAAAATGTAAATTATTTTGTAGGTAGGACTATATTCGACCTTACTTTGAGGATGATTATGGAATAAAACCAATTAGTTTTTTAACACAAACTTGTATTTTCTTACTATTTAAGTATTGTTTTATATCTGTATGCAAAAATATAATCATATTTACCAACCAAATTCGTAAAAACAAGACATAAAATGTTTAAAAAAAAAAATGTAACCAAAATAAAATCTTCTAACTATTCTAAATCTTGTATTTTCTTATTGTTTACGTATTATTTAGGATTTCTTAAAAAAATTCAAAATTCTTAAAAATAATTATAAAATGTATCAAAAATTAAAATTAAAAACGTACATAACCAAAATAAAATCTTAGTAAATTCCACAAGATTATTGTTACAATTAGTTTTTACAAATTCTTTGTGTAAAATTTTAAATGTAAATATTAATGACCGAGTCTGGGTCCAAGCATCTCTTCTAGTTCGCTTGGGCGGGCTAGGTATTCTTAGAGTCACGGATGTCAGTCTGCCAGCATTTCTGTCGTCGGTCCATAGCACCGAAGAATTAGTCAGGAAATTTTTGTCAAATATTTGATTTTGATTGATTCCGAGGTGCGATGCAAGACCGATGCCATAAATGCTTGGAGGATGTCTTGTCCCGACACTGACCTGCCCTCACGCCTAGGCTCACAGCGACTGTGTGATTCGCCGCTCTGTACATTGAGAATTAATACACTACTTGACACTTGTGCCAATTTTTCAGAGCGTGCACGCCTACTAGCTGTTGGAGAATGGGAGTCAGGTTTATGGATCCAGGCGCCCCACCGCCCAACATCGGTACAATGTTGGACGACACAACGTTCCGCATTGCCACTTGCCTTCAGCTGGGTACACCTTGTGTATCTCCGCATCATTGCACCTGTGGAGTAGCCGTCGATAATCTGGGACACCATGGCCTTTCTTGTAGCAGAAGCGTAGGCACCTCGGCACGCTATTCTAAACGACATAATTTGTAGGGCTCTTTTCACCGCAGATCTTCCGGCCGTACGTGAACCAAATGGTTTAGTACGAAGCGATGGAAAGAGACCGGGCGGTATGTCGATGCTACTGTGGAAGATGGGAAGGCCTTTGGTGTGGGACGCTACATGCGTTGACACCTTAGCACCTTCACACCTTCCAAGCACATCCGTATGTGCCGGCGCTGCTGCTGCATCGGCTGAAGGCCTCAAACGGCGTAAATATGCTAACCTAGCAGGTGATTACATATTTGAGACACTGGGGTCATGGGGTTCGAGTGCTCGCCGCCTTTATAGAGACATTACTAAACGCTTAATCGATGCTTCTCAGGACCAGAAGGCTGGCTATTTTCTGGCCTAAAGAATAAGTATCGCCATCCAGCATTCTGGGAACATTCCTAGTCAGCAATGACGCGGAGGATTTTTTAAACGATGTTTTGTAATGCAAATGTTTTTAGTGCATAATTATGTATATTGTAATTCTTGTTGGCATATAAACACTCATGATCATTACATTCATATCATTCATATCATAGGTCATATTTGTTATAAAGAAAAAATAATTTTGAAAATATGGACAGATAACGTCACAACTGTCTGAATGGCTTTGTCCCGCCAATAAACTAATCTAAATAAGACATAAAAGTACTAGATGAGCCCATGTCCCTCCAGAAATAAAAACATTAAAAGCCATATTTACCGTTGCGACTTTGACGCTCCAGATGAAAACTACTTCACTCGCGACCCACGACGCAACTGACCGATGAGAGTTTGTCGCGCCAGAATTGTAATAAAACGCGCCAATAACGACAAAGTCACTACTTCCCTCTGACGTTATTTAACGGAACTGAATGGGTGTCTTCGTCCCACCAGTTGAAAGAGCATTTTTAAAACACTTTGGCATACTTAAGTCGTTTTCACAAATTTTGACAATTGTGTCATTGTCTTACCGAAGGTGCGGACTATGATAACCGGTACCGACGGCTTAACGTGCAAACAGATATTCAGTAACTAATAATTAACAACATGTACAAAGGTGTGCTTAGGTCAATAATGACTTCTCTTCCAGCAGAACAAAACATTGAAGCAACTGCCATCATTGTATTCTTGAAATAGACGGAAACTTCAAATTTCTAGAAAAAGCTCCAAATTTCATAGGACTAATACAAAGAAAAATTATTTTATTACGTTTTGTTACATAAGCAAAGAGTATCAAAACGCAGGTCTAGAGTCTATCCGATTGCACATTATTACGTAAACTCTAAGCACGAGACTCGATAACGAACCCAAGATTTCCGCACTATCACGACAAACTAAATACTTATTGTTAATAAGTGTACCTATACTTCAACACCGCACATTTGCAATTCGCGTTGTGCACATTTAGCAAATCATTATTTCCATTGTTTTATGTAAAGCGGTATGAATGCGGGATGAATGCGGACTGACTTGGTGAACCAAGTCAGTCCGCATTCATACCGCGTCCGACTCACATCATACGTTCATACCTACAGTTAAGCAGTTATTATCAAACATTCAGTTTGTCAGACTTACAGTGTTTTAATAAAGTTTCTAAAGGTGTACAAACCCATACAATAAGATTTTGTCTAGAACTATTCAACTTGTTATTAATAGATACGACCATCTATTTTATATTTATATTAGATTGGTTGCTTTCGGGGTCATTAATATACTTAACAATTTTCGTCCACAAATGCACTGTAAGCAGGAGCAAAATTTGTCGTAATTTTCTAATGTGTAAGTACAAAACGCGAAAGTTAAAATAAAAACAGGAGCAAACAACATGCGCAAGTAGCACCCCCGGACTCATCACATAGCTCCGCCTCGCAAGCGCCGGACCGCACACCCGCGACACAAGTGCTTGCTGAGGCGTCGAGCTCATCATCAAGTGATGAGTATTTTTCTCCGCCGACGTCGCCAACACCCGTACGTCGACGAGGAAGAGGCCGGCCGCCGACCAGTTTGGGTCCCCGAAGTGTACCAGCTTCGAGTAGGGTCCCCACTACCGGCGGTATTGTGCACCGCATGCGATGGACCTCATCCATCAATGTAAACGTCATGCGGGCATATTATGAGGCTACAGATGGGGAAACCAACCTGACTGCGTACCGTTCAAGGATGCTTCCTTTGTTTCAGGCTCTTGAACCAGCAATGACCGTTGCCGTCCAACGACTATCGGAGCAAGTGCGGGCTATCCAACGATGTAAGTTGCTGGATCAATCTGTTCTTGATCGACTACGCCTGGAAGTATTATCTACTCGTACAACTCCAGTGTCAACGAGAGCACCGTCACCTGAGATACAAACGGTTGCAACAAGTGCAATCTTAGCCGAGCCCGCACCCGACACGGGAGATGACACGAGTGATATATCTATCCAGGTAAGCGAGCAAATAAGGAGTACTTTGGAGGATGCGATCTCGCAGTATAGGTTTGCACCTAACTCTAGACCACGGCTACCACGCTTGCCCATGCATAAGCGAAATCTGGCGTTGATGGGAGCCCTGAATGCATTGCTAGCTCCGTATTTACGGACTAGCAATGATTTGCTCGATACTCACTCGATTCTTATTGTGGAGCTATTGCCGCTTGTCGTGTTGCACGCGTTAAGTTCCCCGAAGTTAACCGTGCACCACGACCGGATGGTGTTCCCGTATGGCAGGCAAGAATCGAGTGACGTATCGGCACATTTAGGACTCTCATTGCAAAGCTTATCTGTTTCAGTCGGGGAAATAACCGTCCCCGGGTCATGCGTTTCGTGACTCAGGCATTTGCTGGGACTGGTATTGGCCCCCAGCAATACGTAGCCAATGTCACGGAACGTATTGACTTTCTGAAACAGAAAGTGTATGCATGGGCGGGCCGTATCCGGCGTTACAGAGAGCGTGTGGATACTGGCAGAATCGTATCTTCCAAAGTGATCAAAGGAAGGTGTATCGAGAGTGGGAGGGAACTAGACAACGTTTGAGTGACGGGCAGCTGCCAGATTCTCACAACATGAATAAATTTTGGCGTGACATATGGTCGGTGCCCGTCGAACATTCGGAGGGCGATTGGATCCGTGTCGTCGAGCGTGAATGCAATACTATTGAACCCATGGAGTATATCACCATAGACTCCGAAGACGTTAGTTGTGCAATTCGTACGGCCCCGAACTGGAAAAGTCCTGGGCCGGATGGATTGCACAACTTTTGGATAAAGTGGGTCCAGAGCTCGAATGAACGCTTGGCCACACAGTATCAAGAAGCCCTCGAGTCTGGTTCCTTACCCGCTTTTATGACCACCGGCATCACCTTCCTGCTCCACAAATCAGGTAGTACCACGGAACCTAAAAACTATAGACCTATCACTTGCTTACCTACTATCTACAAGCTCCTTACATCTATTCTGAGAAGTAAATTAAATTCACATATAATATCGAACAACATTTTAAATAGCGCTCAGAATGGATGTAGGGCTGGGTCACGTGGTACTAAGGAGCTACTCCTTATAGACATGGCCATTAGCCAACAGGTCAAGCGTAGTAGGGGCGCCCTCTCTACTGCCTGAATTGACTACAAGAAGGCCTATGATTCGGTGCCTCATTCATGGCTGAGGAGGATTTTAGAGTTGTATAAAATTAATCCGACTCTTAAATCCTTCTTAGTCTCGTGTATGGGGCAGTGGACCACAGTCCTTCGTCAACCAGGTAGTGGTGAGTGCGTTTCTGGTCCGCATGACTTGATAAGGATTGAGCGTGGTATATTCCAGGGCGACAGTTTGAGTCCATTGTGGTTTTGTCTAGCATTGAATCCACTTAGCACATTGCTGAAGGATTCAGGGCTAGGCTATCGGTTTCGTAGAGGGGGTGAGGTTATTTCTCACCTGATGTATATGGATGACCTCAAACTGTTCACTCTAAAGCACCAAGATTTAGTGACATTATTAAAAACTACGGAAGTTTTTAGTAATGCCATTAAGATGGAGTTCGGTGTTGAAAAGTGTGCGGTTATGCATGTACACGGGGGAAGGTTGTAAATTCACCGAATTTACAACTTTCTGAGATAATAACTCTCAGATCTCTCACCGAGACCGAAACATACAGATACCTAGGTATGTCAGAGTCATTGGGTATAGCGGTAGAGGATATTAAGAAATCGGTGAAAGAACGTTTTTTTGGCCGCCTGACAAAAGTTCTTAACAGCTCTTTGTCCGGTGGTAACAAAATGCGGGCTTTCAATGGTTGGGTGATACCTTTATTGTTATACTCCTTTGGCATACTTAGGTGGACTCAAACGGAACTAGACGCCCTGGATAGGCGAGTCCGTCAACAACTCACATTGCATCGAATGTTACACCCACGATCATTTGTCATGAGACTGTACATTCCGCGGAAGTGTGGGGGTCGAGGCTTTTTGAATGCCAAGAACCTCCACAACCGTGAAGTGTGCAGTCTGAGAGATTACTTTCTACAGAACGGGTGTGACATTCATTGCGATGTTGTGAAGGTTGACAAGGGCCTGACACCTCTTTCCTTGGCTAACGAGAACTGGCGTAAACCAAAGGTGTTAAGTACTGAAGACCGTAAGGACGTATGGAAGAGCAAGGAGCTACACGGGCGGTTCTACCGAGTCTTAACAGGACTCGATGTAGACCTGCTCGCATCGGTGAACTGGCTGCGTTTTGGGGACCTCTTTGGGGAAACTGAAGGTTTTGCCTGTGCAATTGCAGATGAGGTTATCAAGACGAACAACTATCGGAAATACATCCTGAAGGACGGTACGGTCGACATTTGTCGAGCATGCCACCGTCCTGGTGAATCACTTCGCCATATTATTTCCGGTTGTTCGTATCTTGCTAACACCGAGTACTTGCATAGGCACAATCAAGTAGCCAGGATCATCCACCAGCAACTTGCTCTTCAATATGGCCTTATTGAGTTTGAAGTACCGTACTATAAGTACACACCAGTGCCAGTTCTTGAGAATGGTCCTGCATTGCTCTACTGGGACCGATCAATCATCACGGACAGGACTATTGTTGCCAATAGGCCCAATATCGTGTTGGTTGATCGGACCCAGCGTCGGGCAGTGCTCGTCGATATCGCCGTCCCGCATGACGAAAATCTCGTGAAGGCAGAGAAGGATAAACTTACCAAGTACCTTGATCTGTCCTTCGAGATAACCGCCATGTGGGACGTAGACTCGACGATCATTGTCCCGGTGGTCCTTTCGGCAAACGGATTAATAGCGAAGAGTCTCGATCAACATCTCAAGAGACTCTCGTTAGATTGTTGGATCAAGAGTCAGATTCAGAAGGCTGTTATCCTTGACACGTGCCGTATTGTTAGGAGGTTTCTCAGTCTGTAGCCTCCACCGCCGGTAGTTTGGGTCCTACTCCGCTACTGGTGGGTCACTATTTTTTATATTTTTAAATGTATTTGTGTGTTTTTTATAAATGTATTTAAAAATGTATAAAATAAGAATAGAAATGAATAAACGATATAATAATAATAATAAATATTCTTTATTGTACATTTTAAATACAAATCTTAATATTAAGTACAAACAAGTTTAAACAAAAAAAACTATGTACAAAGGGCGGCCTTATCGCGTAGAGCGATTACTTCCAGGCAACCTTAGGATGGATAGAAGAAATAATATGAAATATAGAGGGGTAGTGTACAAAAAGAAAGTCCAATGACCTATCTATAACTCTTAAATCAATCACCAAGCCATGGAAGCTTCCATAACTTGATAAGTAACTCAAGAGCAGTCAAAATACATACACATATATACATACATACATAATAACTTACATATCCATTAACATACTACCCATATACCTTATATAATAATTCTATATAGAGACGTATTAAATATTATTATTGTGATAATAAATAGATACGGAAATAAAGTGTTAAAAACAGAAATATAATAAGATTATCTAATTAGAACTAGACAGATAGTGCGCCTTGACCCTTTTTTTAAAAGTTGTGATTGATTGGGCACGCCTTATTTCCAGTGGTAGGGCTTTCCATAGGCGAACTGCTTGCACAGAAAAAGACTTATCCGCAAAAGTTGTGGAGTGCGCTGGCATCTTTAGTCTCAGATTCTCTGATGACCGTAAGGACCTCGAATGTGTGTCATGCAGGAACGTAAACCGTTCTTTGAGGTATCTGGGAGTACGTGGATTAAACAGTATACTGTATAACAAAGATAGGATGTGAGTATTCCTTCGAAGGCGATCCGGGAGCCACTCGAGCCTCTGCCGAAATTCAGACACGTGATCATATTTGCGTAGGCCAAATATAAATCTAATACAGACATTTTGAAGGCGCTCGAGCTTATTTAGGTGCTCCTCAGTGAGATCGAGATAGCTGACATCGGCATAATCAAGGATCGGCAGCAAAAGTGACTGTGCGAGCGCAATCTTAGTGGTAATCGGTAGAAGATTTCGCAAACTGCGTAGTGATCCCATGGATGCATACAACTTGCGTCCAACCTCTTTCATCTGAAAATCCCATGAAAGAGTTCCGTCGACATATATACCAAGGTTCTTGATGTTATCACTTAATTCGATGGGAAAACCGTTAAAAATAACCTGAGGGAGTTGTTCAAATTCAATTCGCGACACCATTCAGGGGCTACCGACAATGAAGGCTTGCGACTTGGCCGGGTTCACGCGAAGCCCATAATTAACACTCCATTGGCAAATACGATCGAGATCCAGATTTAAGGTGGAAATCGCCTCAGGCAGTTGATCCAATGATGCTTGTGTGTAAATTTGAAGATCATCTGCGTAAAGGTGGTAGTTTGAAACTAGTTGTTTTGTAATAGAATTAATAAAAATAGCGAAAAGCAATGGAGATAGAACGCCACCCTGCGGCACACCAGCTGTAACATCACACCAAGAGGAAAAGGTTTCCTCCAGATGCGTTCGTTGCCGGCGACCAGACAGGTAACTTTGAAACCAGTCAATCACCGTTGGAGATATGTTAATAGGGCGAAGTATGCCGAGAAGGATTTCGAAATCCACCGTATTAAAACCATTGCTGAAATCCAGCAAGGCCAACACGGTGAGGTTTCCCCTCTCCATGCCCAGTCTAATATCCTCTGTTACATTCACAAGAGCAGTGACAGTACTATGCCCTGGACGGAAACCAGATTGGAAAGGATTTAGAAGAGTGTTTTTACAAAGAAAAGAATTGATCTGGGAGTGAACAAGACGCTCAAGTACTTTAGACAGGAAAGGCAGTATGGAGATAGGACGATAGTGAGAATAAGTTGATGGATTACGTTTCTTGGGCAAAGGAATAACTTGGGCTTCTTTCCAAGTAGACGGGAAGGAGCCACAAGTTATGGAAAAATTAAGTAGGTATATGAGTAATAGTAGGAAGGATCTGGTTCAAAATAGGTAGTATCATATTTGGGCTAATACTGTCACTGCCAACGGCATTTGATGAAATAGACATAATGCTCTTCTAAACACCACAGTCAGTAAATTGATCAAAGAAAAAAGGAGAATAGTCAGGAGTTGGAAGTGATGAGAGATAATCAAGTGTACTATACTTGGTGGTCCCAGCAAAATTGGACGAAGAGGAGAAATGCACATTGAGTGCTTCGAGGTCAACGGAATTTGAGGTAGGATTTTGTTTAGCCTTTCCAACTCCTATTGTTCTTCATACACTAGAAGAATCACCATTTTCAATAGATTTGTGGATATGTTGGCGTTGTGCGTTTCTACACACCTTATTGCAGTGATTTCGAACTGCCACATACTTTTCCAAATGTTCAGCACTCGTTCGGCACTTGTGTCTATACTTAGCCGCAGCTTTCTTCACCATTACATCCTTAATGGCATCAGTTAGCCAAGGAGCTGGTCGGTGTTTTATTTTAATTGCACGGACCGGTGCGTGGATGTCAAAAAGGGCAACTATCGTTGTTGTGAAAATGTTAACCTTTTCATCAATCGATCCTGCAGCAACTAGAGAGTTCCAGTCGATATTCGCAGCATCTTGCCTGAGATCATTATGGTTCATACCACAAAAATTTCGCTGCCAGAGAATTTTTTGCTTTGCCTTAGGAGGATGAAGGTTATAGGAGAGGAAAATTAAATCGTGATGAGAAAAGGCATCAGCATTGCATTGACCATGCTTAGCTACATGTTGAATAGAGGAAACAAGGATTAGATCAAGAAGAGATGGAGTACAGTTAGGAACGTGATGGGTTGTATTAAGAGGTAGGATAGAGAGGTTGTAGGATTGTGAAGTGTGGCGGAAACGAAAACAGCGAGAGTCATTTTTAACTTGACAGGTATTAAAATCTCCCATAATAATAGTGTGACTGTAGGACGGCGTAAACTTTTCTAACAGACTTTCAAATGACCCATAAAAGTTAATATCCGAGGAAGGGCAATAATAAACACCAACTAAAACCTTTGTGTGTCGAAGCTCAATTTCTAAAAAGAGATGCTCGCCCGCAGTGGAGGGAGGTGGCTGTGCCGATACATCAATGACTTTGAAAGGAATGTGCGAGCGCAAATAAATAGCGACACCTCCACCAACCGTTGCGGTACCGCGATCATTTCTAATTAGATTGAAGCCAGGAAGGGTGTAAGGAGTAGATGAGTGGTAAAGCCTGAACCAGGTCTCGGATACCATAATGGCATCAATGTCCTTGCAGTCAAAACTTGTCAGCATATCATGGAAGTGGGCAGGAATACTCTGTGCATTAATATGGACAACATTGAAATTCTTAGAGACATCAGAGAACTGTGAATTTAGCATGTCATGAAGAGATAGTATGCTTTTTTTTTTTTTTTTTTTTTTTCATAATGTATTAGATAGTATGCTACTAAAACTATCGATACTGTTGAGACTGGAGGCTGAGTGATAACTGTCACTATCACTTTCAATATCTGTGTCTGTCATGTCCACGAAAACCGCTAAAAATAAAATATGATATTAAATACAAATAAATGAAATATACATATATGTACACTAAAAATATATACAAGTACAATATTATATAAAATAAAGAAGTTCAACCAACATTTATCCACCCGCCAGTTGAGTGTCAGAGGCAGGAAATCTATATATCTAAGAACATTACAGTTTTAAAACTAAGAATAAAAATAAAACACATTATAACAACATACAATGTTATACGCCAGTAACAACGAAACGTAAATTTGATTATTTATAACTGTCACTTGGCATTGGCAGTATGGTCAACTGACCTTCGCCTGTCCCAATCGAAGAATTTTAAACAACATTTTCACTTGACGCTATTGACGTCCATGGCAGTGTCATATCAATCATCAAATACCAAAGCTAGTGTCAGTTATGTTTATACGACAAAAATGTACTCAAAGTAAAAATGTTTATAAAAAATATGAGCAAGTACCCGAGTTTAAACTAAATTTACGTAGGTACCAGCCGACAATAAAGTGGGTACGCAAGTACTAGTAAACGGTACATGAGTTGAGCAAATTGTTAGGTTGATTGATGACTGATGACCACGACATAACATGCAAAGACCCATCTATTTACTTTTTGCAGCCGCTCTCTTGCTCCTTACCTCCTTGGTATTGTTCGATGGTGCAGGCTGCTCGGTAGAAGGTCCCGGCTGTTCGGTAGTAGGTCCCGGCTGTTCAGTAGGAGGATTCTCTATGTTATTTACCTCGAGAAGCGAAGCCACACGATGCCGCGTACCACTGTTATCGAGAACGTAAACGTAGCCCTGGCGCGACCAGCACTTGTCAATGCCAAACTTTTGACGCGCAGCCAAGAAAGCCTCGTGACGTCCCTTAGTGAGGAACTCCGACAGTGTCACGCCAGAACCCTTGAGTGTTGTTTTTGAAAATCAGACTTCATCTCTCACTGCAACGTCTGCAAATTTCACCAGAATGGGGCGAGGCTTCTTGGCACTGGATTGTCGCCCCATTCGATGAGTCCGTGTTATGCATGATGCAGCAAATGTCTCCATCTTGAGTTTTTGCTTGACAATATCCAGAACCACACTGGCCGTGTCCTCGTTTGTTTTATCTTCAGCGACTCCATGTATGAGAAGAATTTTTCGGCGACCACGCATCTCAATGCCATCGACTTGGTGTGCAACCTTCTCCACCTGTCGTTGAAGTAGATTTAGGGACCCCAACATGAAATTCTTGAAAGTAGTGAACTCTGTGGCTATGGTGGAGGTGTCATTGAGAACCACAGTGTTTGTGGCCTGCTGTAACTTTGACTCAAACTGAGCAATGCCATCATGAAACATTGCCTTCAAAGTGGAGAGAGACTTGCATGTCTGTCATATTGTGAAATGTTGTAAGTGCTAATAAAAATAGTACAAATTGGATAACACTCACACTGGTAGGTGAACTATACTAGTTAATATATATATGTGCATTAAAAAATGAACAAATACTTTTTATATTTTATTTAAATTTTCAAATAAGAGCTATGTATAACTTGACTATTATGTGTTGCAGTCGGGTGCATAGCGGTCACACCAAGTTCTTGTGTGGTCAAATTTCCGTCACACACGTGTGGTCACATTTCACTCACACACTTGTGGTCACATTCCAACAATGAATTGGTCCCATTCCTGTAATTTTAAGTCAGTTTTTGTGTCAATGTTTGACGTGTTTTATCTTGTCGTTCCTCTGTGAACCTATAAGAATTAACATAGGATACCTAACCAGGGCTTGAATTCATAGGTACTAAATTGAATCCAGATATTATTACTCTATGCTCAAAACAACACAGGTACGGGCAAACTCGTCCTTCACATGCAACGTTTAACACGCATTATGACATATGAACCTGATCTGGGCTATACAATTTCTATGGTAACGAACACACTGGTCATTCACCAAGCTGTCTTACGCGTCACCACGCCAGATACGCGTGTTCCCATGCTATCCCAAGCGTACGACGCTGTCACACACGTTAAAGTGTCGTAGCGCGTAGATATTGTAAACGTCAGACGTCGTAAGACGTAGGACCAGTGTGTCGCTGTTTCCCACGTCGCGTGGCATACGTCGTATGTGAAGGACCAGTTTTCAAGCTTAATACACTTCGATATTTGACGCAAAGGATAAGAGCGCAAAGTAACCAAGTAAAATCTGAGAGTACATTAATTAATTTAATCGTTTTAACTTCAGACTTTACTTAGAGGTCGTCTAGTTGGTTCTTATATTGTACTTTAAAATTATTCATGATTCATAAAATCTTCAATAACTCTTTGAAGTTTATTTTGTTGAAGTTTTGAGTTAATCTTTTAAGTACCTAATAAAAAGCGCAGCAGTAATAATGATGATTCACTAACACGCGCTATAATTGCTGGTAACTAATTATTATTAGTATCCTTGTTATTTTTTCTAATATCAACTATTTAAAGATTTATCATCCAGTCGAGAACGTTAAACATAAATCGTTAAACAACGAACACAGCAACGAGCTATTATTAGGTAAGTACGCGAGGTGTCTGTGGCGGGAGGTCGCTGACTTGACCAAGGTGGTCAAGGCGCCTCCCGGTCCCATGCTGCCGCCTCCTCCTCCGACGGCTGGACCAGCGCCGAAGACGGCGCCACCCACGGCGCCCACCACGGCGCCCACCAAGGCGCCCACGACGGCGCCAACCACGGCGTCCAAAAAGGCGCACACCACGGCGCCCACCATGGCGCCCACCACGGTGCCCAACACGGCGCCCGGATCGCCGCCACAGCCTGTGCCGACTATGGTACAGGTCCTGACGGCGATCGAGAGGCGCCTCGCGGTCCTGGAGGACCGGGCGTACCGCCCTCCGCTAGCACGTCCCGCGTTCTCATACGCGGCGGCTGTTAGCGGTTCTCCCGCTCCAGGACCAAGCGGCACACCCGCTGTCCGCCGCCCCGCTCCGCCCCAGTCCGCTCCAGCGTACCGGTTGCCGGCCGAGACCGCGGCCCAGGCGCGGAAGGCGAAGGGGCGCGGCAAGAAGAGCGGCACCCCTGCCGCCTCCTCTTCCTCTAACGCTCCCGCTGCTCCTTTACATCCCTCCGGACGGGAGGGATGGGAGTTAGTGAGGGCCAAGAAGAGGAAGACGAAGGCCGCCAAGAAAGCGGCCAAGAAAGTGGCCAAAGCCGCCGCGGCGAAGGCGCCGAAGAGGCCCCGCGCTCCTCGCTCCACAGCCGTCGTCCTTACGGTGACGACGGAGGGTGTGGAGAGGGGTGTGGGGTACGCTGATGTCCTGAGGACCGTGAAGTCCTCAGTCAACCTCTCAGCCCTCGATATCCAGGGGGGTCTCCGGTGCAAGACGACACGCACCGGGGCTCGCCTCCTCGAGGTCTCCGGCGCCTCCAGCGGCCCTAAAGCTGACGCCCTAGCAGCGCAGCTTAGGGACGCGCTGGACGCAGAAGCCGTCCGCGTCACCAGGCCCACCAAATGCGCTGCATTGCGCATCACGGGTCTGGATGACGCGGCCACGACGGAGGAAGTAATCTCCGCCGTCGTGGAGGCGGGCGGCTGCCCCCGTGACCAGGTGAAGGCTGGAGACATCTCCTTCGGCTCCACTGGTCATGGGATGACAGTCGTCCAGTGCCCCGTCGCGGCGGCACTGAAAGTGACGGACGGACGAAGCCTCCTCGTAGGGGGCTTCCTAAAGGCGCAGGTGCACCTCCTTCGTGCCCGGGAAACCAGATGTTTCCGGTGCATGGTGGTGGGGCACGTCGGAGTGCAGTGCACAGCGGAAGTCACCGTGGGCGATCGGTGCTTCCGCTGCAGCCGGCCCGGTCACAAGGCAAGTGCCTGTGATGCCCCGCCTCGCTGCTTTAGATGCGAGGCGGAGGGCAAAACTGCGGACCACCGGGTCGGCAGCACAACCTGCGCCGCCTCGAGGCCAAAGCCTCGTCCGTCCGCTGAGAGCGGTGGGGGTGCCGCTACTGCACGGCCAGATGTTTCTCGGCGGGATGCTGATATGGACGTCCATTAATGTCTGACGCCCATATCCGCATCCTGCAAGTGAATTTGAACCGCTGCCGCGCTGCTCAGGATCTTCTGTACCAGAGCATCCGGCAGTGGTCCATAAACTTGGCCGTGGTCGCCGAGCCGTACTACGTCCACCCGGGAAGCCCGGTGGACGAGGACGGCTCGGCCTGTTTTATCTTCGGGGGGTCCGCCGCAGACAACTCGCGCCTTGCTATCATTGCAAGGGGCCGCGGGTGTGTTGCGGCGGAATATGATGGGTTGGCAGTCGTGGCCACCTACATCTCGCCGACACTGGACGAGACTCAGTTTGAGCTATGGCTCACTGAGCTCGACGTCGTCTTCGCTGCGTGCCGTCCTCGCCCTGTCCTGCTCCTGGGAGACTTCAACGCCTGGAGTGAGGCGTGGGGCTCCCGGGAAACCAGGGACAAGGGGAGGCTTCTTGAGGACTGGACCAGAACACGTGGTCTGGAGGTCCTCAACCGGGGGAATGTCGCCACCTTCTGGCGGCGGGGGACCAGCTCGGTCGTGGACGTATCGTTCGCGACCTCTGCCCTCGCCACCCGTATTACTGGCTGGCACGTGGAGGAGGGTGAGGAGACGCACTCGGACCATCGGTACATCCGATTCGATGTCGTCCCCCCACCTGACCTCCCACAGCCGGTAGAAAATCCCCCGGATCCGCGTTGGGCACTTCACCATCTGGATCGGGAGGCTCTCCTGGAGGCAGCCATCGTGCAGGCCTGGATTCCGGCACCGGACCGGCCTGCCGATGTGGATGCCGAGGCGGAGTGGTTCAGGAGAGCCATGTCGCAAATCTGTGATGCGGCGATGCCTAGGGTTACACCCAGACCGGCAAGGAAGCAGGTGTACTGGTGGTCGCCGGAGATTGCACAGCTGCGCGCAGCATGCATCTCCGCCCGCCGCCAGTACACCAGGTTTCGCCGGAGGCATCGCCGCCCAGACGACGCGGCAACCCGAGAGGCGGAGCTTTATCAGGCTTACAGGGAGGCTAAAGGTAATCTCCAGGAGACAATAAAGCGGGCCAAGACGGCGGCCCGCGAGGAGCTCCTGGAGACCCTGCAGCAGAACCCATGGGGGCGCCTGTACCTACAGGTCAGGGAGAAACTCCGACCTAGGGCGCCCCCACTGACCCAGAGTCTCCAGCCGCAGCAGCTGGAGCGGGTCATGGGCTCCCTGTTTCCGACGAGCGCGGAGGAGCACGTCCCTCCGCGCATGGCTCCGTCTCTGCCCGACGCGGATAGCACCGGCGAAGACGACGTACCCGAAGTCAGGGTGGGGGAGCTAGGGGCGGCAGTACTCCGGCTTACACGCCGGAAAATCACTGCCCCCGGACCCGACGGCATTCCTGGCCGTGCATGGGTCCTGGCCCTCGAAGAACTCGGGCCTCGACTGATGGGGCTCTTTAGCGCATGCCTCGAAAGGGGCCAGTTTCCCAAGGTGTGGAGGACGGGGAAGCTGGTCCTGATCCGTAAGGCGGCCGGTGGACTCACCGTCCGGATACCGGCCGATCGTGTAGCTCGACGAGGTGTGTAAGCTCTTTGAGCGAATTATCGCGGAACGCCTCGTCGAGCATCTCTCGGCGGTGGGGCCAGACCTGGCGGACAACCAGTACGGTTTCCGTCGGGGACGCTCCACCGTGAGCGCGATCATGCGCGTCAAGAGCCTGACGGAGGAAGCAGTCTCGCAGGGCAAGGTGGTGGTGGCGGTGTCTCTTGACATCGCCAACGCGTTCAACACCTTGCCATGGAGCTGCGTTAGGGAGGCGCTCGTGTATCACGAAACGCCTCTCTACCTCCGTCGTATTGTCGGGGCCTATCTCTCGGAGAGGGCCATAGCTTTCCCCAGCTGGCTCGGGCCAGCTCGGCGGGATGTGTCGTGCGGTGTTCCACAGGGGTCGGTCCTGGGGCCGCTTCTGTGGAACATCGGCTACGACTGGGTGCTGCGGGGTGCGTTGCCTGAGGGTGTCGGCGTAACGTGCTACGCCGACGATACCCTCGTCACGGCGCGGGGTACAACGTACCAGGAGGCAGCACTCAAGGTCACGACGGGTGTTGCTCAAGTCGTGGGTCGGATACGGCGGCTGGGACTGGAGGTGGCCTTGCACAAGTCCGAGGTTCTGTGTTTTCACAGACCTCGGAACGGTCCACCTGAAGGTTCCAGCATAAATGTGGGAGGCGTTAGCATCGGCATCAAGCCCTCGATGAAGTATCTAGGGATCGTACTTGATAGCCGATGGAACTTCGGACCACATTTCCGAAGTTTGGTCCCCAAGGTGACACACGCATCGGTCGCGCTTTCGCGACTGATGCCCCAAGTGGGGTGCCACCATCATCGCGGCGGTGAGACCGATCATGGACGATTGGCTGCAGAGGCAGCATGGTGACCTCACGTATCGTGCGACGCAGATCGTTACCGGGCATGGATGCTTCGGTAGCTATCTGTTTCGCATCCATCGTGAGGTCACACCCCGGTGTCAACACTGCGAGGTTTCCGACGACGACACCGCACTCCACACGTTGGTGGAGTGCTCAGCGTGGGCGAGTCAGCGCCGGGACCTCGTAGTGGGTCTGGGCGTGGATACCCTCTCGCTGGAGACCATGCTTCAAGCCATGGTCTCCAGCGGGAGTAGGTGGAACGCGGCCGTGTCCTTCTGCGAGCAAGTCGTGCTCGCGAAGGAGGCGGCCGAGAGGGAGAGGGAGCGTGCCCTCCCCGCCGAGTTCCGTAGTCAGCGGCGAGGCCGCCGCAGACTCATCTACGCCCAAGACCATCGACCTCCATGATCGGGGCCTGAGGACGGCGGGATCGCCACCCGTCGTCCTTACAGAAGCAGGCTAGAAGGGTTGCGTGCTGCGGGGCCTTTACCCCATAGCACGCAACCAGATTCACTCACTGACGCGGGATAAAACCCTACCCCCAACGACACGGGATTCTCATCCCGACCCAACCCCCGCAGAGACCACATAGGTGGTCAAAGTCCGCCGGGCGCCACTGGAAATACGTTCTGCCTGTAACCAGAGACGCCCGGCAACGGACGTTAGAGCGGCCGCGGGCTTGGTCGCGGAACTAAAAAAAAAAAAAAAAAAAAAAAAGTACGCGAGGTGTTACAAAACGTCACGAAACAAAACGGTTATCGTTTTGTTTTAGCTTGCAATATCGATGAATGAAATAACTGGTTGTAAATTTCATGTCTAATAATATTTAACGTTATTATCATCCACCGAGCCTTTTCCCAACGCAGTTGGGGTCGAACTCTGATTCGGCTGAACTTCGATAATTTTCCGTGGAGCGACTGCCATCTGACCTCCACAACTCATGGGCGATACCGAAGGTCGTAGTTAGACCGGTCGAATTTTTGAATTAGGGCTCCAACCCCTAACGACTGCCATTGATGTTTGTATGACAACCGGGACCGTGCTCTCCGTGGCACGAAGGTGTCTCAATGTCTTAAGAAATGATAACCCATCTTAAGACCGGCCTGACTAGATGTTGCTTAACCTTTTGCAATGTGTTAACATTGTTGGTTACCACTAGACCACGAGCCCCTCATAATGTTTAACGTTAGTTTAAACATTGATATTAACATTGACTCAACACAGCACTTTGTGATGGCCCTCATGCTTCATAATTACTTATGATTAGAAAGGTAGTTTAAACTTAAAACTAAACTAAACATAAAAAAACTACACTTTCAGAAAGAAAGAGAGGAGTTTTTATATGCGAATATTCATGATATAGGCAGTTCAGTTAATTATCCAGGTTAATACCTTTTAGTGGAACTTTACATATTTCTATGTCGCTAAAGTTATGTGTGAACTTTGGCAAGATGAGATCTTAGGAACAATCCGGCAAGTGAGGCGAAACTTGAGAGTTCGAGCTAACAACACGAAGAAATAGTTCAATCTGTGTCTTGAATATCGTTTTAAGTAACGCAAAATGTGCAAGAACGTGAACTGAATTCTAATAGTTTCAACAACAAGACGCCCATTAGATATAGTAGTGTTAATTTTACACAGATGTCTGAAAACTGTATAGTTTAGTTTTACTTACTCTATACCAGGACAGTTTCAGTTTTCTCTCAAAGTATCCAACTATGTATAGTTTCATACTTTGAACGCAATTCAGCGTTTGAACGTTCAGCTACAGATACAAATTTAACTTACTAGGTATATAATTTATAGATACACCTCTTTTCTATTGAGCTAGGCAGGGATATTTGCAACAATTTAGTACGTCATTTCAACTTTCATAATATTCGTTTGATGCGCAATCGCTGAAATAATTTTGTTACTTGTAATTTTTTGAAGACGTATCTAACTTGATCGAAGTACATCAGTAGGTACCTACTTACCTAGATCGACTCTTACCAGTCTTTAAATCCAAACTTGAATTTGTACATTCAGAGCGCTTTTCCACCGGCAGCGTGCGGATCTCGCCCGCATTGCGTGTCGTTCATCTCGAAACATACAAATTTTCAAATACTGTATTCATCATTCACCGAGCCTTTTCCCAACTTAGTTGGGGTCGGATTTCCAGTCTAACTGTAATTTGGCTGAACTTCGATATTTTCCGTGAAGCGACTGCCATCTGACCTTCACAACCCATGGGCGATATCGAGTTCTACCTATAGTTAGACCGGTCGGATTTTTAAGGGCTCCAAGTACCCCTAACGACTGACATAGATGTTCGTATGACACCGCGACCGACGGCTTAACGTGCTCTCCGAGGCACGGAGGGGGTCTCAGTTTCTTAAGAAATGGTCACCCATCTTAAGACCGGCCTGACTAGCTTTTACTTAACCTTTGCAATGTATTAATATTGTCGGTTACCACTAGACCACGAGCCCCTCGTAATAATACTGTATCATTGACTAAGAATTATTATAAATCAATCACTAAAACATTAGGTATTTTAAATTACTTAATTTTTTGAAACTGTCGAGATTACAGCCATTTTATTAGGGTTCTGTAGTTCAAGTTTCGGAACCCATATAGTTTCGGCATGTCTGTCCGTCCGTCTGTCCTCGGCTTTCCTTCTAAACGGTAAGTGCTAGAAACATGAAACTTTGCATGGATATGTGTAGTTCCTATATACTTTGACAAAGTGCTACAATAGATGATTTTTTGTTCTCGCCTCAATCCCGTCGTGTGCCATTAGATAGGTCTTTTTTGACAATTTTTTGATTTAGGTTTTTTGTCCGTTTGCGAGATATTCAACTTTAAAGCGCATTTTTTTGTTAAAACAGAGCATCTCCTCTTCAAAAATCTTCCCTTCAAAAACGGCTAGCTCGAAACATTTGAAAAATTTGAAGGAAAACTATAACGGACCAGATAACTTTGTTAGTTTAGGAGTTATAGAGCCTATACTGAGTAACTAAGGAACCCTATATTATGCGTGGCCCGATATGAACCTGGACGGCTTTTCGGTAAAACATAGCGTCCCCCCCCCCCCTCTAAAATCTAGACGACAGGCTCGAAAAATCTGAAAATATTTGTGATGGTAGTCCATGTAATGAACTTTAAAGGGAAACTATAACGGATCTGATAACTTTGTTAGTTCAGGAGTTCTAGAGGTTATTCTGTTTGACTACAGAACCCTATGCTATGCATGGCCCGAGTCCCGACACGCACTTGGCCTGTTTTAAATTGCAGCTATGTACAAATTATAACCGTATTATTATACCACAATGTAGGTACAAAACTTACATACCTAGGAAGTTATATTATATTTAATTGAGCTAAGCTCAATCTTAGGTGACTCATGTATTTCGTTTGTCCACATACTCCTCCTAAACGCCTGAACCGATCTCCTTTAAACTTACCACAAAAAAAAAAAGTTTGTACATAAAAAAAACAAATGGTTGTTGTCGTTCGAAAATTTAACACTTCGCTCAGTTTTTTGCAACAGCAGCATGCATTGCATACCTAGTATAACTTGTATTTTGAATACTAACCCACATTATTTAATTATACTTTCTAATGTAAACGATCTGTGTAACTTTTTTTTTTTTTTTTTATATTCAGGTCGACAAATTGACGCCACCTGCCTGATGGTAAGCTGTGGCGACGTCTGGTGATTGTGGGCAACTCTCACAGTACACAGGAATACTATAGAGAGTGACCCTCAACTTGACGACCCAGTAATGTGCCTCTTCACGCTTCGCTTAAAGAACCCAGGGTTATATGTTGGAGGAAACACGTGCGCGGGCAGGGCGTTCCAAGCAACCATCGTTCGGCAGAGAAACGAACGTTTAAAACGCTCAGTTCTCGCGAAGACGGTTTCCACGGTACGAGAGTGACATCTCTGCCCGGCACGCGTTGTTCGGGATCGGAAGGGAGAGGGTGGAATCAGATTGAAGAGCTCTTCAGAACACTCACCGTGGTAAATACGGTAGAACGCGGCCAAGGAAGCAATTGTTCGGCGCTGGGCTAGCGGCTCAAGGCTTCCCGTTACCTCCGGACAATCTATAATGCGAACAGCGCGTCGCTGCATAGCGTCGAGTGCGTCCAGCAAATACTTCGCGGAGCCGTCCCAGAGGTGAGAGCAGTATTCCACGCAGGGTCTAATCTGCGTTTTGTACAGCAGACAGAGGTGTGCGCCAGAGGTGGTGCGGTGTAAAGAATCGCTTTACCTTGTTCAGTATTCCTAGTTTCCGCGAAGCTAGCCCAATACATCTCTCAATGTATTTAGTGTTATTGAGCTCTCGACGTACGTCTATGCCAAGGATGTCTAGATTATCCTTCATTGGTAATGTTGCATTCTGAAGAGTGGGTAGGGGAAGGAAAGGGGATTTTTTGGCTGTAAATGCACACGCCTGTGTTTTGCGGGCATTGAACTCGACCAAGTTCTCGGCACCCCATTGGGAGATACTGTCGAGGTTACGGTCGAGATCAGCCACGAGTCGTCGTCTTTCCTCCTCAATCTCGGATCGCCCCGCCGTCGGACGAACCGAGTAACTCCCGTGCAGTGTGCTGTCATCTGCATAGCAAGGAATGTTCCCGAGGGATAGCATATCATTGATATGCAGAAGAAAGAGAGTTGGTGATAGTACGGACCTCTACGGTACCCCGGCATTCACTTGCAAGAAGCGAGAAGCCTGGCCATCGCAGAGGACCCGCACTCGGCGCTCGTTTAAAAAGCTGGCAATCCAGCTGCACAGTTGAGGAGGTAGACCATATGCCGGAAGCTTGGAAAGGAGCGAAGCATGCCAGACCCTATCGAAAGCTTTGGCGATGTCCAGGCTAATAGCCAAGGACTCGCCGTAGTTTTCCATAGCCTCACCCCATACATGCGTGACGAATGCCAGGAGGTCACCCGTTGATCGTTTTGGCCTGAAGCCATATTGCCGATCATTGATTAGCGAGTGATCCTCCAGGTATCGCATGAGCTGCTTATTGATAAGGAGCTCAAGCACCTTGCAAATGACTGAGGTGACAGCTATGGGTCGATAGTTGCCTGGATCGGAGCGATCCCCTTTCTTGGGGATCGGTTGTACGTTCGCCTCTTTCCAGACCTCCGGCACGAGCCCTGTAGAGTATGACAGGCGGTACAGACGCGTTAGTACTGGAGACAACTCAGCAGCACATTTTCGTAACACCACCGCCGGAATGCCGTCAGGGCCACTGGCTTTCCGCGTGTCGAGCGACCGCAGCACTGCCCGTACATCACATTGCCTGATAACAATATCAGGCATAGTGTGGCCACAGTTGGCGATGGCGGGGGGCTGCAGGCCACGGTCATCGATGCGGGAATTAGCCGCAAAGAGGTCTGTGAGCATGTCCGCCTTCTCTTGGGCTTTGTGAGCCAGTGATCCATCAGGAAAACGCAGTGGTGGCAGCGAGGGTTGGCAAAAATTTGACTGTACGGCTTTGGCCAGTTGCCAGTATCCACGGCTACCCGTGGGGTGGGATGTGAGCTCCTGACCAAGCCGCGCGACGCGCTGGGCATCCGCTCTCTTGAAGGCCCTCTTGCGGAACCTAGTGGCCCTATTGTACGCTGCTTTGAGGCGGTTCACATTCGGGTCACGTGCCGCCTGAGCCCTGACCCAGGCGCGATACGCCGACTGTTTTTTCTGGACAGCCTCGGCACATTCACGCCCGAACCAGGGGCGAGCTTTGCGGATGCTCGCGACATCAGTGAAAGGGATATAATATTCTATCCCTAGACTGATCTCGCCAGCAACGGCAGCAGCGCTATCCGAAGGCGCCTTCCCTACAAAGCAGCGCTGGCTCCACGGGACGGACGCAAAGTAATCGCGGAGACCGTCCCAGTCTGCCGACGAGTAGTGCCATAGTCGTCGAGTCATTTGCTCAGCACGAGCAGGCGGTGGCACTTGGAAGCTGGCGTGCACCACACAGTGGTCGGAAGTGTCCAGTGGGGCGCGTACCGACACACTGTACTCGGCTGGGCGACTCGTCAGCAGTAGATCCAGCAAGGCGGGCGTGTGGTCTGACCTGTTAGGTATCCGGGTGATCCCCTGTACCATCTGGGTCAGCCCGTGGGAGAGAGCGAATGCATGGGCGGATCGTCCCGCATGATCGGTCCTAAGGGACCCCAGCCACTCAACGTGATGACCGTTAAAGTCCCCCAGGAAAACCAGTTCAGCGTTCGGGAACCGCACCTGCGCATCATCAGCCATTTCGCTGAGGTATTCGAAAAGCCTTGTTGTCCCAGTGTCCCCTGTGTGGGAGCGGTAGACGCACACGTAGATCTGGCTCATAGAGCCATGATCCACGTGCAGCCAAAGGACGGAGTAGGAGGGGTTCTCTAGACAGCGCAACCGGCGGCAGCAGACATCCGCCCTAACGAACACGCACACTCCGGCTTTGTCGCGGAATTGTTCCTCAATGACATAACCCGGGTAACTGAGGTAAGACGTGTCGTCAGGGCGGCGTATCTGTGTCTCCGTAAGGAACATCACAGAAGGCCGTGCCGTCTCTAGGTGATGGTGGACGATATCGAGGTTCGCATGGAGTCCGCGGATATTCGCGAACTCCACCTCAAAAGGAATCGACTTTGTGGGGTTTCTAGAGACCGCTGTGTACCGTTTAACCGTTAACTACACCGCGTTGGAAGTTATACATTCAAACCTAAATCAACAACCTCTGCGTTTTACACAAACTCCGTAGGTACCGTATATTATACTGAATACTATCATAGCACACCTTTAAGATTATAATTCTGACAGAGTGAGTAGCAAAGTAATTATACTCGTATCAAAGTGAATTAAAGTAACACACAGTACGAAAGGAATCGTAATACCGTAGGTGCCTCAACATTATCTTTGGTAAAAGACTGGTTAATGTCAGGAGATTATTTATGAAAGAAAAAATACAAAAAAATTAAAATGTAATCTAAATCTGTATCTAATAGGTACCCATGGGGTATTTGAACTGAGGAAACTGTTACACGCGGGTGGAATTGTGGACGTCAGCTACTACGATGAAACGTACGTAGCCTGGTAGTTGGACTTGGATAGTTCCACACTACTGACATGAATACCCTTCTAACAGAAGCACTTTTAGCTTAGCTGGAAGGAGTAATGGGATTGCTAGTATTTAGATGGTATTTGAGATCACTCGCGCTCTTTAAAAAAAAAGGTTGTCAATGTCTTGTTTGCAAAATAAATTCATAGCTATTGAATGAAATATAGATACCTACATAAGTGGGTCACCTGAATAGATAGACGGTAAGGAGTTACGCTAAATAAATGTAGGTTAACTTATTTTGCTTCGTGTACGGTAACTATTCATACGTGTTTTGTTTACATATTGTGCTACGGTCTTACTTTTAGATACTAAGGAAAGTAGTGGATATATTAAGGGATGGGCAAACTCATCCTTCACATGTGACGTTCACCACGCAATATGACAATTTGTATGGTAACGAACACACTGGTCATTCACCACGCTGTCTTACGCATCACCGCGCCAGATTCGCGTGTTCCCATGCTGTCCCACGCGTACGACGCTGTTACACACGTTTAAAGTGTCATAGCGCGTAGATAATGTAAACGTCAGACGTCGTAAGACGTAGGACCAGTGTGTTTTAATCTTTATTCTAAAGTTAAGTACGTATACCTATAGATAATGGTACAATAAGGTATCAAGCACATTAGGAGAAAACCGATATGGTTAGAACTAAAAGCTACGTAATAAAATATCACAAATCTACTTTCATGAGGGCAGTTAAGTGCTGTCTTAAAATATTTATTTGCGCTCCGCTTTTTGCAGCCACTCAGTGCCAGGATAAAAAACCTCTTATGTGTTTCAGTTGTCAGTTTATTTAACAGCTTTCATCCATAATGTTCATCTGTTTAAACGTGATTGAGAAACAACTATCTGCATCAACTGTACTGTAATACTATTAATTATTATAATGCTGGAAAACTGACCCCAACTGAGTTAGGAAAAGGCTCGGTGAATGATGATATAATGCTAGCTGATTGTCGTGACTTTCTCCGCGTGACATAGTTTTCTCGTTTCCACCTCCCATAGGAACATTACCAGGATAAAATCATCATATCAGTGACAGAATTTTCAAAATCTATTACTGGCGGAGCATAAATTCAAACAAACAATCAAATCTTTCCTCTTTATGATACGGTACGAGTATTAGAATGATGAACACTAATATTATGTGGGCAACTTTTCGTTATCCCTGAGTGTTATGGTAATACCCAGACTACTCTTTATTCCGGTAATGTGTTTATGTGTGGTGTCCGAGAAAACTATAGCATGTGAGTGGAACCGAGGTTATCAGTCAAGATCTGGGGTCCCAAATCAACCTCAGCCACAACTGTCGACCCACGGACAAGGTTTTGGCAACATGAAAGTTCCCGAATAGCGACAATAGGCGTGTCCCTGTCCTTAACCCAATTATTTGGGGTCGACACAACATATCTTCCTTCTCCACACATCCTCGTCACACGTCATTTTCTCAGGCACTCCTTTCCTTGTCATATCCTCTTTCAAACTTCCTCTAACATACTCGTTCCTTACTCTGCCCATTCGTGTGCCCCATATTACGTGTGATTCATTTAATTACTAGCGGAATGCGGGTATATAGTATGCTTCTACTTAGTCATTCGAGGTAAGGCAAGGTTATATTTACAAATAGTCGTCGTAAACTGTGGCAGCCAATGTATTAAGGGTTGCTACAGACCGGTTGCTTTAGCCACTGTGCACATGTGACTTAGAATCTGGGCGTAGAATCCTAAAATAACCATAAAATTACCATACCAAACATTTACAAAAGGTATTTTTACTGAATATACTGGTAATAAATTGTGATTTTAGAGCTAACCTAAGACGTAATATTTATAAATTACCGATTTCGATTGAGAATTTAGGACCAAAGTGCACTTCGGAACGAAAATCTTTTTGGTTAAACTAGTTCTATTAAGTAGTACCTTTTTAAGTGGGTACTATTCTTTCCAAATAAGTACATACAATAACGTCTTTATCGCTGATGGGGTAGAAAGAGGTAAAAATGAAAACCTGATCTATCCGGCGGCAGGTGCACCACTTGCAGGAAAGGATATAGCAGGAATAAACACATTAAACATTATAATGTCATATTTTACCTTTATAATACCGAGTGGTATAAAATTTAGTAGCACCGGGAACCGGGACGTCCCCAGGATGTCGTGTATTAAATTTATAATCTCATTAAAAGGTAATCTAGGTAATCTCACTTTGCTTTATATTAGGTTTTATGTTTTAATGTAATTTAAGGTCTGAAAATTTACGTTATTTGCAAGTTTTTCTAAAAAGATAATTATTTTTTTTTAAATCTTATTTTTGTTTTTAGTAACTAATATGTAATATACCGCTTTGAAACCTTGAATACCTCCCCTAACCCACCTGGAAAGCTCTTGCGAACCCAGGTTGGCCGATCCAAAAATAATCTGTCCAGGTGGCACTAGAGAGGACCAGTGTGAATGCGGCTTCTCACCAGAAACCATCGGCTACATGATGTCGTGTCCGGGTTGCCCAGGGTCTTGCACTTTAGATGACCTGTACGAGGCAATAAGAAAGCGATCCGCGTCGCAGAGTACTTTAGAATCATTGTGTTGCCCATCGACACGAGAAGAAGAAGAATTTATACTAATAACTGTCATGCTCTTTGGGTAATCTGTAATCACTGATACGGAAACGACAAAGTGATACAAGCTACCCCGACTATTATGGGTACCCTGTAGATTGATGAACAAACAGTATCTATAATTTTTAATCGGAGCCTTATATCATGTCTGTGGTACAAAGTGAAGGACATTATAGTATTAGTGGAAACATTAACTGTCTTTATCCAATCTTCGAGGACCACCTCCTCCGTTATTTACGAGTGAAGTTTTTGTTCGACGAACTTTTTTCTGCTTAGGCCCTTAATGATAGTGGCCATTAAGAATTCATTATTAGTGTCTGTGTGAAAACAGTCTTTAGGGATTAAGAGGTACAGTGTAATTTTATTATTTAATACGTTGTTAAAGCTTGTGGGCTGACAGAAATGGCGTAACGCTCTGGAACGCCACGAAGGCTAATTTAAAGTGGCACAAGACGGACCATTTTTGAAGGCATTGGGGGAGTTCTTTGCTCAGCAGTGGGACAGCTCAGGCTAAAGCAAAATATTTCCGGCACTGCTCGAGCCACGATATTTTTTTAAAACCATTAAACATTCTTTCTTTCACGATACTTGTTAGTAAAAAATATTCATTAAAAATCCATTAAGTATTGAGTAAAAATAAAAAAAAAATGCTGCCAGCCTTCTCGGAACATTGCCAGTCGGCGACAAGGCGGAAGAATTCTTTGACGCATTTTAGAATTTAGATGTAATTAGAAGGTATAATTAGAATTGGTAATGTACATATTTATTTAGTTTCAATTGTATTTTTTTTATAATAATATATATCAATATACAATAAGAATTACAATATGTAGTTGTAATTCTTATTGTATATTGATTATTAAGATAAAAATAATTATGTAAAGTCTTCTATTAAGCTCGTATTTAAACAGTTTTGATTGAAAATAACAAACGCAAAGTTTAAGATCAATTCCTCATCATTCTCAAAGCTCAGCTCCTTAGACATCCAATTAGCTGATATTTACAAATAAATAGTTAGACGATTTGTTTTCATTTTTATAAATAAATGCTTTGACTTTTCTTCTGTAACATCCTACCTAAAACTCATCAAAGAAGTGTGATTACCTATAAATACTTGCATTTACTGCAGTCTACGGCCCCAAGGCTGAGACTCGCAATAATCACTGCTAAGCTAACTTCAATAGTTGAACAAGACCCACAGATAGAACTTAGCCGCAGTCTGGTGACAAGTTTTAATGATCCTACTTTCAGTAACTACATTGTGATAGTACAATTACGTGCAGGTTTGTTTTGGTGATAAGTTCACAAAACTTTGAACTAAGGAGCTGTTTATGTTTACTCAACGGTGAAGCCACAGCCAGAATTGTAATTCCATCAAGTACCTATAAAAGTGTATGTGTTCTACATATTTACAGTTCGTTAGCTTTTAAAATGAGATTCATGGTATAGGTATTTCTCTTTTCCAAAAACTACTAAGTAATAGGTAGGTATTTATTGAACAGAAACATGGTATAATTTACGAGGATTTTATTAAAACTTTATTATGGTTTTAGTTAGTTATTTAAACATTACTTAGTTGTAAAGGTTAGATTATAAACACACTAAAAGAAATTTAAAAGTTGCAGTTGATATAATATTGTTATACTGTACAACAATACTAATAGCTAAACAAAATGGAGCAACGTATACTCCAATATTTGTAGAAGACTTGTACAAAACGAAATCTTGAGGAAAACGAAAATGCGACTAATATCGCAAAGGATACATTGGGACACTACACACAGCGGCATGTGATACACAAGTGTCATAACCTCGTGTTAGTCACGTTGCTACTTTTGCTTTAAACGGGCAAAACAGTTGAAGCAAACTTTCACCCTGGAAAAGGAAATACCAATACAGTTATTATAATTATGAATCGTTGAAAAAGAATATTTGGATTCCAATTGGCATTTAGATAGACAATAAGATATAACAATTTCCTAACTCATAACAATAATCATCCCTGAACAGTCCAGAAGGTAACATGGATAAGACCACTCTGCCGTCACTAACGCTACGTTGGTCGCTTACCTACAAAGAATAATAATAGTTATCTTCTATCGTCTATCATAAACTATCATCATCAATTGGACAAGACAAGCATAGAATTTTCAACTGAGCTTACATAGGAACTCAAACATAATATTTTCAGTTGAGTGGTTTTCTATTTTCCGTGTTAATTAAAAAAATGAATTTTGTTATTTTATTTAGAAAACATGTTCTGAAAACACAAAACCTAATTTTGCCACCCAATTTATATTTTATAAAACGTTGCTCTCACAAATGAAACATCGACTTACATACCAAATGTTATTTTCGCATCGCTGTTTTTTCTATCAGATTGGAGTGTTCGGAAATTGGGGATATGTTACAGACAGTGCGTGCGATATTTACTTGTTGGTACAGATAAAATATTTGCCTTCATTTTTTCGTACATTGCAGGAATTGTGACCGAGCCATCGAAAGTGTTTGTGTCGCTGATAAGAGCTCACACACTTATAACATCCATGTAATTTCGTAAATATTTTTTAGGTTTTTTAACAAAATTATTTTTCATCTGTCATGCTCTGAAAGTGGGTCATTGTTTACCTGATATGCGGGTTGAAAGTGATAGATTTCGGCCCTAGGGCGGAAAAGTAAAAAAAAAACGGTACATCTTGAGGCGAATGCAAAAAAAGTATACAGCCACAGTTCGATTAAGTCAATACAACATTCTCGTTTTTTAAATAAAATAAAACGTAAATAGGACAAACAATAATTATTTGGATAGTAATACCCTAAAATACTGAGTATGCACTTTGGCGCGGTAATAAAAACTGACCTCAGACTAAACCACTCACCGCACCGCAAAGCGCGTCAAATCATTAAAAAAAAAAATTGCAAAAAAGGCGGGAAGTACAATACCTACTTATGATACTGATCACCCTCTTGTGTAGTTTGTGAATTTCATTCAATAACCATTAAAATTACAAAATTAGTACATCAAGCGATTCAGAGATGGATTTAACTCCGGATTCAATAAGAAAACAGGCTCAAACTATAGTCGAAAACCTCCTGCCGCGAAATGCCAAAGAAAGATATTTAAAATCCTATTGTGATTTCAAAAATTGGCAGGCGAAAAATTAGTTAAATCCTTTTCAGAAAGTGTTTTACTGACATACTTCAGCGAATTGGATCAAAAACTTCAAGCATCCACTCTTTGGAGCGTGTACTCGATGCTAAAAACGACTTTGAGTACAAAACACATCAACATAAAGGACTACACCAAGTTAACTGCTTTCCTGAAAAGGCAGTCAGAGAATTTCCAAAGCAAGAAGTCGAAAGTTTTCACTGGAGAGGAGGTGGAAACGTTCTTGAATCAAGCGCCTGACAAAATTCATTTAGCCAGGAAGGTATGTAAAATTTATATTCCTGTAATACTGTGTGTGAATATCATGAAATATCACTCTCATTACATACATAATATAAAGCAAAGTCACTTCCGGCCGTATGTATGCATAGATCTTTAAAACTACGCAACGGATTTAGATGCGGTTTTCACCAATGAATAAAGTGGTTCTCGTGGAAGGTTTTAGTGTATATAATTTATCAAGTGGGCGAAACCGTAGGCATCCACTAGTAGAATATACTACTTATAGCATAAGACTGCTTCGGTGGCGTGGTCGGTAGTGTATCCGCTTTCGACGCCGGAGTCTCGGGTTCGAGTCCCGATCGGGACAAACTTTGTGTGATGACACATACGTTTGTACAGAAGTCTGGATGTTTCCTATGTATAATATGTACGTATTTACAAAAAAAAATGTATATAAGTATTTATATCAGTTTATCTAGTACTCATATCACAAGCTCTGCTTAGTTTGAGACTAGATGGCGTTGTGTGGATTGTCCTAACATATTTTATTTTTATTTATTTTATTTTACATAATTCGTTTTAAAGGGTTACCTAACTACCTATCAATAAAGTAAAATAGTAATTGTTTTACTAATTACGTCATTATATAGGTATTGTGGCACTCATAGGTACATATAACTATTAATAGTAATAGTGAGTTAATGACATAAATATTTCTGTTCCAGATTGCGCTCATCTTGGGTATTAGTGGGGCGTGTAGAACCAACGAACTGACAACACTCCCCGTGGATAATGTACAGAAATATGGTGAATTACTTTTGATTAAATTAACGAACACTAAGACAAAAATCGACCGTACATTCGTGGTGCGCGAAGAATTTGCTGAGTTAGTGGGAAAATATCAAGAACTTCGTCCCGATAATATCCAGACAAATCGATTTTTCATCAACTACCAGAAAGGTAGATGTCTTAGGCAGGTGATAGGAAAAAATAAAATCTCAATTATGCCTAAGGAGATTGCAACCTACCCCAAATTGGAAACTCCGCATCTTTATACGGGACACTGTTTTCGGCGAACTTCAGCAACATTATTAGCCGATGCTGGGGCCGACATTACAGTACTGAATGGGCACGGTGGATGGTAGTCGAGCACGGTAGCCGAGAGTTACATTGAGGACTCGGTCCAAAACAAAACGAAAATTTCAAAAAAAGTGACCGACGCCCCTGTTCGCCTCAGCCAGGTACATCAAAAGAACAGGTCCAACAGCGGGAGGAAGCAGCGCCCACTTCTGTTGAAGTTTGTCAACAGGCTTCTCCGACCTTCACGGATGTACCAGATACTCAAATCTCATAAACTAATATAAATATATCAGGAAAATCCCTTACACTAACAATATCAAACTGTCAAAATTTTACTATAAACTTTAAGCAGGTAGGACATTTCCATAAAAACACGTCATTAAATATTTTATAATTTTGTTATTTGACTTTATTTGCTTTCTTCGTATTCGAAATGAAAAGTAGAGTGTTTAACTCGGGTGAAGCCACCAATTTCTGCCTCGAACTATTAGCCCTCTCACTACGTTCGAGCGCCAAAATATGTCGTCAGAAATGGGTGGCTTTCATCCCTTGGTTAACAATCTACTATTGTTAGTTGCTCATCCCAGGTACTTGACAAGGTGGCGCAGATGGTTGGGCTAATCTTGGTGGTGCTGAAGTTATCGGTTTGTTTCTAGGGAAACTAATATTTTAATTACTTAACAAATTCGGCAGTTGTTTAGTGGTAGGCAGTCCAAGGAATAACTTTATGTGGTAACCAAGCTGGAAACAGCTTCTTTTTACCAAGACAATAATAGATTCATCTTACAAACAAAAATAAATCGAGCGGGTTGAGACACGGGCATCGCCTGGTTCATATAACAAAGAGTTGTTCACCTCAAAGGTATTTAGAAAACAAAAGTGGAATCACAAATGAGTCGAATTGGGAACCAGTGTAATATTTCACTAAATAATTCAAACAAGAACAGTTTAACATCTCCACTGTGTTGATTACACGGTTCCTTTAACAATTCAGCCTTTGAAAACTTTCCGACAAGAGGATTATTCCTCCCAGCTTATTGTAGAAGCTTTACTTTCGCGCTGGCTGCTATAAAGTTCTAGAAATATTTGTACTAATATTGTTCCTCATAGTTACAACCTTTCCAGGTTCTTACTTTATTTCTTTCTTTTATTTCAGACTTAAGTTTGGAATAAGTTGTCTTCTCAACCTTAATATTTATTAACAAGTAGTGGGTGCCCGCGGCTCCGCTATTGTCTACATACAATAACTTTCAAAACTTTATAGTTCGATAACTTATTTTGCCTTTTAGGTAATTTTAAATGAATTAAGTAACTAACTTGATTGTGATAATAATTTATGGGATACTTTTATGTTCCCTTGACTAAATAAGCAATGATTGTTTTGCTATTTAAAATAAGTATTATTAAATTAGACCTAAGTATAATTTAAATTAATCCCCCATATTCCATTGCCATTCAGCGCGGTAACGCTGCTAGCATCATGGGCACTTTTGCGCCAGGACTGATGCGGGACGAGTATAATGATTTTGTGTCGTCTGACTGCGGTACCTATTGCATCTGTGTCAACATTTTATTATTGTGAATTGACTAATGTATTGATAAATAAACTAGGTATGCAATACATGCTACTAATTGCAAATGTTGAGCGGAGAACATTTTCTTAATTTTTTTTTATTCTCTATTTTCATGATTTTAGAGATATGCACTCCCGGGTATGATGTCGACCAGCATGCAAAATTTGGTCAAAATCGGTCGAGCCGTTTCGGAGGAGTTGGCACACAAACGATTTACACTTGTCGTCTAAGATACGCTACGCTTCGCTCCGCTTCGCTCCGCTTCGCTCCGAAAAATGACTTTATTGAGCGAAGCGAGCCGAAGGCGAGCGGAGCTCTCAACGGGTGACTCAAATTACGATTTTTGTTAAATTGTGTTAAATTGTTTCTCGGCGAATACTCGGCAGATTTCGGATTTTCTTGCACTCATCAAAAGCTTATAGAATTACCCAGGTTCTTACGAAGCCAGAATTTTGAATTTCTATCAAATAAAAATAATTTAATTGATGGTAAAAATTCCCATAGCGTAATGACAAAAATACTTTGACAGAGTTTTATCGCTTTGAATCAAAACTCGCTTCGCTCAAATATATGCTGCAGCGTAACGGTACGTTTCGCGACTGCGGCGACCTAGTATTACCCATATCAGATATAAGAATATCTGTTGCAATAAATTCAAAAGAAAACATTTTAAAAGAACCTACCAATTACTAAACACACAAATTATTTACAAAGGCCACTAAGATAGCGATCAAACCGGCCATTGATAAATTATCTTCCTGTAGTATTTCGTACGCTATCGCTTAAGAAATACATAAACGATAATTACCACTTATCTTGTAAAATATTTCCATGTTAATTCGCTTTAACGCGCAGGTATGGCATCAATTTTCCGCCGATTTATTTGAGAACAAAGCCGAGCCAGCGACAACGCGTTATCGGTGGTTATTTATCGGCCCTTGCCTGGTCCCGGTACCGCCTAACCTCGTTAACACGGTCTACCTGTCCCTCTATAATTCAACCGTTTTTACTTAACGAGCGGTTTGTTACCCCGCGAATTAATGTTTAAACTCAGTGGCTTTTAAACTTGCTTAAATCATCGACCCTGAGTCTCTTATCTCGCGCATAAATTGTTGTATGAAGGTCGACTTAGGAAAATTGAATTATAATTTTGTTTCATAAAAATAAACATAAAATAAGTTATAAATTTTTATAAAGCTTTGATGTAGCTCAAAGTAATTTTGATTGCTTGAGCTTGAGAATTTTAATGCAAGTCGCATTTGTCCTCTAACTTTTGAAAAGATAAATAAATTTAATAGACTTATTTTTAAGAATGGCACACATTTTGTTACATAAATAATATCTGAGATATACAGACTGGTATATAAAGTTATGTATCCGTTTATACGAAACATTGCAAATATTAACCCAGTTGTATAATGGCGTCAACCTCAATTACTTAGAAGGTTCTGAAGCCGACCCCGGGGTAGACAAAGGGCAGATGTTCGCGCAACAACCTTAGGCGAGGGATTAACGAAGTCTTCGAAATATGAACCAATATTAAACCCTGAATACGAGGTATTTAGTTTGTCAATATTATTATTGTCTTTATTTACAATAAAAATTACAATATACAAAATAAACATAATTATAGACTAAAAATATTTACATTACAAAATATCGTTTAAAAAATCCTCCGCGTCATTGCCGACTGGGAAGGTCCCCAGAATGCTGGCTGTGTTGCCACGTTGGATGGCGATACTTATTCTTTGGGCCAGAAAATAGCCAGCCTTCTGGTCCTGAGAAGCATCGATTAGACGTTTAGCAATGTCTCTATATAGGCGGCGAGCACTCGGACCCCATGACCCCAGTGTCTCAACCCCAAACGGCTCAAATATGTAAACACCTGCTAGGTTAGCATATTTACGCCGTTTAAGGCCTTCAGTCGATGCAGCAGCAGCGCCGGCACATCCGGATGTGCTTGGAAGGTGTGAAGGTGCTAAGGTGTCAACGCATGTAGCGTCCCACACCAAAGGCCTTCCCATCTTCCACGGTAGCAACGACATACCGTCCGGTCTCTTTCCATCGCTTCGTGCTAAACCATTTGGTTCACGTACGGTCGGAAGACCTGCGGTGGAAATAGCCCTACGAATTATGTCGTTTAGAATAGCGTGCCGAGGTATACGACCTGCGCTTCTGCTACAAGAAAGGCCATGGTGTCCCAGATTATCGACGGCTACTCCACAGGTGCAATGATGCGGGTATACACAAGGTGTACCCAGCCGAAGGCAAGTGGCAATGCGGAAGGATGGGAGCGCCTGGATCCATAACCCTGACTCCCATTCTTCAACAGCTAGTAGATGCACGCTCTGAAATATTGACAGAAGTGTCAATTAGTGTATTAGTTCTCAATTTACAGAGCGGTGAATCCCACAGTCGCTGTGAGCCTAGGCGTGAGGGCAGGTCAGTGTCGGGTCAAGACATCCTCCAAGCATTTATGGCATCGGTCTTGCATCGCACCTCGGAATCAATCAGTGTATTTGACAAAATTTTCCTGACTAATTCTTCGATGCTATGGACCAACGACAGAAATACTGGCAGACTGACATCTGTGACTCTACGAATACCTAGCCCGCCCAAGCGAACTGATTTTATTTAAATATTATATTTACATTTAAAATTTTACACAAAGAATTTTGTATTAAGTTGTCTAGTCTGCCCAAAATTTCTACATTTTTCCAAAATTGTCCTGAACGGTGCCCTCCATGTGTAAATTTGGGTACGAAAAGACAAAAACGAAGAATAGTGAAAGCTGAATGCATACTGATATTACATACACTATAAATAACCTGATCAATTGAATTTTTTCCTCGATAAGAGTGGAAAAGCCATCTTCTAAAATCGGGGACCCCAGGAGGCGTAAAGAAGTTTAGTCCAAAACTTTTATGTTGGGGGCCAAACAGTTGAATTTGGAGATTGTTGTAAATTTATCTGTGTTTTCAGATATAAGAATCTCACATTTATTCGGGTTCAGTTCTAAGCCAATTGACTGAAACTCGTTCTTTATTAGGGCTAAATCTTGTAAAACTGTCTCTAATTTTCCCCCTAAAGTCCCGTCGTCTAGGTACCAAATGTTGAATTTTGATTTTATTTTTTGAATTATTGGGTTAATGGCCAAACTGAAGATGACTGGTCCCAACGGATCACCTTGCTGACATCCAACGGCTGAATTCAAAAGGTGGTCTTTATAAATTAATTTTGTTGGCTGACTATAGCATTGCCAAAGAAAATTAAATATTTTGGGGGTTTCTAATTGGGCCTGTGTCAGCAAGGTGTCCCTGTTTACAGAGTTGAAGGCGTTTTTCAGGTCAACTTTCAAGATGACCTCTCCATCTTCGCTACTGTCAAGGTATGTTGCAAGCGCATGGATTGCGGCCTCACAACCTCCTTTTGAACCAAAACCTAATTGAAAGGGCTGAAATTTGGTAGTAAGCTCCGTACTATAAAAACGACAACAAATTTTGGCTGCCAAACGCTGCAAAGTGCTACCTACGGCAATGGGACGAATGCCACCATCCTTCTTGTTATGTGCCCTTAACAAGAAGGATGCATAGAAGCCCCATACAAAATATATGTGATGCCACTGTCCACATTGCCTGAGAGCATGAGGTTGACTAGAGCTGTTAGCTCTCTCAGAAGTGCATCACCAGCTTCCCCAGCGCTCGGACACAACAGATCCTTAAGGTGCTGTGGTGTCAGACCGTCAAGTCCACCAGCTGATCCAAAATGAAAGGAGTCAACAGCTGTGCGCACATCCTTGGCAGTAGTCTCAAGATTTTCTGTATCGCTGTTCGGACGATCAGGGAAAGAGAGGTTTGCTGCGGATGGTGGGTGCTTACTCTGCAAGCCCGTCAAATATTCTACAGAATAAGGAGCCAGCACGTCGCTACTAAAAAGTAGTCTTGCCGCCCCACTGATGTCGCCTCTTCCCTTACTTTATTCACTACAAATTTTAATTTCTTGGCTTGAGAATAATCAGGGGCCGAAATGTGGATTGAATTTGAATTAAAAATGTAAAAATTGTTTGTACAATTTTCTTTGATTTGGACCGTCAAAGATGTCAACGGCCTTTTCTTTACGTGTAGGATTCTATAAGGGAAGGTTAACATTTGTTCCCAAGCGCTAAAGGTATTTTGCCGGACTACTTGACCAATGCAGGAGGCTAAACATTGAGCCACAGAGGGTCTCGCACCTCGGGGGATTCTTTTTAAAACCGGAATAGAATTTTTCATGGTACTTAACCTTTGCCAAAAGGGAATTTCGATATTATCAGAAATATCTTGTTGATTTAGAAAAAATTGGGAAATCGTAGACGCATTTGAAGATACATTTTGTACTTTATGAATTTTTCCAAAATGTACTTTCAATCCGCGTTCACCTTTAAATTATTATTATCTTGTATTAAACAGATTCAGGCGCTTTTTAAATAACTGTACATTTATATTTTTAAGTTTATTTTGTTTATAAAATAAATACATTATTTCGCAGTTACAGACTAATGGTAATATAAAAAGTTCTGACTTCCTAAGGATCCTACCCACATTTCCACGGCTTATCCTCACTTGCTCGCGGTATACCTGCTATTGACGGAGGAGGTTCTCGTAAAAATACCCAAAGCTGCAAACAGCAATAGGCTTGTTCATACTACATAGAACCAACATGCAATTATCAAATATGCGGATAATGTATGCCCTTCGGGGATAACGACGTGATTCTATGTGTCTGTTTGTGTACCGCTTAAGAAAACGCCTGTCAAGGTCAACCCAAGGGAAACGAAATAGAAATAGTTCTCAAATAAGTGCTTTTCTTTTTAGAGCCACGGACCTGAGTAAGATCCAATTACGAGCATGTCTGCGATAGCTTTAGTAAATTTGAAGAAGAAGAACTGATTAAATAGAGCAAATGGAGCGGAGGGCTACGTTATGAAATTGAAGTGCAATAAAGATTCATGGAAAGTTATAATAAATATAATGCATTTGTAAGACAACTTTATAGTTATTCTACTATATTATACTTTACCGTGTTGCTCATTGTGTTGAAAGACTGGATTTGACTGATTTTTAGTGGATAATATATGTGTCTCATCAGTTGCATATTTCAATTTAAAAAAATGGTAAAATTCAACGTTTCTTTCTTAGCTCTTAGGAATACACATCTTAGATCACTAATTAAGTTTCAGCACTCATGTCAACCCATATTTAGGTACCAAACCAGGATAAATTACTAAAACAATTTAGTCGAGAACCCTCTAAATAAGAACATGACGTAGACAAAATGTGTACAAAACTGCTCACAAATTCAGAATGTAAATTACGATCCTTTAAGTTAAATGTAGTCCCAACATACATACGAGACCAAAGTAATCTGGAAGAAAATTCCAACACCGTATGTGATTATTCAGCAGAAGCGCAAGGAGTGTAGCGATCAGTAAATATTTAAAATTCTCCGAGTGAAACTTTCGCGCCGACTCCGCGACTTGAATATTTTAGGGTTACGCTACTTTCATATGTGTGGGTAATTACCTGGTATAATGTAGGGTGACTATGAGTTCGTCATCATAGAAATCTATATATACGTAAAAAGAAATGAAAAGTCTGTTTGTAATTCCAAATGAACAGTTTTTCACTTAATGCATAATCTATACCTACAATAATAGATAGGAAAGATTTGAACTTTTTTGTTATTTATTTGCAATTCACAAACTAAACTAAAACATTTGACAGACAGTTATAGAAGGTAACAATATGCAATAGTCTTTAGAGTGTGGATAGCTGGTGCCTGTGGTAATAGGTAACGAGATCTGAATTATAGGTCACCAGTGTCCCACTGACATAGATGTAGAAAACTGATCACAATCAGCTGAGGTAGCAATAACATAGTACCTACATTACAAAAAATAATTATAGTAACACGGATTTTGAGTAGCAAGTGTGGATGTGCGCCTAAGTGCGTACTTGAATAGACTTGTTTTGTTTATTTTGCGCACTCACGACGCACAAAAACATTCACAAACACTGCGAGATATTTATTGAACAATAAAAAATTCTCTTACAATGGAGTGAACCAGTATTTGACTTTAATTCTATTATATTATTGCGATAGGTAAATATGTCGCTTATGTCAGTTGTATGTATGTATGTATGAAAGGTTTTAGTCGTAAGGGGTATCTTAGGGCACATATCCGTACACACAGTGAGAAGAAACCTTATCAATGTAGTGTATGTATGAAAGGTTATAGTCAAAAGTGTCATTTAGAGACGCATATCCGTTCACACTCTGACAAGAAACTCCGTTCACACTCTGACAAGAAACTCCGTTCACACTCTGACAAGAAACTTTATCAATGTAGGGTATGTATGAAATGTTTTAGTTTCAAGAGTGATTTATTGAGACATACCCGCACACACACTGGTCAGAAACCTTATCAATGCAGTGATTGTATGAAATGTTTTAGTCTAAAGAATTCATTAAAGTTGCATACCCGTACCCACACTGGTGAGAAACCTTATCAATGTAGTGTATGTATGAAATGTTTTAGTCATAAGTCTAATTTAACGAAGCATAGCCGTACACACACTGGCAAAAATCTTTTCAATGAATGCAATCTTAATGTTGATTCAGACGAATCAGTGAAAGCGTAGTTCCGGCCCAGTTCAGTATCAGTGAAAAATATTCTTTCATATATTTTCTATGAACATGTCAAAGTCAGTGTCAGAGATGACTGAGTCGTATTTAACACTAACATTTGGAGACGTGTTCATAGAAATTTATGAAAACATATTTTATACTGATAAATCACTGATACTGAACTGTGCCGGAGGCTTCACTGATATGTGTGCAGAGATGCATTACACATCCACTCTTTGCCAGTATTTTTTGGTCCCATGTAATAGGGGGCAATCCTATTGCCGTTATGGGACACTGAAGAAGATAATGACCACTCTGTAATTATTAGTAGTATATTACTATTCCCTATTCTGTGTCAGTATTTAAAAAACAACCGTGTATAACATAAGATGATTACAAACAAGTATATTTTTGTTATTAGGTTAATTATCATTTCCTTGTTATTATAAATTAAGAAGAAATTAATTTTTTTGTGTGTATGTACCTTTCAAGCCTTTTCTCTTTGTGTGGTTGTAGTTTCTATTTTTCTTTTGTATTATTTTCACCTGTGCTTAATTCTGGGGGGGGTGATGTTGCTCGCGTCCGTAGGATTTACCACCTTTCCTTGACCCACCCTACACGTGCCCCCCGGGTGGTGCAAAACGAGCAACAACGCCGAGCAACAGGCGGCGGTTAAATAACCTGACCGGCAAACACAGGCTAAGGGAAAAAAAAAAAAAAAAAAAAAAAAAAAAAAAAAAAAAAAAAAATTGCTCTGGGACCGGGTGACCCCAGATGACGGCTAACCTTACTCAGACATGCGGGGCTCTGTCTGGGTGGACCTTTGTTGCCCTAGCTGATCGTGGGAACAAAATTAAATATGGTACTGATTTTAAAGAAGAAGGACGGCGATGTGGTTCGCCACCCATCACGTCTCAGTCCCAGGGTAGGCGAAAAGTGGGCTATGGAAAGCCGCTTTGCGACGATCAATGTAAGAGGAGGTATGAATGATAAAATGGGGGAAATGTGTAAGTTGATGAGTGAAAGACGACTGGATGTTTTGTGTGTGAACGAGACTAAGCGGAAAGGGTGTGACACAACCACACATGGGCCATTTACAGCTTTTTGGTCAGGGGTGGCTGACACTAGTCGGGCCAGTCAAGGTGTTGGAATTATCCTTTCTGCTAGAATGAATGAGTGTTTGATTGACTTCGAATGTGTAAGCCCAAGGCTACTGTGGATGAGGCTGAAGGTCGGTCTTTCGCGCATCTTTGTAGTGGGAGTTTATGCCCCACAGGATGCGCAGTGGGACCGGTCCAACCAAGCACAGAGTGAAAGGCAGGTGTTTTGGGACAGCATGAAAGATACCTTGGGTAAATGCAAGCCGAATGAAAGAATCATAATGTTAGGGGATTTTAATAGTCGGGTGGGAGTGGAGCGTGATGGATATGAAAGTGTTTTGGGTAAGTTTGGTTTCGATAGAGTGACTGAGAATGGAAAAAGTTTGCTTGAAGTATGTTTGGAGTGGAATCTTGTGGTAACAAACACTCTGTTTAACCACAAAGATATCCACATGTATACTAGACAAGAAGGAGAACAGAGAAGTATGATAGATTTTGTGATTGTGGACGACAGATTGAGAAAGACAGTGATGGATACCCGGGCTTATCGTGGCACTGGTGTCGACACAGACCACTATATGGTTGTAAGCCGGTTAAGAGGTTTATTTAAACGGTGGCGACACTACGCCCATGAGTCTGGGACCGAGCTTGAACGGATAAAAGTAGAAAGTTTGCAAGAAAGGAATAAAAGAGAAGAATTTCGAAATAGCTTGAGAGAGAAGTATGAGAATATGGATGAAGAAGATGATATTGAAAAGTTATGGGTGCAGTTAAAGGAAGGACTTGTGCAAGTAGCTGTGAAAGTATGTGGTGTCAGCAAAAGGAAAAAAGGACGTATGGTCAAAAGAATGAGTGTAGAGGCACAAATGGTTGTAGCGGGCAAGAAGAAAGCGTGGCTGGACTGGTTGGCAATCAAAGCCAATCACAGAATGAATAAGGCGACAGATGAGGATGTCTCAATAGCAAAAGAGGAATACAAGAAGCGTAAAAGAGAAGTAAAGAAGGTGATAGCTAAAGAGAAAGAGAATGAAAGGAATGAATTTGATAGGAGGTTATCTGACAACTTCCAGGAAAATGTTAAACTTTTCTGGAAGTCTATAAGAACAGCCAGGGGCACTATCCAATCCTCGCAACTGGACAAAGTCAGAAACCACGATGGAAGCTCTCTGATTGGGGAAGAAAGTGTTTTAAAGAGATGGAAGGAATATTTTGAAAGTCTGTTTGAGAAAGAGGATGCGCAAGTGGAATCTCGTATAGAGGACAAGAATAAAAGTGGGAATGAAGAGGAGAATGAAATAAGTGTGAAAGAGATTATGGATGCACTGAATGGCATGAAAGCTGGAAAGGCAGCAGGATATGACAGGATCTCGACCGAGATGCTGAAAGCAGCACAAGGCGTAGTATCAAGTCAGCTGTACCGCCTTTTTAACCTTTGTTGGAGAAGCGGTAGTGTACCAGGAGACTGGTGCAAAGCCGTCATTGTGCCGCTGTACAAAGGGAAAGGGTCACAGCGAGACTGCAAAAACTACCGCGGGATAAGTCTGCTCAGTGTCGTCGGCAAGTTATATGCAAGGGTTCTGATTACTAGATTGACGAATGACACTGATGACAAAATGTGGGATGTGCAAGCTGGATTTAGGAAAGGAAGAGGATGCATGGATCAGGTCTTCTCTTTACGCAGCATTGCCGAAAAGTTCCTGGCAAAAAGACAAAAGGTCTACTGCGCTTTTGTAGACTTAGAGAAGGCCTATGATAGAGTGGTGAGGAGCGAATTGTGGTCAGCGCTGTCCATGTATGGAGTAAGCAGCAATCTAATACGAGCACTGCAATCACTTTATGAGGGTTCCAGTGCTTGTGTCCGCATAAACGGGACTTACACGGACTGGTTCGGTATCGAACGAGGCGTCAGGCAGGGCTGTGTAGCGTCACCAATGCTGTTTAACCTATACATGGATAACTGTCTGAAAGATCTGAAAGCGAGTGTGTGTGGTTTAAGAATGGATGAATTGACCATCAAGTGCCTCTTATATGCTGATGACCAGGTAATACTTGCGTCATCGGCGGAGGAGTTGCAGGTGATGGTTGATATTTTGAATGACTCTTTGAAAAGGAAGGAAATGAAAGTGAACGCAAGTAAGACGAAAGTAATGGTATTTGAACGAGACGAAAGCATGTCGAACTGTGCGATTGTTATTGAAGGAGAAAGAGTGGAGCAAGTGAAAGAGTTTGTGTATTTAGGGTCTAAGTTTACAAGGGATGGAAGATGTGACGACGACATTGAAAGAAGAGTTATGGCAGGAAATCAAGTGAATGGGGCTCTGCATAACTTTATGAACAGTCAGAAGATTTCCCGGAGGGCTAGGCTGGCTGTTCATAGAGGAGTGCTGGTCCCTACACTTATGTATGGAAGTGAATGTTGGGTTTGGCAGAAGAAGCATGAAAGTAAAATAAATGCAGTGGAAATGAGAAGTTTGAGAAGTATGACTGGGGTGACATTGGTTGAGAAAGTGAGGAACAGTGAGATACGAGAACTTTGCGGTGTATCAGAAGATGTAGTGAGTAAGATAGAAAAAGGGATGCTTAGATGGTTCGGGCACGTAGAAAGGATGGATGAAAGAAGATTGACGAAACAGATACATAAGGCGGGCGTGAATGGACAGGCAGGTAAGGGTCGACCTAGGCGAACGTACTTCGACCAAATCGGAGATGTTTTGAACAAAGGCCAGGTCAAGAGCACCCAGAACCGGAGAGCGTGCATGAAGATAGTTATGAAAGTGGAAGAAGCGAAAGAAGTATGCCAGGACCGTAGCAAGTGGAATTCCATAGTCTCTGCCTACCCCAATGGGAAAGAGGCGTGACCATATGTATGTATGTATGTATGTCAGTTGTCAGATATCCACATTCTATTGTTTGTTTGAATTGAATAAGCTCCGTAACTACTTAGTCGATTTTGGAAATTGTTTAGAAAACTATTTCACGCGGGCGGAGCCGCGGTATTCAGCTAGTATCAATAATAATGTACAATCCGGCTAATCTCTAAAATAGCTACTGATAGATAGCTGATATAATAAGGAGTAACTTAGGCTATATTACTCGTATATTTATCTCGGAAATGTATTCCCTTGTGAATTGGACAGAAAAGAATCTTATAGTTACATATTTATAAAGGGTGTGGAGTTAAATTAATAATCCGTGAAATGGGGATGTACAGTAAGCCTCTGCTAACCCTTTCGGGGCACACGAGCTTCCACCTGCTGGCTGAATGCTCCATGTACTCACTGATCAGATGGGAACGCCTGTAGTCGGACAGACTGAACAAGGAAGTAATCTGAAGGTGGAACAGATGATAAGATTTATAAAGAACACGGGAAGGTTCAACGGGGGGCCGTGAGAGAGCTGGATCAACCACACTCTCCCCAAGGGGAGAATTGGGGAAATGGACGAAATGGCCTGCATACGCTGGATGGATCGTCCGTTCGGCCGCCTGAGTCCCAAACAAGCGTAATATGTTGTAATTTAATATTCTTATCCAAGACTGTCCCGTGATATTCCGAAACCATGGTAACAGTAGCAATCGTGAAATCGGGCCGGCACAAATTCCTACTTATATTGATAGAGATAAACTTATCTACTCTAAGTTTAGTGTTCAACTGCCAGAGCATTCGTACCAAAGTTTTTATCTGTATAACTTTAAGATAAATGTTTAGAATAATGTTAAATTGAATTGACATCTACATTACTATGTCATTTAAGTAGATACTAATTTATTTTAAGTTCCAATAATCTCTAGGCTACATAAATATTATCCTCACTTCGACTTTTGTCGGTCCCACGTTAAGCCTATTGACGTTACTGGGCATTGTAGAAAGTCCATAACCTCTGTAATTCAAACCAAATTTCCAACATCCAGGACAGGGTACAATCTACCACTAAATATAATCTGTACAGTTCAAGCAAAAGTTATCTTCATTATAAGGTTAGTTTATAATTACTGAACACTGTTTTGCCCAACATATTTTATATCGCACAAAAGCCTACCATCAACACAGTGTATCAAATACCTACATGCATTCACTAATGAAAACTCAATTACGAAGACGAAAACAGCATCCTTTGTGCTAGAGAACAGTGGCTGTTTATCTAACGCCTCACAAAGGGCTCTTAGCGATTTACGATTCCTTTATCATGTAAAGGCTGTGAGCAAATTAAATGCCTTAGCACTTGGGCAATTAAGTCTCCAATATCTAATTAAAGCAAGGTCAATATTTTGTGGAACAAAGGAAGTGCCTGAAAGTTTCGTTACCGCTGAATGTAGTTAATCTTCAGTCGAGGTGAGAGTTTCGGTAAAACAGTAAATTGCGCTGCCTCTTGTTTGTCAGGTGTATTAAATTCTCCGGGGACGTATTTAGAAGTTATCTACATAAAATGACAATGGCGAAATACATATTGCTATGGTGCTCAGAGTGACCGTTCTGTTTCCTACCACTATCTATACAACATTAGCCATTACATTTTAACATAAAATGGACAATAAAACAAGTGTCTTAGGGGAGCTTAACTTATTTTGTATTTCCATTTTTAGTCGGTATTTCTTGTTACAGCTGCTATAGAAATACGTCAACTATGATTTCAGCTGTCACGGTTCATAAGATGAGTACTGACAGATAGACAAACAATGAAGTCTTCTTAATAGGGTCCCGATTTTTCGAAGAGAAAAATGTAATTTCTTATGAATCCAAACAGTTTATATACGACACGTTCGCATCTCATTGTTTTCCACATATTTTCCCTGAACTCCTGCAGCTGCGTCCCTCGTAAAGATGCATCCGCCTGCGGTTTGTGGCGAATGAATGAAAATTACTTCCCCACGCTCTCTCTGGAGTGCCTAATTTCAAGACAGCATCTGCTTCTGTTAAATGTGCATCGTTTCAAATGTGAATCTATTTTGCAACCAAGTAATTAAACATTTTATATCCGCTTTTCACATTAGGCTTATGTCGGGCCAAAACCTCACCTGAATGCAGTGTAGATACATTCTGAAATACAGATAAGGGTATGGCATACCTAAGTTCTTGGTACTTTGAAACTTAAAAAAAGGCACTTGAAGAGCTTCTGTTTTCGCCCTTTGAGGAGTAAGATGTGTGTCCTATACTAAATCCACCAACCAGATCAACTAAACTCCTCCGAAACAGCTTGACCGGTTTTTATGACATTTGTGTGAATATTAACTTTGGTAGGTCTTAAAATAGTGTACGACCTATTTGTAGTAAATTATTTTATACCCCTAAGCACTTTAGTGATAAGGCAGACCCACACAATAATTATTTTTAACAAAATAACGTTTGTCAGTTTAAGTATAGATTTGTATCTATGTGACAAGGCTGTCTTTCAAACATTTTCAAAATTAATTTGATACCTTCTTATTACTTATTAACACCGCATTCATCAACTCATTATTTATCATGTAAACAATTTTCGGTAATGGCAAACGTAACGTTGTGTTCGAATATTTTAAATAAATATTTTTGATCCACTCCTACACAAATACACACACAATCGATGTAATTAAAACATCGTTTTATTTGACTTTGTAATTAATTACTAGTGTTAATCAAGGTCGGGATTATATTAATGAGCGTACTTTAATGATGGGAGATTAATTATGTAAATTGGTTGACATATTCCAATGTGTTGTGGTTCCCCCGTGTCGGTGGATGCAGGAAATGGTTTTTGAATTATTAATTCTGTTTATTAATTACTGGAGTGCGTACATAATTTATTTTTCATGTTTACGTCGGCCGCCCGGGTTGTTTGATGTTCTTGGAAAGGTTATTACGGATTGTTGTTTATTATTTACTGAATCAGTAGATGAATTTCTACCGAGCCGGTTTGCAAATTTTAAAATGTTTAACATTATTGGTTGCTTATTTCATTTTATAGATAAATTACGTTTTATTTATATGTAAATAAATTTACATAATTAAATTCAATAATACCAACTAACAAAAACTTATATTACAACCCAATTTTAGAACCAAATGTTAACCGTTTAATAAATTATATTTTTCTGTAACAATATTTTATAATATACTAGCGGACGGCCGTGCATTTGCTTGCGTGAAATAGAGTTAGGTATAGCCTAAAACCTTCGTCAAAAACCACTATACCCATTGATGAAAACGGAATGAAATCGTGTTATGCTGCAGTTTTTAAATTTCTCGTGTACATACAAACAGACAAACGCGTTGGAGGAGTTTGTTATATAATATTTAGTGATTATTATGATACAAATTATAATTACTCTGTGTAACGCTAATGGGCATGATGAGTGATTTTGAGAAACTGTCCTAAAGTATCTACTATTACCAAAAAATTTAATACGAGTATATAGGATAGGAAACAAAGTTTTATTATAAAATAAAAGTTATTTTATTTTAAAGTTCAAAATGCGTTCCAAAACGCTTGCTGATGTCACGGCATCTGTTTGTGACGTCACTGACTCTGCTTTAAATGTATACCTATATACTTTGTAGGCTTTGTTCATAGGCCAAACTTCATACGAAAACAAAGTGATGTACAACCCTCCAAGTATAAGTTGTAAAAAATGGAACTAATATAATTGTATGGAGTTATGGTTCTGAAATCTCGTTTTAACGTTTTTCTATGAGATGTGGTGCCAGCATTGGAATGCCAACTTATACTTGGCAACCTGTAAGTTCAAGAGGTCGTGACGTCATTCACTCTGATTGGTGGTCAACTAATGATGGTCGAATGCTGTATTTTATGGTTTTATTTTATTAAATATAACATCGATCTCTCCCTCAATATGAAGGACATTTTTCCTAATCATGGCAAATAATATAATTAAATAAACACATTATTTTAGTGATCTTTAGCTACAGTCATCATCCCCATTTATTATTATTTATGAGTACCTAATGTAACTGTGATATTTGATTAGCTAATGAACTGAACGCATTAAATTAGAACTCCCTTGACATAATATTCATAAAGCGATTAGGGCTTTCGTAAGTACAAGCGCATATTCTCGGCTCCGTAACATGTATTACTGTAACTTACTGACTTTCACAGCAACCAATTTATATCCTAAGAGCATGGTAGTGTCAATTTTAGTCAATGATTTTTTGTCGCTTATGATAATCATGACCATCAAAGTCTAAAACTGAGGCCATAGCAGAAACTCACAAACATCCACGTAGAGGCATTGATTATGCCTACATTTAACTAGTCACTTTTTAGCAGTCACAACTTGCCAGAGTATATTGGTCATCTGCAGAGTGTACACCGCGTATAGGCGAAGCGCTTAAAGTCTCTCTTTATTTTTCAATAAAAGATTATGCCAATTTTATTAAAGTGTATCTACTGTTCAAATAATTGGCAGCAGTACTGTGCCAACTTAAACAAGATACCTTAGTCAAGGGTTCTGAGATTCCTATACGTGAAGTACGAACAAGAGCCATATTGGCAATTCGATACGGCTCCAATCGGAAGCTTAATATCGTTGGATAAAACCATCGTTGCACAGATGGGTTCCGGGTATAAAATACTTCAATATCTCTTTCGCCGCGAACATAAATCTCTCTCGGTGTCATCTGGAGACGGACAAGAACTGATTACATCACTAAACGACCACTCACTGCTTTTTTATTCCACATTGAATTTCAAAGAGAACAGCTATTTTTAGAATTTTAGTTTGATTTTTGTTAAATAATTTTACAATATAAATCACAAAAACAATCTTCTTTCAAGTTTCTTTTTCAAGTCTTGGGCTGGACTCGATCCAGTGACTGTTCGTTTACAGGAGCAATGTTCTACCAACTGCCCAAAACTTCGAAACAGAGTGTGTCTTAAAATTGCACTAAATAATAGATAGGCATTTTAGAAAGAGCCACAGCATAATTCTTGATCGGAAATAGGTTTTTTTTTTCTGGATGATAGAAATAAAGTTTAAAGCGGATGGGAACGCTAGTACAAATTTAAAAATATTATTTTGTCTAGCTAGTCTTCTATTATATTATTCTAAAACTCATCCAGATGTTGCAGAGTGTAGTTACGAGTACAATAGTAGGTTAAAATTTAGGTTCATTAATTTAGGGTAATAATTTAGGGTAAAAATTTAGGGTAATAATTAATAATTTAGGGTCATTAGACGTCCGTCACAAGGAAAGTATATTTTCCAATAATACTGTAGCATTATTTAGCAATATTTTTTTCCATTCCAAAAATGAACGTTGATTTTATGTATTATCCTTCGAAAATTATAAGAAAAGAATTTCTTATGAATAGTTTCAATGCCGATATTATTTACGACTACTGCGCGATTCTTTATAGAAATAAATCCGATTTCTGTGTGGAACTTCCGACTTCAATAAAGTTTTATTTCGGTTTCGGTTGTGGTCCTGTAACAAAATGAGGGTATACGGAACGTAATTGAGGGCTATCTATAGCTATCGTAGTTTCAATCTCGTTTTCCGGGCTAAATGAATTTCGAAAATGTAGCGTAGCGATACCTACCTACTGTTTTACGGACATATATAGGTACAGTACAACTATCAGTATACATAATACTATTTTACTTTTTTGTATAAAAATTGGAGGCTGGAAGTAAGAATTAGAACTTTGTTGTTTAGTCTTAAAAAGTTAAAGTGTCTCAACAAAAAGTTTATGGCCCGTCACATGATACGGAAAGATATTCGAGTTCCAGCCAGTTTCTTTCAGAAATAAAATGAGCTGTTTAATTTGGGCTTAAAGAACGCTTCGCTTCATTCCATTCCTAAATAATAATCAGGCCATCTATTAGGTAGCGAGCCTATTGCCACAGAATAGGTAACATTACTAGGTACTATTGTCGCTTTGCCAAACCTTAATTTGTTTATCGGCAAATGCACCATTATGAAGGTTTGGGCACAGAATAGGGAATAGTTCTTACATACAGAACTTGCACTCCGACGTTAATTAAAACACATTCTTTTGTTTACAGAGAACATCATTCGAACGTTAGGGTTGTCCAGTAAAGTAAAATATATACCAGCAGAGGAGCATCGATTAGGCTGGATGCTTCTCAGGACCAGAAGGCTGGCTATTTTCTGGCCTTAAGAATAAGGCCAGAAAAAAGAAAATCGCCATCCAACGTGGCAACACAGCCAGCATTCTGGGAACCTTCCCAGTCGGCAATGACGCGGAGGATTTTTTAAACGATATTTTGTAATGTAAATATTTTTAGTCTATATTGTATATTGTAATACCAGCATAATTTGACTTGAATTATTATGACGTTAATGCCTCAATATCAACTCTATGGTCAATGCCGTGTCACAAACAAGAGACAACCCTTACTGACTTACAACTTCAAGTTGTAGCTGACGTCACAATTTTTTTGCGATTGTTAGGCGAGTGACGTAACCCTGGTTTGGGTCCATTGGTCACTACTATGGCACTAGTCTATGTAGGTAAAGGTAATACATAGCAATGTACAAATATCTGAATATATTTACTTTTGATTTCGTAATTCTGGCAGTAAACAAAAATCCTTTAAATTTTACCACTTCCTAATTAAAAGAAATTCAGTACTCGATCTGTACAATACAAAACGTTACAACTTGATGCCTACCACTTCAGAGTCAGTAAAAGGGACTGAAGTAGGTTAAAGACTTCATCAAAGAGGACTGTAAGGTATTTTGTTTTGACACTCTTCGCAAGACTCGTGTTCGTTGTTTTGGAATAATCTAACATTGTTTCTGACTTCCAGTTTTTTTTTATAGCGAGGGCAACTTGAACTTCATGTTACATATATTCTTTTACCTTAGTATTTAAAGTTAGATTAAATATTACCTAATCATGCCTCTTTACCATCAGGGTATGCAGAGACCTTTACTCGCAAATCAAATCAAATTTGCAGAAATATGGTACATGAGGTGTTAGCAATTATTACAAGTTTCTTATACTTTGTCAACTAACTACGACATGCAAATATTGGTTATATAAAAATTACATAAGTTAAATTTTATTTTTAGTTTCCCAAACAATGTCACAGAGTATTAATTATATTCTATCCTAACGTATAAATTACCTTCTTATTTTTTATAGACAAATAAATCAATAATTGAGTGTCATAAAATAAAAAACATGTCATTACTTATTTATGCCTTAAGAATTCACTAACCGAGTAGATCATGCTTTACATCAGCCATAACTTGAGATTTTTTTTACACTTTTGTAAAGGTAGTTCTGCAAATACGGAGGAAATTTTGTTTAAATTTTTTATGTACGTCGCGTAACAGTTCTGTTGGTAGAGGGACACAATATCCAGAACCAACCTTTCACTGTTACGAGTCTACAATCTTGTATGTAACGTTAGTATCTTCTACTTTTATTAGTGCTTTTTCATTTTTCTTTTTTTTTTATATTTGGTTCGCCAAATTGACGCCGCCCGCCTGGTGGTAAGTCGTGACGACGTCTAACGATTATGGGCCACTCTCACAGCACACAATACTATAGAGAGTGGCCCTCATATCGCTTTCATAGTGATCATCATCACTTTCATAGCGATTATTGACATGACTCATTTACGTTTTGTACACCTTATAAACTTAAGACAAACGGGTTTTTTACGCGATTATTGAGATATATACATACCTCTTTATTACCCGACGTTTCAACCCTGTTACAAGAGCCATAGTCACGGGTGGACTGACTTCAGCTCATCGTCGTCTTCGTGAAGTGCGGGTTTGTTCAACTACCCTCACTTCATCGTCACTAAATATTGTGTTCGGAGAGGCACACTCATTTATTGATGGTTTACGGTCACTATGACTTACGTAATCTTGCATTTACACTAGAAGTTACTTTCACGTTACTATTAATGGAGCGAAATTTGTAAGGCAAAACGAAAAGTAAAGAGAGAAGGCGTAGATATACTCGTAGAACAAAATTGTTCCATATTGCGGTTGAAAATTTAGAACTTTTAATACTGCCTCCTCCGTACTGGTGTATTTTATTGGTCGTTCAGTTCGATAGGAATCTATAAATATGTTTTATTATCTCACAAGCTGACATCCCAGTGTTGCACAGATACGGGTGTCATATTTCGTTTTGTAACACCTTTTGTATGCGGAACACGTTATTTTATAGCTCTTTGTGAACGATATCACGCTCTTGTGTTTTGGGAATATTTTCCATTTTATAGTTCGCTACAATATTGCAGTTGTCGGCTGTATATTTTTAATGCTTTATTTATTAAACAAATAATGATTATTATTTATTACTTAGTGAAGTTAGTGATTCGGAATTGTAACCTAATTCCGAATCACTAACTTCACTAACCTTTTAAAATAAATTTAATTTTAATGTATGTAAAGAAAGCGAAGAAAACTATCAAACAAAATCAACTCAAAGTTTTTAATCATGAGTAATTTAATCATAACCATATCCTCGACAGGGGTAGGCAAAGGTACAATGCACACTCACAATTTAAATTTAATTTATTTTATTTTATTTTATTTGAATTTTTTTTGCCAGTTATTTGTTTATTTTTGAGCCTCCGTTGGATTTTAATAGGAGAAAAATTCCCCAAAAATGTTTTTTCTTAATTTTATTATAGCACGTCGGCGTGATAAATACACATTATTCATGCAAAGTTTCATCTGTCCGTTTTTAACCGTTTGGGAGGAAAGCCGAGGATGGACGTACAGATGGACAGACGGATGGACATGACGAAACTACGGGTTCCGAGACTGGGAGACGAGACGTGCTCAACTAATACTTAACTTCAAATTCTCAATTCAGAAACCGGCCGATAAACAATCACTCGACCGCTGGACATAAGTTTGATTTGGCCAAAAAAAACCATAGATAGTGCTTACATTTAACAAGACTAGACTTTGTTAACTTGAGAACTTTATATTACATGGTCTAAATGTTGGAGGAAATTTGCCAGAAATACTGCAACCATAGCTACAATACGGATATTTGTACTTGAAAGTCAGAGTTGTAGGATATTTACGGTATGTTAGGGCCATTTAAATATTATTATAATGGTTTTCATATTTCAAATACCACTTGTTTCTCCAAGGAGGTAGGTATAAGTATTTTTTGCCTACATATTACGGGATGGACGAGACGAAATTCCCAATTATAAAAATAAAAAGAAAATGAATAAATTGGTTTACCGTTTCCTATAGGAAGTGAGTTGAAAATCCCCAAAAATAAAATGGTTGGTTGGTATGGATGGTTTATCTGGTGTTAATAGTAAATAACCATCTCTATTATACCGGCTTTTAAACAAAAAAAGCACTTCAAAAGTGAACCATCCGTTCAGATACTATGATGCCCCGGACAAACAACAAATATGTATGTACAATTAAACTTTTATAAAACCCCTTTATTTCCGTCGTGAGTCAAAAAATTACTAGACCATTATATGGCGAAGCCATAGAATGTTACTTGTATAATAATCCGTCACTGCTTCCTCAGCCAATATATAATACTGTTATGTTCCTACCTATCATATTATATACATCTGCCTTTGTTTGTAAGTAATATATAAGTATAAGCTAGATATAATACTAATATAAGTTGAGTCAATCAGTCAGATATTATAGAGTCACTAGTGGTCGCCCGCGACTTCGTCCGCGTAGTAATTTGGATTTTTTCCCGTTCCCGTCGCGCCGCGTCATATTTTGAACAATTCACACAATATCTTTATAAATTGTAGCCCATGTGTTATTCTGATGTATAGGCTATATTATTGTAAAGTTTCATTAAAATCCATTCAGTAGTTTTTACGTGAAAGAGTAACAAACATCCATCCATCCATACATACTTACATACTTACATAGTAGGATTACCAAATACAATCTTAATTATTTCATTGACTCGCAATACATTATCATAAAATTCTGTATGCAAGTCTAAAATAGTACGTAGGTATATAAATAAACCTTATGCTCACACCTACCATAGAAATAACTTTTTTAAATAAACATAACAGCCAGTAGATTATGCATTGTTAGTTGACACCATCTGATAAGCCATCCATTTGTATACCGAAGCGACTGACGCTCGCTAAAGAACTAGAAAAACACTCGTAATTGAAATGCAAATGAAGCTGTATATCTTTAAAAAATATCATTGAAATACAAACCTTAATACGGCTGAGTAATGTAGAAATTTAATTTTCTTAAAAGTTTCTAGCGTAGCGTAAGGTTCTTAGGCTAGTAAGTAACTCGAAGTTGAAATTTGCTTATTATTTAAGTTTGTTTTTAAAATAATAAGTACATTTGATTACTCAATCATTCTTAATCTGTTGAAGTGATTTGGATAAAAATTAGGACGTAGGTAGACAAACCATGTCACCTTTTCCGGTGTGAACGATTTGACACTCTGATCCGATATCGGTATCGGAAGCGTAAAAGATATCGAGGTAAAATGTAGGTATGAAAAATGTTCCTATCTGTCTTCGCGTAAGGCGTAAGGTCTATGAGAAGCTTGTCTATTGGTCGACAGGTGCATTGAGTCCTGAGGTTTCTTTCCTTATGCAGCAGTAGTAATAATACTTAATAATTTTTTATCAGCCATTGAACCTGTTCTGACTTCAGTCGTGGTCGGCATTCTAGTCTAACTGCGAAGCGGCTAAACTTGATATTTTTAGTAAAGCGACTATACTGCCATCTGACCACCATAGCTCATTAGCGATATCGAAGTTCTGTAGTTAGACCAAACGGACTTTTTAGGACTCCAACTACCCTTAACTTCTACATAGATGTTCGTATGCCAACCGAGACCGACGCCGGCTGAATAAATATGCTCTCCGAGTAACGGGGAGGTCTTTATGTCTGAAATCTGTTTAACCTTTGTAATTCTTCCCGATGACTACCGTAATTTAGTTTTAATAATGTAATTTAAAACTCTCAAGACTAATAAATTTACAAACAATACTAAACAAAGTTGGTATTTTTAACATTTTATGTATTACATTGATATCGTATAGATTTAACGTAATGATTGGTTCTGAACGTCACTACTCACTGCACGTCCACCCATTACTGATTGTGAAAGACGTGGGTGTATCAGCCCCGGTTGTTGAATAATAGATGCAAAGAGGTTCCACCGTGACAACATAATACTTCCTTAAAAGTACTTGAAAGCACTTCAGTTGAAGTTTGAAACTAACGTAAATGGTCGAAACTTCCGTGATAATTGCTATAGTTTAATAATGAAAGTTAAAATGTAACATAATGCTAGTAAGACTGTAGACATACACTATAACCACACCTGTTTTCCTCGAAAGTACAGTTAGAGGTATATTACACGCCTACTGTTCGATATTACGTTTGATGTTCATACAGCTGATAGGAGGCAAGCACAGAGCCTCGATCTGCCGGTTCATCAGCGAGTGAGGTTGGTTTGGGTTCCCAAATTCTTACAGGGACCCCTATAGGTACATCCCAAAGTAAATTCTTAAACAGTATGTAATTATTTTTCTCTTTTCTATTGAGTTTTCCTTATTATAGACTAGTTCATAAGGTACGTATTTGTTTTGAAGTCTATTGTTTATAAGCTGGAAATTCAAATACATTTACGTCATCTGACACGTTCTTTACTTAAATATCGAGTTGTAAAGTGGCAAGTAATATCAACCGGGTTCTACAGTAATATTATCAAACACAGTCGTCCATTACTCGTAAGTACCTACGAGGCGTTACTCGACATTCCTGTCGACGGAAATATGAATAATGCAAATACGTTCAGTTTATGCAGTGCGACGGCAACAAATATAAACTGTAAGTCATTTTTCTTTGACTTTGACATTTACTTCGAAGTAAGAATTAAACGTACACGTGACATAATGGGTTAAGTTACACTATTAAAGTAATACTCATATTTAAATATTGCCGGGCGGCTACACGACTCGACGAGTAGCGAGGGAAATATCGAGGAGAATAGCGAGGAACATCGTGTGGCCACTCACTCGCCTCGCCTCTCGTCGCGCGGCGAGTGAAGTACTACTCGTACGTGGTAAGGTAATGCTGCGCATCTCGCAGATCACAGAGCACATATCTCAACTTATACACACCAGTCACTAGGAGAGCAAGTAGGAGTGCGTGTGGCCACTAGGGATATATTCGCGGCAACGCGAGGAGCAACACGAGCGGACATCGTTTGGCAGCAGCATTATAACAGACAGACATAGGTACATCACTAGTATACATACATACTTTGACAGTAATTTTGTTGGTCGCCCGTAACAGGAGGCAATCATATTGCAGTTACCGGGCACTTTACAAAATCAATAACCACTCTGTAATTATAACTAAAATTCAAACAGCTAGGACAGATATGACATACCATTATATTCATACTCGTAATATAATTTCTGAAGTCTGAGCATGTTAGCGGTAATAGGCTTACCTCATTTAATGCAAAACCAATATAGTTATAAGCGTAGCCAAATAGTGGATGTATAATATGCCTTTGATTACCTTTCTGGGCAAACAGGCGTGATGTTGTGTGTTACAAAGTTATAAGAGCATTAATTACCCTTTTAACAAACTTTTATGCATCACCATAAAATAACCACCTAAAAATTACTAATGTATTAGTAAAGTTAAATTTCAAATTTAAAGTGAAAGTATGTACTCACGGATTTTAATTTATTAAAGTGGTGTTGTGCAACTTGCCTCTGTGCAACACGCTATCTAGTACATTAAGCGCACGAATAATTATTGTCACATTCAACCATTGACCCCACATAATCTGAAACATGTTCCATTCCATGATAAATCTAACATGATTTAACATAGGTAAGTATAATATGTGACGTTCTGTTGACATTATAATATTGATGAATTCTTCAAGAACTTTTAGATGCAAAAAAAATGGTCGTAAAAAAAGTATTTCTGAGATTAACTAGTATCCAATATTCGTGTACCTAGAGGTAGATTAGGCGAAAAAAGAAAGATAGATAAAACGTAATAAAGGAGACTAAATTTTAATGGCAATGACAGTTTCTGAGTCGAAATTAATGGGCAATTTTCGTCTTGTCTGTTTGCTTATTTCTTTATCCAATATCACGTAAAATCTCGAATGTCATAAATTCGGTACATAAATAGACTGAGACCTTGACTAAATAGTTTGCTACCTCATAACTATATCATGTGGGAACCGAGACCAATAAAACTATTTCACTCTGGTAGTGTCGCAGTCATTACCTAGTATCAGATTAAATAATGACTAAACAAAGCATTAAATAAATGTCCTATAGAAATAGAGGCTTGTCGCTAATATCAAACTGTTCTATAAAATAAATTTTGAACATTTACATTTAGAACTTACCGCCTCAGTGTGTATAGGATGCACAGCAAACAACAAGGCGGCAAGCGCAGCAAATGGACGTTTCAGACGAGCGACTAACGCGCCCGTCCGTGCCACTAGAGCGCAACATGCTGCGTGTAGCGCAACGTTGCAGACGTGCCACCACCACGGGGAAAAACCGCATAGTTTGTAGTTTAACCTGCAACAAGAAAATACAAGTACAAGTGACTGTAGAGCTTGTAGGTAAATTAACTTCGGTATTTGCTGTCGGAATTTAGGTTGTGGTTACAGAAAAGTTATAGATTATGTACAGTATAAAGTGCTAGATAACGGCAATAGGTTTCCTTCTATTTTGTAGATTCAGCTAAATTACTGGCAAAATGAGAATGCTGCTTATCCCTTCGGGGGAAACTGCACTTGGTTCCACCAAATGCTGAAAGGGCGAAAATTGAAAGCCTTTACAGTTATACATTTTGAAATAAACAAACTTGTACAATTTCACAATCTTTTTATAAACCCTTCCCAGTTTCGCTTAATGGTATCATCAGAGGTATTCATACTTATTAGATTAGATTAGATTAGATTATACTTTATTGTACACCAATACAAAAATATAAATGAAACAGAAACTTAATATTTAAGTAGTATGTACAAAAGGCGGCCTTATCACCAAAAGTGATCTCTTACAGGCAACCTTCGGATGGACATAAGTAGATAGAAGTGAAGTAAACAGTGGATAGGTATTGGCATATATTATGAAAAGAAAGATGGTAAAGATTCTTTACACCGGACCAGAGGTGTCTGCTGTACAAGACGCAGATTAGACCCTGCGTCGAATACTGCTCTCACCTCTGGGACGGCTCCGCGAAGTATCTGCTGGACGCTCTCGACGCTATGCAGCGACGGGCTATCCGTATTATAGATTGTCCGGAGGTAACGGGAAGCCTTGAGCCGCTAGTTCAGCGCCGAACAATAGCTTCCTTGGCCGCATTCTACCGTATTTACCACGGCGAGTGTTCTGAAGAGCTCTTCAATCTGATCCCACCCTCTTCCTTCCGATCCCGAACGACTCGTGCCGGGCAGAGATGCCACCCCCACACAGTGGATAGCATGTTCGCGAGAACCGAACGTTTTAAACGTTCGTTTCTCTGCCGAACGATAGTGGCCTTTTTTTTTTTTTTTTTTTTTTTTTTTTTTTTTTTTTTTTATTCCGCAGCCCTGGGCCGCGGCCGCACCTACGTCCATTGCCGAGCGCCTCCGGTAGACACAGAGAATTCCCAGTGGCGCCCGGCGGACCTTGGCCCCCATTGTGGCCACTGCGTGGTGGTCGGGTGTTACCCCGCATCCTTGGGGTCGGGTTAAATCCCGCGTCGGTGAGTGAAGTCGTGCGTGGAGTGAAGCCCCACATCATACAGCCCTTCTAGCCTGCTTCTGTAAGGACGGTGGGTTGCTAATCCATCGTCCTCAGGCCCCGATCATGGAGGTCGATGGTCCTGGGCGTAGTCACGTCTGCGGCGTCCTCGCCGCATACTTCGGAACTCAGCGGGGAGGGTACGCTCCCTCACCCTACCGGCCGCCTCCTTCACGAGCATTACCTGCTCGCAGAAGGAAACGGCCGCGTTCCACTGGCTCTCGCTAGAGACCATGGCTCGTAGCATGGTCTCCAGCGAGAGCGTATCTACGTCCAGGCCCACAACGAGGTCCCGGCGCTGACTCGCCCATGCTGAGCATTCCACCAACGTGTGGAATGCCGTGTCTTCGCCGGAAGCCTCACAGTGTTGACACGCGGGTGTGACCTCACGATGCATGCGAAACAGATACCCACCGAAGTTTCCGTGCCCAGTGATGATCTGTGTCGCACGATACGTGAGGCCACCGTGCTGCCTCTGCAGCCACTCCTCCATGATCGGTCTCACCGCCGCGATGGTGGTGGTTCCCCACTTTGGTTGCTGAAGTCGCACCTTCCATGTCTCCATGAGATCCTGTCGGAGTTGGGACCGCTGGGCCTCGATTTCTCGAGACGCAGGCCTGTGGTCCCGCTCCAGCGCCTCCTTGTGCCATTGAAACAATGACGCAAGGGCTCTCGCTTCCAGGTCCCATGGAGGGGTCGCGGCTAGGAGACATGCAGCCTCTAGGGAGATCGTGCGGTACCCTCGTATTGTCCTGACGGCCAAGGTCCTCAACGATCTGTGTAAAATGGCAGCGTTGTTGGCCGTCAGTCTCGGCGCCCATACGGGAGCCCCGTACACGGCCATACTCCGCACGATCCCCAGGTACAGTCTCCTGCAGGAAGCGTTGGGTCCCTTTAAGTTGGGCATCAGTCGCGAAAGCGCGGCTGTCGCCCCCGTCACTTTGGGGACCAAACTTCGGAAGTGTGGTCCGAAGTTCCACCGGCTATCGAGTACAAGCCCCAGATACTTCATTGTGGGCTCGATGCCGATGCTAACGCTCCCTACATTTATGCTGGATCCTGGAGGTGGCCCGCGCCGAGGTCCGTGAAAACACAGAGCCTCGGACTTATTCAGTGCCACGTCCAGTCCCAGCCGCCGTATCCGACCCACGACTTCAGCAACCCCAGTCGTGACCTTGAGTGTTGCCTCCTGGTGCGTTACTCCCCGCGCCGTGACGAGCGTATCGTCGGCGTAACAAGTTACGCCTACGCCCTCAGGCAACGCACCCCGCAACACCCAGTCGTATCCGATGTTCCACAGGAGAGGTCCTAGGACCGACCCCTGAGGAACACCGCACGAAACATCTCGCCGAGCTGGCCCGAGCCAGCTAGGGTATGTTATAGCCCTCTCGGATAAATATGCCCCGACAATACGACGGAGGTAGAGAGGCACTTCGTGGTATACCAGTGCCTCTCTAACGCAACTCCAGGGTAAGGTGTTAAAGGCGTTGGCGATGTCAAGAGACACCGCCAACACCACCTCGCCCCGCGAGACTGCTTCCTCCGCCAGGGTCTTCACGCGCATGATCGCGCTCACGGTGGACCGTCCCCGACGAAATCCGTACTGGTTGTCCGCCAGGTCTGGGCCCACACGCGTGAGATGCTCGACGAGGCGTTCCGCGATAATTCGCTCAAAGAGCTTACACACCTCGTCGAGCAGCACGATCGGCCGGTAACCGGACGGTGAGTCCACCGGCCGCCCCGCTTTCCGGATCAGGACCAGTTTCCCCGTCCTCCACACCTTGGGAAACTGGCCCCTTTCGAGGCATGCGCTGAAGAGCCCCCTCAGTCGAGGCCCGAGTTCCTCGAGAGCCAGGACCCATACACGGCCCGGAATGCCGTCGGGTCCAGGGGCGGTGGTTTTCCGGCGACTGAGCCGTAGTACCACCGCTCCTAACTCACCCTCTCTGACTTCGGGTACGTCGTCTTCGCTGCTACTATCCGCGTTGCGCGTCTGAGACGGAGCCATGCGCGGAGGGATGTGCTCCTCCACGCTCGTCGGAAACAGAGAGCCCAAGACACCCTCCAGCCGATCCGGCTGGAGACTCTGGGTCAGTGGAAGCGCCCTCGGTCGGAGTTTACCTCTGACCTGTAGGTATGGGCGCCCCCATGGGTTCCGCTCCAGGGTCTCTAAGAGCTCCTCGCGGGCTGCCGTCTTAGCCCGCGTGATCGCTTCCTGGAGGGTGCCCTTAGCCTCTCTGTAGGACGCATATAGCTCCGCCTCCCGGGCTGCCGCGTCGTCTGGTCGACGATGCCTCCGGCGAAACCTGGTATACTGACGGCGGGCGGAGACGCATGCTGCACGCAGCTGTGCGATCTCCGACGACCACCAGTACACCTGCTTCCTGGCCGGCCCGGGTGTAACCCTAGGCATCGCCGCATCGCAGATTTGCGACATGACTCTCCTGAACCACTCCGCCTCGTCATCCACGTCGACAGGCCTGTCCGGCGCCGGAATCCAGGCCTGCACGATGGATGCCTCCAGGAGAGCCTCCCGGTCTAAACTCTTGAGCGCCCAGCGCGGTTCCGGGGGATTCGGTACCGGCTGTGGAAGGGTAGGTGGGGGGACGACCTCGAACCGGATGTATCGGTGGTCCGAGTGCGTCTCCACACCCTCCTCCACGCACCAGCCCATAATACGGCGGGCGAGGACAGGGGTCGCGAACGTTAAGTCCACGACCGAGCTGACCCCCGATCGCCAAAAGGTGGCGACATTCCCCCGGTTGAGGAGCTCTAGTCCACGTGTAGTGGCCCAGTCCTCAAGTAATCTCCCCCTGCCATTGGTCACCCGGGAGCCCCACGCCGTAGACCAGGCGTTAAAGTCTCCCAGGAGAAGGACAGGGCGAGGACGACACGCAGTGAAGACGACGTCGAGCTCAGTGAGCCATAGCTCATACTGAGCGTCGTTAATGTTGTTCGGCGAGATGTATGCGGCCACGACTGCCACCCCTTCATATTCCGCCGCAACGCAGCCTCGGCCGTTTGCAATAATTGCAAGCCGCGAGGTGCTCGCGGCGGACCCCCCAAAGATGCAGGCCAAGCCGTCTTGCGCCACCAGGCTTCCCGGGTGGGCATAGTACGGCTCGGCGACCACAACCAGGTCTATGGAACACTGCGCGATGCTCTGGTACAGAAGATCCTGAGCAGCGCGGCAGTGGTTCAAGTTCGCCTGTAGGATGCGGATATGGGTGTCCATTAATGGACGTCCATATCCGCATCCCGCCGCGAATCTGGCCGCGCAGTAGCGGCACCCCCGCTGCCCCCAGCGGACGGACGAGGCTTTGGCCTCGAGGCGGCGCAGGAACGGCTGCCGACCCGATGGTCCGCCGTCTTGCCCTCCGCCTCGCATCTATAGCAGCGAGGCGGTGCATCACAGGCATTGGACTTATGACCGGGCCGGCTGCAGCGGAAGCACCGATCACCCACGGTGTCTTCCACTGCGCACTGCACTCCTACGTGCCCCACCATCATGCACCGGAAACACCTGGTTTCCCGGGCACGCAGGAGATGCACCTGCGCCTTGAGGAAGCCCCCTACGAGGAGGCTTCGTCCGTCCGCAATTTTAAGAGCCGCCGCGACGGGGCACTGGACGACTGCTGTACCGTGACCGGTGGGGCTGAAGGAGATCTCTCCAGCCTTCACCTGGTCACGGGGGCAGCCGCCCGCCTCCACGACGGCGGAGATTAGCTCATCCGTCGTGGCCGCGTCGTCCAGGCCCGAAATGCGCAGTGCTGCGCATTTAGTGGGTCTGGAGACGCGGACGGCTTCTGCGTCCAGCGTGTCCCTCAGCTTAGCCGCGAGGGCATCAGCTTTGGGGCCGCTGGAGGCGCCGGAGACCTCGAGTAGGCGAGCCCCGGTGCGGGTGGTCTTGCACCGGAGCCCCCCTTGTATCTCGAGGGCCTTGAGGTCCACCGAGGCCTTGACTTTCCTCAAAACATCGGCGTACCCCACACCTCTCTCTACACCCTCCGTCGTCACCGTTAGGACGACGGCGGTGGAGCGAGGGGGGCGGGGCCTCTTCGGCACCTTCGCCGCGGTGGCTTGGGCCGCTTTTTTGGCGGCCTTCTTCCGCCTATGTTTTGCTCCCACTACTTCCCATCCCTCCCCTCTGGAAGGATGTGTAGTGGGAGTGGCGCGGGACGCGGGGGCAGCAGGGGTGGCATTAGGCCTCCCCTTTCTCTTCGGCTTAGCCGTCGTGGCCGGCTTAGCCGGTGTCCGAATGGTTGGTGAAGCGGACATAGGCGGGGTTGGGCGGGCAGCAGACCTACTTGGACCGGACCCAGGAGCGAGAGCCCCACTGGCGGCAGCCGCGTATGACAGCGCGGGTCGCGCCAGCGGGGGGCGGTATGATCGGTCTTCAAGAACCGCGAGTCGCCTCTCAATCGCCGCCAGAATCTGCGTCGGTGTCGGCGCAGTCTGCAGCGGCGATGCAGGAGGCGCTCCGGGCGCGCTCCTAGGTGCCGCCTTGGGCGCCGGTCTAGCCGTCGGTGAAGGCGGAGAGGGTCCGGTTGGCTGGGTCTCCGGAGGCCCCTTGACCAAAATGGTAAGGTTAGCGACCTCCTGTCGCAGGGCCTCCGTCTGTTTCCGGGAGGAAGCGAGCTCAGCAGCCAAGCTCGCTACCTGGTCTCTGAGCTTTGCCTCCTCCTCGGACACGCTCCGCGCGAGGAGCTCATCGAGGGACAGGTGGGCGTCGGCAATGGCTTCGGACACCACCTTCTTCTTCCCCGAAACATTCTTGGCACCTCTCATGGCGGCAATGATTCGGGCAAGAGCCCCCATGAGCACCCGCGCGGCCGGCACTTCTTTGTCCCTGCCGCTAGGCAGGAACGGGACCTGTATACTGGGGTTCGGTGCCCGCCCCTTGGCGTCGTAGCCGGGCTTCCGGACTCGGACCGCCTTGACCGGTGGCTCCTCGCATTCGCTGGAGACCACTGATATCGACGGACCGTCCTTCGGCGTTGAATGCGACTTCTTCACCGGCGCGCTCTTCTGACGGCCCCTCTTCAGGTAAATAGAGCGCGCCGGCTCTGGTTCCGTCTCCGTTTCCATCGTGCCGGGATCTGACTCACTGTCAGTCCCGGCAGCAAATGGTAGTTCAAACCTTGAAGGCGTCGACGTCGCGCTGCGACTGGGCAGCGCGACGCGAGTCTCCGTACCGCTGGGCAAGTTCGGCGTCCGTGAATCCTGCGTTAGGTCGTCGTTTTGGTCCGGCACTACCCTGACAACGGCAGTACCGAGACCGGGGGTCACAAAACTTTCGGGTTCATCCGACATGGTTATTCTTCTTTAAATATATAAATAATTGGCCACACAAGTTTAGACCTTGACGTTCTGTCACCCAACCTGCCACTCCGTTACGGTGGTCAGGTTGGGGTCCAGGGCGGACGGCGTGGACGTAGTCAAAGATCACTTGGGGCCCCGCCCCACGATAGTGGCCTGGAACGCCCTGCCTGTGCACGTGTTTCCTCCCACATATAATCCTGGGTTCTTTAAGCGGAGCGTGAAGAGGCACATCAGTAGGTCGTCAAGTTGAGGGCCACTCTCAATAGTAATGTGTGCTGTGAGAGTGGCCCACAATCGCTAGACGTCGTCACGACTTACCACCAGGCGGGCGGCGTCAATTTGGCGAACCAAATATAAAAAAAAATAAAAAAAATAAAAAATAAAAAAGTTCTGAAAAGAATGGAATAAACTGAATATAGTAATTATAGAAGATATACCTACGTATAGTAAAACTTAAACATTATTAAATAAAAAGAGACTAGTTATCACGGCGAACTTTGTATCGCCTCAAACATAAAAAAGTATATTTTAATATTTCATATTAAAATATATAGTACTATATTATATATTTAGTCTTATATTATATTTTTAGTCTATAATTATGTTTATTTTGTATATTGTGATTCTTATTGTAAATAAATTTATTATTAATTATTATAATAAAAACGCGACGGACGGACAGACAAATTGTCGTATTAAATATATAGATAATTTTATACCTTGTAGGGAATTAGGGATACATAAAAACATAGAGTGGAAAAAATAGATTACAGTAGTTAGGAGCCAAGATAATGATCTTTTAGCATTCGTTTGAAGACAGCCAACGTTGGTTATTCACTCACAAGGGTACAGGTAAGATTTAAAACAAAAATTTATTAACGATCTACTTTAACATGAAGATCACCTATAATTTATAGCACTCAAACGTGTCATTAATTTTTTCAACAGAACTTTAGTGTAGGGTACATAACCACGGCAGTTATGACACAAACACTTGTTTAAACAACAGAACTACTATCTTCACGGCTTGAGGCTGAGATGGAATAATGCTTTTATGTATTAGTGTGACTGGGTAATCAAAACTAATGATACAATTCATATTAGATTAAGTTATTTTTTGTAGTATAGAGAACATAGAGAAGGATTCCCGGTAAACAGTGTGCCTCTGTTCTAATTCTATTCTTTAGGTGGCTAAAGTCCGCCAACGTCCTGAAGCTATCCTTATCAGGGCGTACCCGGGATTCCTGGCAAAGCACGTTAATTGAAACTAAAAGGGTATAACTAACTTTATCAAAATTAACCTATTTCAGTGTAAAGGCTTCCGTACTAAAACGTTGTTGTATTGGAGCCCCTTAAATATTTATTATATTAATTTTTTTGGTTTTTGTTTTTATAGAGGCAACATAAATACATCATCTGTGAAAATTTCTACTTTCTAACTGTCACGGTTCATGAGATTCAGCCCACGATAGACGGACGGACAGACAGCGAAGGCTCAGTTAGGGTTCCCGTTTTGCCCTATGGGTACGGATCCCTAAAAACCACGCCCAAAATATATAAGGTATGATATAAAATTAAAGCACTTCAAAAATACTTTTCTCACGATCGTAAGTATAACCTACCTCTAAATATATATATTTACAAGTACTCGTAAATCAAAATCACAATATTCCTTTCCACGTTAAAAGCACGTACTTCAATCAAGTAAACGTCCTTTTAATAAAACGTGTTGAGTAACATACTGGTACTTACTCTGTACTTATATAAGAGTATAAGTATTCAGTATGCAGCCCTACTTTTGACGATGTTAAACGACCCTCACTCGTACGAGAGTTCAAGAGGAGACAGTATCGTAAAGCGGGATGGTTTGACAAGCTATTTAAAAGGGAAGTGAGAATATTGTGTACGAGTTCCCGATGTGAAGTTCAGAGGGTGAGGTTTATTACTTTGTAAATACGTTTATTGTATGAATATAACGTTTCATGAAATCTTTTTGTTGTTTGATTTATAAATGTTTGAGTTAAGGTGTATTATAGATTGGATTTCAACCGACTGCCAAAAATGGAAGAGGTTCTCAATTCGACTGTAAGTTTTTTTTATGTTTGTTACCTCATATCTCTGGACTGGGTGAGCCGATTCTGATTTTTTTCCCATTTCGACAATTATTTGGTCCCATTTCGGTAATTTGAAGTCGTCGGTAGTTGTGTCAATTTATGACGTGTATTTTTGACATAATATATGTCAAAAATACACGTCAAAAATGCTATCAACATCAAGTTATTGAGAACTGCACGCGATGCACCTATTGATATATATTATGGATAATAAGGCTCTGTGTAATTAACATGAAGTGCTTAAAAATGCCAATAGTCTGGACGACGATATCTAATACTCGTAGACGTAGCACGTTAGAGGTTAGCAAAATTTGTGTGTTATAAATAAATATTTTTAGACATTCTTAAAATTATCGTTAAATTTGTCGTATTTCATTACTTCGCAGAATTTTTTTCACACTATTGTATGGTGTAACAATAAAGGGTGTTTTTTTCAAAATCAACGGGTTCGATTCCCATTTAGGATTATTAGTTTTCCAAAAATCTAATGATGAGGTTTCAAGTTTCATCAAAATCGGGCTCGTGACTCCTTTGAGCATTTTTCGCTATTCGCCCTGTATATATATGTATATCCCTTTCTTTAAGAATTTTAATACCTACTGATTCATTAGTTTCTCATTAGTTCTCATGTAGCCTGAAATAAATGATAAATAAAAAACAATAAAAAAATTTAAGCTCTACTAGAACTCAAACACTTTACTATAAAACACTTCATCGCCCAATAACCCGAAAAATGTTAAGAGAATAGAAATATATCCAATATACCGGGTAACACCACGTTGGCACCGTTTCAAATGCGTCCAATCATTATTTTTATTCGTTTGGAAACAAACTCGACAATGCAACAATAACATTCCTACTGGTAAAATACAGTACATACCATTTGGAATATTCAGTATCACAGTTGTAATAATACCGTTTAGTGTGGAGAGATGTTTGGCCAAGCAGCGCTATCGGGGCTAACAATAACAAATGGGGTAGAGGAAGCCGAGTTACATGTTTCAAGATGTAGTTGCGGCAAATATTAGTACTGTTTTGATGGTATTTCTGGCTACAGAGCTAACACACGATGAACTAAACTGTTCAATATACATTGGTGGATTTAGTAGAAATACATAAATACTGGACGCAGATTGGACGTATCCTGGCAAAATAGTTCGGAATTTACTTTCAGATTACAGAATGGTTATGATTTGCTATTGAATATGGCGCCCCAGCATCCAGCACCCGTGGCGACATTCAGCAATTCAGAATCACTCAAAACACAATAACATTCCAAGTATGTAGGTAAATATTTTTAACGTGACAACGTCTTATAATTCGATGTAGCCGGCTGCACGCACGAAAAAATGAGGCGTTCCATTTAAGGCTTGAAGTGCAAGCGAGCGATAACGGCAATAGGTTTCCTTCTATTTTGTAGATTCAGCTAAATTACTGGCAAAATGAGAATGCTGCTTATCCCTTCGGGGGAAACTGCACTTGGTTCCACCAAATGCTGAAAGGGCGAAAATTGAAAGCCTTTACAGTTATACATTTTGAAATAAACAAACTTGTACAATTTCACAATCTTTTTATAAACCCTTCCCAGTTTCGCTTAATGGTATCATCAGAGGTATTCATACTTATTAGATTAGATTAGATTAGATTATACTTTATTGTACACCAATACAAAAATATAAATGAAACAGAAACTTAATATTTAAGTAGTATGTACAAAAGGCGGCCTTATCACCAAAAGTGATCTCTTACAGGCAACCTTCGGATGGACATAAGTAGATAGAAGTGAAGTAAACAGTGGATAGGTATTGGCATATATTATGAAAAGAAAGATGGTAAAGATTCTTTACACCGGACCAGAGGTGTCTGCTGTACAAGACGCAGATTAGACCCTGCGTCGAATACTGCTCTCACCTCTGGGACGGCTCCGCGAAGTATCTGCTGGACGCTCTCGACGCTATGCAGCGACGGGCTATCCGTATTATAGATTGTCCGGAGGTAACGGGAAGCCTTGAGCCGCTAGTTCAGCGCCGAACAATAGCTTCCTTGGCCGCATTCTACCGTATTTACCACGGCGAGTGTTCTGAAGAGCTCTTCAATCTGATCCCACCCTCTTCCTTCCGATCCCGAACGACTCGTGCCGGGCAGAGATGCCACCCCCACACAGTGGATAGCATGTTCGCGAGAACCGAACGTTTTAAACGTTCGTTTCTCTGCCGAACGATAGTGGCCTGGAACGCCCTGCCTGTGCACGTGTTTCCTCCCACATATAATCCTGGGTTCTTTAAGCGGAGCGTGAAGAGGCACATCAGTAGGTCGTCAAGTTGAGGGCCACTCTCAATAGTAATGTGTGCTGTGAGAGTGGCCCACAATCGCTAGACGTCGTCACGACTTACCACCAGGCGGGCGGCGTCAATTTGGCGAACCAAATATAAAAAAAAATTAAAAAAATAAAAAATAAAAAAGTTCTGAAAAGAATGGAATAAACTGAATATAGTAATTATAGAAGATATACCTACGTATAGTAAAACTTAAACATTATTAAATAAAAAGAGACTAGTTATCACGGCGAACTTTGTATCGCCTCAAACATAAAAAAGTATATTTTAATATTTCATATTAAAATATATAGTACTATATTATATATTTAGTCTTATATTATATTTTTAGTCTATAATTATGTTTATTTTGTATATTGTGATTCTTATTGTAAATAAATTTATTATTAATTATTATAATAAAAACGCGACGGACGGACAGACAAATTGTCGTATTAAATATATAGATAATTTTATACCTTGTAGGGAATTAGGGATACATAAAAACATAGAGTGGAAAAAATAGATTACAGTAGTTAGGAGCCAAGATAATGATCTTTTAGCATTCGTTTGAAGACAGCCAACGTTGGTTATTCACTCACAAGGGTACAGGTAAGATTTAAAACAAAAATTTATTAACGATCTACTTTAACATGAAGATCACCTATAATTTATAGCACTCAAACGTGTCATTAATTTTTTCAACAGAACTTTAGTGTAGGGTACATAACCACGGCAGTTATGACACAAACACTTGTTTAAACAACAGAACTACTATCTTCACGGCTTGAGGCTGAGATGGAATAATGCTTTTATGTATTAGTGTGACTGGGTAATCAAAACTAATGATACAATTCATATTAGATTAAGTTATTTTTTGTAGTATAGAGAACATAGAGAAGGATTCCCGGTAAACAGTGTGCCTCTGTTCTAATTCTATTCTTTAGGTGGCTAAAGTCCGCCAACGTCCTGAAGCTATCCTTATCAGGGCGTACCCGGGATTCCTGGCAAAGCACGTTAATTGAAACTAAAAGGGTATAACTAACTTTATCAAAATTAACCTATTTCAGTGTAAAGGCTTCCGTACTAAAACGTTGTTGTATTGGAGCCCCTTAAATATTTATTATATTAATTTTTTTGGTTTTTGTTTTTATAGAGGCAACATAAATACATCATCTGTGAAAATTTCTACTTTCTAACTGTCACGGTTCATGAGATTCAGCCCACGATAGACGGACGGACAGACAGCGAAGGCTCAGTTAGGGTTCCCGTTTTGCCCTATGGGTACGGATCCCTAAAAACCACGCCCAAAATATATAAGGTATGATATAAAATTAAAGCACTTCAAAAATACTTTTCTCACGATCGTAAGTATAACCTACCTCTAAATATATATATTTACAAGTACTCGTAAATCAAAATCACAATATTCCTTTCCACGTTAAAAGCACGTACTTCAATCAAGTAAACGTCCTTTTAATAAAACGTGTTGAGTAACATACTGGTACTTACTCTGTACTTATATAAGAGTATAAGTATTCAGTATGCAGCCCTACTTTTGACGATGTTAAACGACCCTCACTCGTACGAGAGTTCAAGAGGAGACAGTATCGTAAAGCGGGATGGTTTGACAAGCTATTTAAAAGGGAAGTGAGAATATTGTGTACGAGTTCCCGATGTGAAGTTCAGAGGGTGAGGTTTATTACTTTGTAAATACGTTTATTGTATGAATATAACGTTTCATGAAATCTTTTTGTTGTTTGATTTATAAATGTTTGAGTTAAGGTGTATTATAGATTGGATTTCAACCGACTGCCAAAAATGGAAGAGGTTCTCAATTCGACTGTAAGTTTTTTTTATGTTTGTTACCTCATATCTCTGGACTGGGTGAGCCGATTCTGATTTTTTTCCCATTTCGACAATTATTTGGTCCCATTTCGGTAATTTGAAGTCGTCGGTAGTTGTGTCAATTTATGACGTGTATTTTTGACATAATATATGTCAAAAATACACGTCAAAAATGCTATCAACATCAAGTTATTGAGAACTGCACGCGATGCACCTATTGATATATATTATGGATAATAAGGCTCTGTGTAATTAACATGAAGTGCTTAAAAATGCCAATAGTCTGGACGACGATATCTAATACTCGTAGACGTAGCACGTTAGAGGTTAGCAAAATTTGTGTGTTATAAATAAATATTTTTAGACATTCTTAAAATTATCGTTAAATTTGTCGTATTTCATTACTTCGCAGAATTTTTTTCACACTATTGTATGGTGTAACAATAAAGGGTGTTTTTTTCAAAATCAACGGGTTCGATTCCCATTTAGGATTATTAGTTTTCCAAAAATCTAATGATGAGGTTTCAAGTTTCATCAAAATCGGGCTCGTGACTCCTTTGAGCATTTTTCGCTATTCGCCCTGTATATATATGTATATCCCTTTCTTTAAGAATTTTAATACCTACTGATTCATTAGTTTCTCATTAGTTCTCATGTAGCCTGAAATAAATGATAAATAAAAAACAATAAAAAAATTTAAGCTCTACTAGAACTCAAACACTTTACTATAAAACACTTCATCGCCCAATAACCCGAAAAATGTTAAGAGAATAGAAATATATCCAATATACCGGGTAACACCACGTTGGCACCGTTTCAAATGCGTCCAATCATTATTTTTATTCGTTTGGAAACAAACTCGACAATGCAACAATAACATTCCTACTGGTAAAATACAGTACATACCATTTGGAATATTCAGTATCACAGTTGTAATAATACCGTTTAGTGTGGAGAGATGTTTGGCCAAGCAGCGCTATCGGGGCTAACAATAACAAATGGGGTAGAGGAAGCCGAGTTACATGTTTCAAGATGTAGTTGCGGCAAATATTAGTACTGTTTTGATGGTATTTCTGGCTACAGAGCTAACACACGATGAACTAAACTGTTCAATATACATTGGTGGATTTAGTAGAAATACATAAATACTGGACGCAGATTGGACGTATCCTGGCAAAATAGTTCGGAATTTACTTTCAGATTACAGAATGGTTATGATTTGCTATTGAATATGGCGCCCCAGCATCCAGCACCCGTGGCGACATTCAGCAATTCAGAATCACTCAAAACACAATAACATTCCAAGTATGTAGGTAAATATTTTTAACGTGACAACGTCTTATAATTCGATGTAGCCGGCTGCACGCACGAAAAAATGAGGCGTTCCATTTAAGGCTTGAAGTGCAAGCGAGCGATAACGGCAATAGGTTTCCTTCTATTTTGTAGATTCAGCTAAATTACTGGCAAAATGAGAATGCTGCTTATCCCTTCGGGGGAAACTGCACTTGGTTCCACCAAATGCTGAAAGGGCGAAAATTGAAAGCCTTTACAGTTATACATTTTGAAATAAACAAACTTGTACAATTTCACAATCTTTTTATAAACCCTTCCCAGTTTCGCTTAATGGTATCATCAGAGGTATTCATACTTATTAGATTAGATTAGATTAGATTATACTTTATTGTACACCAATACAAAAATATAAATGAAACAGAAACTTAATATTTAAGTAGTATGTACAAAAGGCGGCCTTATCACCAAAAGTGATCTCTTACAGGCAACCTTCGGATGGACATAAGTAGATAGAAGTGAAGTAAACAGTGGATAGGTATTGGCATATATTATGAAAAGAAAGATGGTAAAGATTCTTTACACCGGACCAGAGGTGTCTGCTGTACAAGACGCAGATTAGACCCTGCGTCGAATACTGCTCTCACCTCTGGGACGGCTCCGCGAAGTATCTGCTGGACGCTCTCGACGCTATGCAGCGACGGGCTATCCGTATTATAGATTGTCCGGAGGTAACGGGAAGCCTTGAGCCGCTAGTTCAGCGCCGAACAATAGCTTCCTTGGCCGCATTCTACCGTATTTACCACGGCGAGTGTTCTGAAGAGCTCTTCAATCTGATCCCACCCTCTTCCTTCCGATCCCGAACGACTCGTGCCGGGCAGAGATGCCACCCCCACACAGTGGATAGCATGTTCGCGAGAACCGAACGTTTTAAACGTTCGTTTCTCTGCCGAACGATAGTGGCCTGGAACGCCCTGCCTGTGCACGTGTTTCCTCCCACATATAATCCTGGGTTCTTTAAGCGGAGCGTGAAGAGGCACATCAGTAGGTCGTCAAGTTGAGGGCCACTCTCAATAGTAATGTGTGCTGTGAGAGTGGCCCACAATCGCTAGACGTCGTCACGACTTACCACCAGGCGGGCGGCGTCAATTTGGCGAACCAAATATAAAAAAAAATTAAAAAAATAAAAAATAAAAAAGTTCTGAAAAGAATGGAATAAACTGAATATAGTAATTATAGAAGATATACCTACGTATAGTAAAACTTAAACATTATTAAATAAAAAGAGACTAGTTATCACGGCGAACTTTGTATCGCCTCAAACATAAAAAAGTATATTTTAATATTTCATATTAAAATATATAGTACTATATTATATATTTAGTCTTATATTATATTTTTAGTCTATAATTATGTTTATTTTGTATATTGTGATTCTTATTGTAAATAAATTTATTATTAATTATTATAATAAAAACGCGACGGACGGACAGACAAATTGTCGTATTAAATATATAGATAATTTTATACCTTGTAGGGAATTAGGGATACATAAAAACATAGAGTGGAAAAAATAGATTACAGTAGTTAGGAGCCAAGATAATGATCTTTTAGCATTCGTTTGAAGACAGCCAACGTTGGTTATTCACTCACAAGGGTACAGGTAAGATTTAAAACAAAAATTTATTAACGATCTACTTTAACATGAAGATCACCTATAATTTATAGCACTCAAACGTGTCATTAATTTTTTCAACAGAACTTTAGTGTAGGGTACATAACCACGGCAGTTATGACACAAACACTTGTTTAAACAACAGAACTACTATCTTCACGGCTTGAGGCTGAGATGGAATAATGCTTTTATGTATTAGTGTGACTGGGTAATCAAAACTAATGATACAATTCATATTAGATTAAGTTATTTTTTGTAGTATAGAGAACATAGAGAAGGATTCCCGGTAAACAGTGTGCCTCTGTTCTAATTCTATTCTTTAGGTGGCTAAAGTCCGCCAACGTCCTGAAGCTATCCTTATCAGGGCGTACCCGGGATTCCTGGCAAAGCACGTTAATTGAAACTAAAAGGGTATAACTAACTTTATCAAAATTAACCTATTTCAGTGTAAAGGCTTCCGTACTAAAACGTTGTTGTATTGGAGCCCCTTAAATATTTATTATATTAATTTTTTTGGTTTTTGTTTTTATAGAGGCAACATAAATACATCATCTGTGAAAATTTCTACTTTCTAACTGTCACGGTTCATGAGATTCAGCCCACGATAGACGGACGGACAGACAGCGAAGGCTCAGTTAGGGTTCCCGTTTTGCCCTATGGGTACGGATCCCTAAAAACCACGCCCAAAATATATAAGGTATGATATAAAATTAAAGCACTTCAAAAATACTTTTCTCACGATCGTAAGTATAACCTACCTCTAAATATATATATTTACAAGTACTCGTAAATCAAAATCACAATATTCCTTTCCACGTTAAAAGCACGTACTTCAATCAAGTAAACGTCCTTTTAATAAAACGTGTTGAGTAACATACTGGTACTTACTCTGTACTTATATAAGAGTATAAGTATTCAGTATGCAGCCCTACTTTTGACGATGTTAAACGACCCTCACTCGTACGAGAGTTCAAGAGGAGACAGTATCGTAAAGCGGGATGGTTTGACAAGCTATTTAAAAGGGAAGTGAGAATATTGTGTACGAGTTCCCGATGTGAAGTTCAGAGGGTGAGGTTTATTACTTTGTAAATACGTTTATTGTATGAATATAACGTTTCATGAAATCTTTTTGTTGTTTGATTTATAAATGTTTGAGTTAAGGTGTATTATAGATTGGATTTCAACCGACTGCCAAAAATGGAAGAGGTTCTCAATTCGACTGTAAGTTTTTTTTATGTTTGTTACCTCATATCTCTGGACTGGGTGAGCCGATTCTGATTTTTTTCCCATTTCGACAATTATTTGGTCCCATTTCGGTAATTTGAAGTCGTCGGTAGTTGTGTCAATTTATGACGTGTATTTTTGACATAATATATGTCAAAAATACACGTCAAAAATGCTATCAACATCAAGTTATTGAGAACTGCACGCGATGCACCTATTGATATATATTATGGATAATAAGGCTCTGTGTAATTAACATGAAGTGCTTAAAAATGCCAATAGTCTGGACGACGATATCTAATACTCGTAGACGTAGCACGTTAGAGGTTAGCAAAATTTGTGTGTTATAAATAAATATTTTTAGACATTCTTAAAATTTTCGTTAAATTTGTCGTATTTCATTACTTCGCAGAATTTTTTTCACACTATTGTATGGTGTAACAATAAAGGGTGTTTTTTTCAAAATCAACGGGTTCGATTCCCATTTAGGATTATTAGTTTTCCAAAAATCTAATGATGAGGTTTCAAGTTTCATCAAAATCGGGCTCGTGACTCCTTTGAGCATTTTTCGCTATTCGCCCTGTATATATATGTATATCCCTTTCTTTAAGAATTTTAATACCTACTGATTCATTAGTTTCTCATTAGTTCTCATGTAGCCTGAAATAAATGATAAATAAAAAACAATAAAAAAATTTAAGCTCTACTAGAACTCAAACACTTTACTATAAAACACTTCATCGCCCAATAACCCGAAAAATGTTAAGAGAATAGAAATATATCCAATATACCGGGTAACACCACGTTGGCACCGTTTCAAATGCGTCCAATCATTATTTTTATTCGTTTGGAAACAAACTCGACAATGCAACAATAACATTCCTACTGGTAAAATACAGTACATACCATTTGGAATATTCAGTATCACAGTTGTAATAATACCGTTTAGTGTGGAGAGATGTTTGGCCAAGCAGCGCTATCGGGGCTAACAATAACAAATGGGGTAGAGGAAGCCGAGTTACATGTTTCAAGATGTAGTTGCGGCAAATATTAGTACTGTTTTGATGGTATTTCTGGCTACAGAGCTAACACACGATGAACTAAACTGTTCAATATACATTGGTGGATTTAGTAGAAATACATAAATACTGGACGCAGATTGGACGTATCCTGGCAAAATAGTTCGGAATTTACTTTCAGATTACAGAATGGTTATGATTTGCTATTGAATATGGCGCCCCAGCATCCAGCACCCGTGGCGACATTCAGCAATTCAGAATCACTCAAAACACAATAACATTCCAAGTATGTAGGTAAATATTTTTAACGTGACAACGTCTTATAATTCGATGTAGCCGGCTGCACGCACGAAAAAATGAGGCGTTCCATTTAAGGCTTGAAGTGCAAGCGAGAGCGCGGAACGAGCGACAAAGAGGCACAATCGGCCTCCGCGTTCGGCAGTTATGACGTTGTCACGTTCAACTATCGTCAGTAAACCGACTTTACAGACAACGATTATTTTTTAAAATTTTTAATTGCCTTCAAATTAGCAGATTCTTAACCCTAGAAAGATAACCTACGCCTGAAAGGCGCCCACGATTGAATAAAAGCGCTGTCTTTTTCTAATGAGCGTGCATATTTAGCCGTCCTTTTTTGTCAGCTAAGTCACCGGTGTAGAGCGTCGCGGGACGGCCGTTTTTACGCGGTACATAAGTACCATAATTTTACAGTTACGACTAGGTAATGCGCTCTGGAGGTGCAAGGTATGTATGGGTTGATTGCCTGTAAACCAAATTCTATCCAAATACTCGTAATTAGTTTTTAATAAAAAAGTTACTATTATGTGAAAACATGTGCCTATAAACAGAAGACTGTTGATTTTTTGATTTTTTAAAGATATTTTTTTATTATTTTTTATATATAAATAATATAGCTAAAACTATCTTTTATTTTTAGTTCATTAGCCACACATTAAAGTTAATCAGATAAATAAATACAATTGGTAAGTATTTAATAATAAAAAATCATTTATATAATCGTGCGCCTCTGAAGCGCATGGTTATCTTTCTAGGGTTAATTCGGCTGTGTTTTTTTATCCTCATATACCTCAAAACCTCAAAATTTTAGACTGGATGAACCGATTATAATGGTTTTTTATTTGTAACCTGGCTTCCTTAACCTGGTGTCTAATCATTTCAATTTGTTCCAGACAATTTGAAGTAGAACCCGAAACCATTTTCATTATGTGGGTCCGCCTTCGGCTTTCCTTTCAAACGATTATTAAAATAATTAAGAAAGAAATTATAAATAGATTACAAAAACTGATGTCATCGGCAGGAATCGAACCCACGGCCTTTCCCTAACAGGGGGAATGCTCTGACCACTGAGCTACGATGACCGATACCGACATCATCGTTGCTTCATATCATATTCATAATTTCTTCATCGCGCTATTAAGTTTAGCGTTCGATTCCAGCCGATGACATCAGTTTTTGTGATCTATTTATATTTAATACTATATATATTTATATTTATATATATATATATATATATATATATATATATATATATATATATATATATATATATATATATATATACTTTCTTAATATTTTAAGAATAGTTTAAACAAACTCATTGCTGTTATTGCTAGAAACCTGAAACGTTGTATGGGTATTGTGTATTTACTATGCCCACAACGTGCTAAGATTAAATTATGAGAACATATTGTTTTGGGGTACCTACCCTAGTCATGCAAAGTTGAGATGTTTTTTGTTTATTTCATCGTATGGGGTGTCATTAATTTGATATTTTTAAAACATTGAGAAAATGCTAAAAGAATTTGATTAAAGAATCCGTTTGCGAGATTTTAAACTTTAAAACGCATTTTTTGTTGTTAAAAAAGGGCACCCCCGGTCTAAAAGCTAAAATAATCGACGAAGACTGGCTCGAATAATTCATGATTTCTTCCATGAAACTTCAATGAATTTTGCAGGAAAACTATAAGGGTCAGATAATTCTGTTAGTTCAGGAGTTATAGAGGCTATTATGCGTAACTACGGAACCCTATTCTATGCGTAGCCTGACACGCACTTACCCGGTTCTTTTTTTGCTTAAATTATTGTTTTAGCTAACTGTATTCGTAGAATCTACAAATGTACGGCGTTGCTTATATGAGTCTACGGCGTAGCATCTTCTACGCCGTAGCAGCTACACGAGCTGTAACTTGTACAAAGAAGCTCGAACTGTACAAAATACAATTTATTTAAATTACATATACGTTTTCATACATACATATTATGTATTATATCTACTAGAAACATCAATGTTCTTAATTTTTGTTTAAATATGAGAAATGTCAGTTATTCTATATTGTACTAAACAAAAGTAACAAATAAGTTATCAAAGGCAGTAAGTACCTATATTAAAAGTTATTTCGTGAAAAGCTTGTTACTTCAGAATTATGAAAGAACACTTCAATTAAATTTATTGAGCGAAGCGAGCGGAGCTCCTTATCAGGTGACTCAAATGCAACTCGATGTGAAATTGTTTCTCGACAACTATCCAACCGATTTAATGATTTTGTCACTCAAAAATCAAGCATTCTCAGGAGCAGGTTTTGTTTGAGACCGAATTTTGATTTAGGACCCTCAAAAAAAGTTATTGACCAAAAATATGACAATAGTCGCTTCGCTCAATTGCATGCGGCAGCGCAGTACCACGGCAGCGACCGCAGCGAGTAGTTTGTATAGATATTAGTATGAAACCGCAGTTTTTACCTAAATTTATACAAAGGTTTACGCTTGACCGAGTAACAAACATGTTCACAAACTTTCTATATTAGCAGTAGGATCTATGACATATACTTCAAGATGACGTCACAGCGTAAACCGCCACAAGCATCACGAGACATCAGACTACAAAGCTTTGATACTTTCGTGCGTCTTGTTCTGAGACATGCTCGCAGGCTTCTTGACAACGGACTAGAGAAGCCTTTGAAAAGTACTACTGTTGAGGAGATGTAAGAAAGTTAAAATATTTCAGTTGGGAACTAATGTCTCCAGCATTAAGCGTTGCTTACAAATTTTTGTTTTATCTTGCTTTAGTCTATTTTACATAGATATTCATACATAAACCTGGACTGAAGATTTCCAATGTGTAGGTTGGGATCAGAATTGACTCTATATTTTATGTACCCTGTAACGGCAATGGGATAGCCAACTATGCCCTACGTGGGACATAGGAAAATGTGGGTTTGTAATGCACCTCTGCCTACCACCTCGAGGATATAGACGTGACTAGAACAGAACAGAATAAGCCATCATGCTCTTCACACGACATTTTGTCATCGGTGAGATTCGAACGACCTTCAAGTCTAGTAGTTAGAACACATTGTGTAGACAGTTTTTCATAAAATATGTAGTTAAGCAATCAATACGTTATATTACAGGAGTCTGACAACTCGGTTCAAAGCCCCACATCTTATAATCCGACACATGTCGTCGGTAGGTGACTGCCGCGCCCGCATCTCGACACACCCCTGCCCCTACCCTGACGCTATTGCGGAGAAAATTATTCTTCATTTATTATGATTATACCATTCATGTTTACTTTATTCGTTTTCTTTTTCTATACAGGTAATCTGGCTGTAAATCCCACGGGAATGACCGGGATATAAACTGAACTTGAAATGATTGTTTTTTTTTTTTTTTTTTTTTTTATTTATTTATTATTCCATTTATACATTTTACAGCCAATAAATTTATCCTGTAAACATACATAGGTTTGTGTAGGATAAACCGTTCTCTTCTCGTTAACTTCTTCACGAAGGTAGGTAGTTCATACTTAAATACTTACTACATACAAATTAACATTGTGTAACAGTGAGTGTTGAATTTACAACTAAACAGTTTAAAAGTACCCATCATTAGTTAAAAGTACCTATATATTATGTAGGTACTAGTAAAAATCTAATAACTAATAATTTTTAAGTTAATTTTTAAGGTAATTTAAGTTAGTTAGCATGATCTGAGGTTTCTACCCACATTAGTTATTGTAAAGAATCCTGCATCGCGATAATGAAATTTGCACGCGTTTACTTATAAGCAAACACGTTCCAACCACGAATTTTGCTGTTCTCTCTGAGACAGTCTTGATAATGCCTCGTTTAGAGGCGAAACAATTGTCGACGTTTTGTTGTCTTTTTGATTCTGCGAAAAATTAATGCTATTATATAATTTAAAAAGTTTTTTCTTAAAACATTTTACTTACCATTGTTTTGATTAATATAAAATCCAACCATTCTGTATTCAAACTAAAGTCCGAGCAAAATACAAATTTAAAACCGTGCTTGTTTATGTCATTATTTTGTTTATTTAGTTGTCAATCACATTCTAACTATACGTAGAGTCTTTCACTGAAACCTGGTACCATAAATAGACTATTTAAAGCGATGCGCAGGAACGAAAAATTAAACAACTTGAGCTAAACTGTTAATTTCAGAACTTTAGACGAAATAAAATGAAAATATAATGTCTATAATTTTAACAAGATATTTTTATTCACCAGCAATTAACGTGCAAACTTACATTATATTCATTATGCAATAACCCTTAGAGCTCGGAGGAGTCTGTGAGACACCTTAGTCTACATTAACTTGACCAGGATTTATCGGTGCAAATGCCATTATTTGCTATTAACTAGAGAGTATGTTGGCGTACCTTTGCTTAGTTCATAAGCTGAGAAGTTGAATGGATGACCTAACTTTAAAGTTGTCTTCTACATGAATGGCAATTTTCTTTACAGCCGACTTCAACAAAGGAGGAGGTTCTTTCCATAACCTTATAACTTTCCACTCATATAGTCCTATTTTAATTTGTTCCCATACCAACAGTTATTTGATAGCATTCTGGTAATTTGAAGTCTTTTTTAATATATTTTTTTAAAGTAGTTGTACGTTTATATTGCGAGTATCATGGGCTCTACCAAGATCTCGTCATATCAGGAGCCGCAAGTGGTGCACATGATGTACAGAAGTATCAAGTAAGCGTCAATAGATTCGCCCCCTAAGAGGGAATTCAATTAATGTTGCCAGCCAGTCCCACGCAAATGTGTCAAACGTCGTTTGCGCGCACCATAGGTATCATTCTTCTACTCTTTTCTATAATAACTAGTACGGTGTCTTACGCGGTGTTTCGCGCCGCACCATGCCATAGGTTTTGGCCTATAACTTTTGACCCCTTAGGGCTAGGTAAATTTTTTTATTTTTTAGCTTGCCTCCAGATCGAGGGCTATCCATAGAGGGGTGAACCATCATTGGAGCTTAAGCAGTTCTCGAGAGGTAAGGGGGGACAAAAATTACAATCCCCATTTCTATATATACATAATTATGATAAAAAAACATAGATTTATTTGTTTGTTTGCATTTAATAGGATCCGTAAATACTCAACCAAAAAATCTTTAAATCTTAAATTAAGTACATTATCCCCGAGTAACATAGCTACATTTTAATCCGGTTATGTGTTCCCACGGGAATTGGGAACCAGAAAACATATCTCGCGGGTGGAGCCGGGGTCCAGCTACTCTGATGTAAGAGCAGGTGATCAGCTACTCTGATGTAAAATCAATTTCCTATATTGTCCAACTTAAAATAAATATAAAAAGTTCCCATCGATATGACTTGTGCTAAAATTGACGACGTGTGCATTGTTTTGTATCGAGCTGAAAATATAACCTTACAAAAATTAGATCGCAAATGTTAGATTCTAGGATATCACGTAAAAATATAAAAGCAACATTTTGTTCACAAAATCACGTACAGAATATAATTTAAGTTCATTGTTATTGGCTAAGTAGGTAATTTGCAATAACGCCATAAAGCCAGATATAACGCAGCCGCGGTTAATTTTCAAGTAAATTACTAAAACGACTTTAATACGGTTTCATGGGTGCCGTAATGCAGTTAAATGCGTAATTTTGACTAAATTAGAAGTCAAATCTTACCGTTTCACACATACAAATGAAGCAGGAAGACCCATGGCTCTAATTGCCTAAATATTGTCGGGGAAAAGGATTTCTGTCTTTAAATGCAAATGTAATGGAAATTGCAGCCGTTACAAAACAACTGTAATAATATGTACACTCTGTTGATATAAACCAGTTGTTATTATGAGCTCACTGATTGTGAAATTATTTGCCAGCATGATAAAATGTATGTCGTTGCTACCGTGGAAGGTGGGAAGGCCTTTGGTGTGGGACGCAACATGCGTGGACACCTTAGCACCTTCACACCTTCCAAGCACATCCGGATGTGCCGGCGCTGCTGCTGCATCGGGTGAAGGCCTTAAACGGCGTAAATATGCTAACCTAGCAGGTGATTACATATTTGAACCGTTTGGGGTTGAGACACTGGGGTCATGGGGTCCGAGTGCTCGCCGCCTTTATAGAGACATTGCTAAACGCCTAATCGATGCTTTTCAGGACCAGAAGGCTGGCTATTTTCTGGCCCAAAGAATAAGTATCGCCATCTAACGTCGCAACACAGCCAGCATTCTGGGAACCTTCCCAGTCGGCAATGACGCGGAGGATTTTTTAAACGATATTTTGTAATGTAAATATTTTTAGTCTATAATTATGTTTTTTTTTTTTTTATATTTGGTTCGCCAAATTGACGCCGCCCGCCTGGTGGTAAGTCGTGACGACGTCTAGCGATTGTGGGCCACTCTCACAGCACACATTACTATTGAGAGTGGCCCTCAACTTGACGACCTACTGATGTGCCTCTTCACGCTCCGCTTAAAGAACCCAGGATTATATGTGGGAGGAAACACGTGCACAGGCAGGGCGTTCCAGGCCACTATCGTTCGGCAGAGAAACGAACGTTTAAAACGTTCGGTTCTCGCGAACATGCTATCCACTGTGTGGGGGTGGCATCTCTGCCCGGCACGAGTCGTTCGGGATCGGAAGGAAGAGGGTGGGATCAGATTGAAGAGCTCTTCAGAACACTCGCCGTGGTAAATACGGTAGAATGCGGCCAAGGAAGCTATTGTTCGGCGCTGAGCTAGCGGCTCAAGGCTTCCCGTTACCTCCGGACAACCAATAATACGGATAGCCCGTCGCTGCATAGCGTCGAGAGCGTCCAGCAGATACTTCGCGGAGCCGTCCCAGAGGTGAGAGCAGTATTCGACGCAGGGTCTAATCTGCGTCTTGTACAGCAGACACCTCTGGTCCGGTGTAAAGAATCTCTTTACCTTATTCAGTATTCCTAGTTTCCGCGAAGCTAGCCCTATACATCTTTCGATGTAGTTTTTATTATTGAGCTCTCGACGAACGTCTATGCCAAGGATATCAAGGTTGTTCTTCATTGGTAATAATGCATTCTGAAGAGAGGGTAGGGGAAGGAAAGGGGATTTCTTCGCAGTAAATGCACACGCCTGTGTTTTGCGGGCATTGAACTCGACCAGGTTCTCGGTACCCCATTGAGAGATACTGTCGAGGTTACGGTCGAGATCAGCCACGAGTCGTCGTCTCTCCTCCTCAATCTCAGATCGCCCCGCCGTCGGACGAACCGAGTAACTCCCGTGCAGTGTGCTGTCATCTGCATAGCAATGAATGTTCCCGAGGGATAGCATATCATTGATATGCAGAAGAAAGAGAGTTGGTGATAGTACGGACCCCTGCGGTACCCCGGCATTCACTTGCAAGAAGCGAGAAGCCTGGCCATCGCAGAGGACCCGCACTCGGCGCTCGTTTAAAAAGCTGGCAATCCAGCTGCACAGTTGAGGAGGTAGACCATATGCCGGAAGCTTGGAAAGGAGCGAAGCATGCCAGACCCTATCGAAGGCTTTGGCGATGTCCAGGCTAATAGCCAAGGACTCGCCGTGCCTTTCCATAGCCCTACCCCAGACATGCGTTACGAATGCCAGAAGATCACCCGTTGATCGCTTTGGCCTGAAGCCGTATTGTCGATCATTGATTAATGAGTGATCCTCTAGGAATTGCATGAGCTGCTTATTTATAAGGAGCTCAAGCACCTTGCAAATGACTGAGGTGACAGCTATGGGTCGATAGTTGCCTGGATCGGACCGATCCCCTTTCTTGGGGATCGGTTGTACGTTCGCCTCCTTCCAGACCTCCGGCACGAGCCCTGAAGAGTATGACAGGCGGTACAGACGCGTTAATACTGGAGACAACTCAGCTGCACATTTTCGTAGCACCACCGCCGGAATGCCGTCAGGGCCACTGGCTTTCCGCGTGTCGAGTGACCGCAGCACTGCCCGTACATCACATTGCCTGATAACAATATCAGGCATTGTGTGGCCACAGTTGGCGATGGCGGGGGGCTGCAGGCCACGGTCGTCGACCCGGGAATTAGCCGCAAAGAGGTCTGCGAGCATATCCGCTTTCTCTTGGGCTTTGTGAGCCAGTGTTCCATCTGGGTAACGCAGCGGTGGCAGCGAGGGCTGACAAAAGTTAGATTGCACGGCTTTGGCCAGTTGCCAGAATCCACGGCTGCCCGTGGGATGGGAAGTGAGCTCCTGACCAAGCCGCGCGACGCGCTGGGCATCCGCTCTCTTACTCGACTTTGTGGCCCGGTTGTACGCTGCTTTGAGGTGGCCCACGTTTGGGTCGCGCACAGCCCGGGCCCTGATCCAGGCGCGATATGCCGACTGTTTTTGTCGAACAGCTTTGGCACAATCTCGCCCGAACCAGGGACGGGCTCTGCGGATACTGGCGACATCAGTGAAAGGGATGTAATAATCCATCCCTAAACTGACCTCGCCAGCAATAGCAGAAGCACTATCCGATGGAGCCTTTCCTACAAAGCAGCGCTGGCTCCAGGGGACGGACGCATAATAATCGCGTAGACCGTCCCAATCCGCTGACGAGTAGTGCCATAGTCGTCGTGACGTTTGTACAGGACGTGCAGGAGGTGACACCTTCATGCCAGCGTGAACAACACAGTGGTCGGAACTACCCAGTGGGGCTCCTACCGAAACACTGTACTGGGCTGGGCGACTCGTCAGCAGTAGATCCAGCAGAGCGGGCGCGTGATCTGACCTGTCTGGTATCCGGGTGATCCCGCATACCATCTGGGTCAGACCGTGGGAGAGAGCGAACGCATGGGCGGCTCTACCCGCATGATCAGTCTTGAGGGACCCCAGCCATTCAATGTGATGGCCATTGAAGTCCCCCAGAAATACTAGGTCAGCGTTCGGGAACCGCACCTGCGCTTCATCAGCCGTCTCGCTGAGGTACTGGAAGAGCTTTGTTGTCTCAGAATCCCCTGTGTGGGATCGGTAGACGCACACGTAGATCTGGCTCATAGAGCCATGGTCTACGTGCAGCCAAAGGACGGAATTGGAGGGGTTCTCTAGGCAGCGCAACCGGCGGCAGCAAACATACGCCCTAACGAACACGCACACCCCGGCTTTGTCTCGAAATTGTTCCTCGATGACATAGCCGGGGTAACACAGGTAAGACGTGTCGTCAGGGCGGCGTATTTGTGTCTCCGTGAGGAACATCACAGCGGGCCGTGCCGTCTCAAGGTGGTGGTGGACGGTATCGAGGTTCGCATGGAGTCCACGGACGTTAGTGAACTCCACCTCGAAATGTGAAGTTGTGGGGTTTCCTAGGGCCGCTGTGTAACGTTTATTTCTTTTTTGTTGCACTGCCATTGTAGATTTTGAAGAAGAAGCGTGAAGACAGGGCGACATCTGGTGCAGCAGTAAGTGACAAAGCGCAGGGGCTAGCTTTGTCTAGAACCGTGTGGTTAGGTCGGAGCCGACTCGCCGGACGGAAGGGCTCCCAAACCCCCCTGATGCAAGGCCGCCGCTACCCCACACCGGTTACCACCCGGAGCGGCGATCCCACATCAGGATTATGCGCAACATGTGGGGCAGCCTCCTGGGGTGGTTGGCCCCAGGCGGGCCCCATGACTGTGTTGCGGGCGGCCGCGGCAACGCCGTTGCTAAGGGTCTCCCTGGCCGGCGAATCGACCCACACCACCCACACTAGACTCCGTTTCGCCCCCACTGGTCCCATGCCTGCTGCACCATACATCGCCCCGGGCCCGGCGGTGCAGCTGCTGAACCCCTAACGCAACCCAGCCTGGGCTGGGTTACTTGGGGGGCTTTAGCACAGCTGCACGGTGGTACCCCCCCGGACCAACACTGTTGTACCACCTGGTACCCACGTAGGGGCCGAAGCCTCTCCATAGGTACCGTAAATTAACGAGCCTCGTCCGTTTATCAGCAGGTGCGCCACTAGCAGGTGAGGTCGCTGGGGCCCTATAGATGTTGGTAGAGCCCCTTTGCACCCAATTTCCAACCCAATGTGCGTTTATTTTGTATATTGTAATTCCTATATGATAAAATCTAAATATCGTACATTTTTAAAGTTTGTTTGGATACTACATTTTGTCGGGGCTTGGGGCGATCGGCTGGCCACTCACCGCCTTGACAGAAGCAGGCCAGGAGGGTAGCATGCTGTCAGCTTCCACCCACTCACTAAGCCATACAAAACCCGAGGCCTAAAGAGGCAGGAGGACACCCAACCACCTTCTGAAGCGGATGCCATCGTCTAGGGGTTTCTTTCCGAGGGCGTACCTGAAGCGTCCGGCAGTTGAAAACAGGGATTAAAAAAAAGAAGGAACTTTGTTAACCAACAAAGTAACTGACGAACCGTGTGCCAGTAAAATGCCTCTGACTACCCCTCCGGGACAACAGGCGTGTTTAAAATATTCAGTACCAAGTGAACATGTCTCGTATAATAAGCACCTAAGTAACGCTCGTATTTGAGAACCGTTCGCAAGACTTCTCAAACTTCTACTCCACACGTTTAAATTTGAGAATATCTAGAGTCTGGAGTAGTTTTCTGTAAAACGAGGTTAAGTATTCAAACCAACAAGCTCTGTAAACCAAGATTGAGAGGGTTAATTAAAGTTTTATTAACTCACTAGTTGAAGCTCGCGGCTCTAGCCGCTTAGATTAGATTTCTCGTTCCAAATCGCCACCACAAGAATATTCCTTTAAAGGCACTGTGGAAAATACGAGTACAAAAATATACTAAACTGGGTGATGCACATGGCAGCTGCAATGCTTATGTTATGGCAATAACCTTTTTCCTGCTGTCCCAATTTGCCAAAATCAGACAATGTGTAGAAAAAGTTACGTAAGGAATGTATAGGAGTGTTATCAGTTTCGTCTAGTTGACCGAGCGAGCGAAGCGTCTCAGTTTGAACTCGAGGACTGGCCGATTTGGCGTTGTTGGTATGTGTGTCAGTTCCGGTCTACAGGCCGCATTTTTCAGCCGATTTTCATGAAATTTGGCACAAGTGTTCTTTGTTGCAAGGCGCAACTTTTTTAGAAGGGATTTTTCGATTGGGGGGGGAAATGGGGGAGAAATAGGGGGAAAATGCGAAACGTTATTTTTCACAGAACCACTAGTTATTATGAATTAATAGAATACAGAGTTTAACACGTTTACGCCAGCGTTTACTTGTAATGTACAGAAAAAATCACGCCACCGTGAGAGACACTATTAATTTTAAGGTCCCGGCGTGAATATGTAAAAACGGTTCTTTATTAGGTATTTATTGTGTTACTTTCCACTATCATAAAGCGACCTTGTCCGTCAGTTCCAAACATTATTAAATTAAATCCTCAGATTAGATTTTATTCATCCGTTTATCTGCGGATCCTTTAGAATTACTTAGCATCATGAAAGGGTTGCCTCAAATTATCATGGTTTTAATTAACTTAATATTACTTAACTAATTAAGAATTTTTACGATGTAATTACTTGGAGTTTGGGATGTGATAACCGCAACTATAGTTAACCGTTATTAGTAACTTTAATACTACATGGGGCACACTAAAAGTTTTGCACTCACACAGTTCGCGAAAGACGACCCAAAAGCCGTGTTCTCCTACATCATGACAACGCTACTTCACACACGGCCAACAAAACAACGTCATTTTTAGGTTCCGAAAAAGTACAACCCGTCACCCATCCTGCGCATAGCCCCGACCTAGCACCCTGTGATTTCTGTATTTTCCCCAAAATCAAAGATTTGATGAGAGGTTTAATTTTACCAACTCCGAAGGCAGTGATAGCATTCAATCAGCACGTAGAAAACATGCCTTCAAATCTGTTGTCCTCCTGTTTTAAAAAAGTTTTGAAGAGCAGAGTATTTTGAAAAGCAATAAACATAATATTTTGGTTTTAAAATTTTGTTTTTTTAAGTTACGCAAAACTTATAGTGTGACCTACGTATGCACTATAAAACATGGAATAAGATTTATGAAAACAGGAAAAAATGCAGAAAAAACGAAATTATGATAAAGCAACAACAAACGGGAAAAAAGGAAGAATACGAGCCCAATATATAGGTAAGCACAATTTCATCATGATGCTTTGTGTCAAATAAGTGAAAAGTTTTCCAAACGATATTCAAATATTCAGCCTCACTTGCTTCGGATAAATGCAAAGTTAGACGCTAACATGCATTCACTGTCGGCGAGCCCGCATGCATCATTTACATAGAAGACAATGGCATCGATCCGTGGTATGCGCAAAACGTAAAAATTGACCCGCTGATGCCGCCTGAAATGTTGCTAAGCAAATGGGGCTTTGCATAATGCATCACAACTCACTGTTATTAAAAATCCAATCACTGTTTTATTTTAAGGGTTTCGTATAACAACTCAAGATTATTTCCTTATACCAAAAGACGTGAACAGAGGAGTTTGTTATATCTACCTCTGCCCATCAATGGTGATAAGCACATTACTTTCTTGCATTTGAATTCGGTTGATTGGCTAGAACCTCATTCGTCTGCTAGTAGGCAGACTTAAAACCCAGAGATTTGAACCCTTTAGCTCACTGTTTACAGTACAACATTATATTAACAAATGGCTCAAGGCTATTAATGAGTGATGTTTAGTCATTGTGTCTATGCGAGCAGCAATTACAAACAGCTGCACTTATTGTTATTTTCATGGAATTGGAATGAAGAATGATCTGAAACCCTTAGCAAGTAATGGACTACTTTTTATGGTAAAAAACCTTTCCTGCTAAAAGGGTGGAGATTTACTAAATATTTTAGATAACTTTGTACTGTTTTCTTCAAAACGTTTTTTTTCTCTTTATCAAACCTAGAAAAATAAAATATTGTTGCGTAGTAAATATTTATCCGACCGGTACAAGTTGACAAATAAAAAATGCTGATTCAGATGCATTTACAAGATTATTTACAATATCAAGAAGGGTGACGGTGCCCGAAGCAAGTGATTTACATTTACACAACATGACAAGTACACTTGAGACGTTCGCATTTTGACATGTTTACACATTCACATTTGTCCCATGTAATCGCGATGTCACCCGTTCGGTGAAATCGCGATAGGTGTTAGTGTAAATATTTCATAGCGACACAGTGCGAAAATCTGATCGTGTCACGAATATATGAGTCCCGGCGCTGTTGTTGTGTGTCAAACCCAAGGGACATATTCCAAACAAGTGTGGTAAATGACGTGGTACAAAATTTTATTCGTTTCTAATACTTTTACGACTTCTGTGAGCAAAATTTTTGGATTACCACTCAATATTTTACAGACAGTCTTGTAGGTAGAATAATGCCGTAAGGTGAAACCGGTCTTTAAGTAACTAAAAGTATTTTTGATAGGTACTGATTATACCTAATACCTTTCTATTTTCTTTTCAATGTATATTACCTCAGGAAATTTAACAACCTTACCATGTTTTCTATTGGACTGTATATAACTGAAGGGAAGAATTAACGCCCTTTAAAAACCAATAAAGTTCAAGAATTATGTATAGCTATAAAACCAACCTATTAACTTCCCTGTCACGGCAACCATTACTCGTTCAAATTTTATGGTTCATCATCATAAACAGCCTGTACTTGCCCCCCTTTTTTAATCTCAGATTATAGACAGCGTTCCTTTGCCTCCTAAACATGAATGAAATCATTTACATTCTGAACTTAACAGCTACTTAAGATTAAGTGAACTTCGTGTCTCCAAACAGGCCTCTACGGGGCACTCGTAAATAAAATTTTATTGCGAAAATTCACATTCGCGTCTTCCTTAAAATAAATTTTATATCTACGAGTTATCTTTTGTACACAAAAATTGACGAATCCGTTCTATGTTCCTGTCCAACTTGTAAGCTACGAGTATCTAAACGCGACCTTCGCCGAATAAATTCTTGTCAATAATGTCATTATTCAAGGCCCTACAAGAGTAGTAAAGTTTCTCATACGTAAATACGTTGCCTTGGCCTTGTTTATTTTATTCTGTCGTACCTTTTACTTTACATATTTATTAAATCCATTAACAATTAAGTTATTTATCAGTATTTTACATTTTACGACATAATATGTGTCTAAAATCGTATGGTTAACATGTCGTACAGTATTGTTGACTTATACCCCAGTGGCTCAGGCGTATGTCCTTGGGCCAATCATGGAACTGATGCGCAAAGTTGTGTTCCGAATTAGATTAGAGAGGTCCCTTCCTGCTACGTGATAAGGTGTACATTATACATTAATATTATATTATATACAGACAGAATGTTGAACCTAATCATGCTATTATAGAAACTCGGTTGCTTTTTGTACATAACATTATTAAGATCAGTCCAAATTGTTTCTACGTGGTGGTTAAATAAACATTACAGTTTTATACGTAGGTCACACTATAAGTTTTGCGTAATTTAAAAAAACAACATGTTAAAACCAAAATGTTATGTTTATTGCTTTTCAAAATACTCTCCTTAACATTTTAAAATTTTTTTCATGCGATCGAACCATTTTTTAAAACAGGAGGACCACAGATCTGAAGGCATATTTTCTACGTGCTGATTGAACGCTATCACTGCCTCTTCGGAGTTGGTAAAAGTGAATCCTCTCATCAAATCTTTGATTTTGGGGAAAATACAGAAATCACAAGGTGCTAGGTTGGGGCTATGAGCAGGATGGGTGACGAGTGTACTTTTTCGGAAGCTAAAAATGACTTTGTTTTGTTGGCCGTGTGTGAAGAAGCGTTGTCATGATGTAGGAGAACGCGGCTTTTGGGTCGTCTTTCGCGAACTTTTTCTAACACCCTGGGTAAACAAATGGTAGAATACCACTCGGCATTAACACTCTTTTGATCTTCAAGTGGCATTGTACAGATGGGACCCGTAGCTGAGAAAAAAAATGCGATCATTTTTTTACCTACGTTTCTCGCCTGCCACACTTTTGTTGGCTTGTTCTCATTTTCAAACACCCATTCACAAGATTGCTGTTTTTTTTCGGGTTCAAAACAAAAAAGCCACGTTTCGACTCCTGTGACAATGTCATAAACAGCATTAGAATGTCCGTGGTCGTACTTCAGTAGCATCTGTGAGCACCATTCCACACGAACCCGCTTCAAACGACAACAAAGTTTCCGAACTTTCAATTCTTCGTGTAAAATTTTCTGGATTTGACTCAAACCATTCCCCAATAGTCCTCGAATTGTCTCATAGGTAATCCGCGGGTTTTCTTAAATTAACCGCTTAACAATAGCCACATTATTTTCATTGACAGCAGTTGAAGGCCGCCCTTCACGAAATTCGTCATGTAAAGAAACTCGACCTCTCTCAAATTCAGCAAACCATCGCCTCAAGGTGCTCAAACAAGGTGCTTCCTTCCCAAAAGCATTTTGAAGACGAGTGGCACAGTCTTGCGGAGAGAGAAAACTTTTAAAATCATAAAAAATCATCTATCTAAAATCTTTTCGACTTAATTCCATTTTCGTTGCATACGTAGAACTTTGATGTGTGATAAAAAAACAATTGACAAATGATTTCCCGCCAATTGTTTTTTTATTACTAAGAAGGTTGCAACGTTTAAAAAAATATAACATTCGAAATTCAAATAGTTCCGATTAGCTAGAAGTGCAAAACTTTCAGTGTGCCCCATGTACTATACAACGTGTTTCATATTAGTGTGGTCATATTTGACCCTCGTTACACATGCGCGTTGAGTTAACTATACGCACGGACAAAATTGCAAATACAAGTTTAGTTAAAACTTTTAAGGTGTCATGTAAATTTAATTGCTTTGTTCATTTAATCGATATTTTATAAACCCAACACTACCTAGGGTCAAATTTATTCGTAAGGTTCAGTCCTCTTCGATGAATCGTAAACAACTCTTATTTCATATGCTCCTGGTACAGAATACTATTTTGTAGTAATGATAGGTTGTGGACTTTAAAACAACAAAAACTAACCGATTTCATTGTGCATGTCATCCTGGTAGATAGGTAGGTACCGTGTTCCAGAATAAACACAACTAACTCACTAATATCACGATACTTAGATAAATATTATTGAATTTAATAAAAAATACACTTCCTACCTCTAATAAACACAAAACTAAAAAGTAGGTACTAAAGTAACGGCTCGAAATGTTCGCCGCCTTGATCAATGCACAGTTGGGTCCGTCGCATCATGCTGGCAGTTACATTACACAGCATGTCTGGAGTTACACTGCTAAATGCATCAAATATTTTAGACTCCATATCTTCACGCGTGAGACATACCGCACTGTACACTTTGTTTTTGGCATAGCCCCACAAAAAAAAGTCAAGTGGTGTGAGATCCGGTGACCTCGGAGGCCAAGGTATGGGACGTCCGATCCACTGGTTAAACCGCTCATCTAAATACGCCCGTACATCTCTCGCATAATGTGCTGGCGCCCCGTCTCGCTGGTACATCATATTTGTGTACAATGTTACAGGCAAGTTTTCAAGTTCGGGTTCTAAGACGTTTCTAAGGAACGCGAGGTAATTTTCACCATTTAGCGAACTCGGTAGCAAGAAAAGGACCAATTAAAATATCTCCGATTATTCCCGCCCAAATGTTAACACGTCACTGATGCTGAAAGTTGTTTTCTGCAGATGCGTGTGGGTTCTGATGAGTCCATACATGTTCGTTATGTTGGTTACTGATACCAGCACGAGTAAAAGATGCTTCATCGGTCCATAAAATACGGTTCGCGAAACTAGGGGATCGTTGTGCTTCCTCTCGGTACCACTGGCAAAAGTTGAGACGTGGTACGAAATCAACCGGTGTCAGTTCTTGGGTGTGCCTGAAGTGGTACGGATGTTGACCATCTGCTTTTAGCACGCGCCATACTCTCAAATGATTCATTCCCAGAACAATTCCAGCGCGGCGAGTACTTGTTCTGGGATTGGATTGAAAATGCTCGAGAATACTTTCTTCTTGCTCTGGTGGTACAACAGATGGTCTGCCTTCTGAGCGGGAACCACGGAAAGAACCAGTGTCATGTAAACGGTTCACCATTTTTCGGAAGCACTCCACAGATGGTAACCGCCGCCGTTCACCTTCGAGTCTATTGTCCACAAATCTTTCTCGATAAAGGCGACGAGCTTCACGCAGACTGCCATCGGCTGCCCCGACGCAAAGTATCATTTCATAATATTCACTATTACTTAAATACGCCATGATCGATTAACACAGATTACTACGTACGCCTAATATCAAAGTTTACTTGCAACTGAAAAGAAATTAGATAGTTGTAAGTGTTGCCCAAGTGCAATGTCTTATTTCCTTGAATTACGTCGTAATTTTGGTAAAAATCTAATAAAAGTACCAAGTAGGTACTTAGTTTTATTTATGAAAAAAAGCTAGTAGGTAGGTACCTACTAGCTTTTTTTCATAAATAATACAAAAACAATAAAAATTTTATACTAGGTAGTATAAAATAATTTAAGAGATAAATAATAACATAATTATTATTTACCATAAACACAGGATATTTCCCTAAGACCTATGAAATAAAATAAAATTTTTGAATGCCAGCGCGGCGTCGCTCGCATGATAGTATGCATGTAAATACATTTCGAAACCTACTTAAACCCATTTAAAAAAAAACCGCTTCAAGATCCGTTGCGTAGTTTTCAAGAACTAAACATACATTAGAACAGACAGACGGAAAAAGCGACTTTCTTTATCCATGTAGTCTAAGATTAGTAATTTATTACCAATTGCTAAAATGAACAAATATCCAGCATAAAAAAAGCTAATAAAGTCCCCGTTTAAGAAGAACATTGCGTTAACTTGCAACACCGGAATAATATGGGTTTTGCGGTAAAATTTACGTGTTGTGACGTGTACGTCTTTGATATATGCCGACATCGCTACTGATACCTAGTTTCTTCAAAGCGGCTCCAATCAAAAAAGTGGGCGGTTCTCTTTGTAATTTTTAGGGGTCCTTAAGATACATATTAGTGAAACTGACACCAACACCTCCTACTTTTTCTGATATCCTCGTTCAACCATACAAGTTGCCACTTTTAGCGATAATGTTTTATGAACTTTTATGCATCACATTATCATGACGAATCGAGAACCTAAGTACCTACTCTTTTTTAAAGTCGGTCAAAAATAACCAAACGCCTTGCAGATCATTTACTTCATGGTAAATGAGTCGAAAGAGAGTTCACGATATGGTAGTGCAGTGACTGGCATCCACGATCTCTCTATCCCGAAACTGAATACCTACATACTACTATACTATACTATACCCACCAGCGTTCTCAACAGCTACAACATAAACTTCTACACAAACAGCAGTTGTATTTTAAATATCTGTGCGGAACCAATTTATAAAAAGTGTAAATTTAAGGAAGACAAGAACATAAATGTTTCTTCTCTTTTCTTCGACAGCAAATGCGTTGCTCCTGGTATTTGAGTAGGTTGACAACAAATTATGTGTGAGTTGTGACATTCACGACAATCACGTGATACATAAATTCATAGAAAAACTTCAAAAATAACTTTAGTAGGCACTCTTTATTTTGACCCCCAGGTTGTGATTCGGAAACTATTTTGTATGATAACTATTGATAAAGTAACTTTATCTGTTGGTTAAAATTTTGAGTAACAACGAGACTGTCCGAATCTATTTCACTGTTTGGCAAACCTACTTGAGGTCAAATCTAGAGTTCATTCTAATCATATGTTTATTTTGTAGTGCAGTCTTAGAGCTTCATTTCAATGAGCTATCGATAAAAAGGAAAATTTATCGACTACGTCATTATAAGTCAATATTTTATTAAATTAATTAAAGACCCCGCGCAATATATTATTTAGGCCCTACCCAATGCAACCTTGAGATATGACCACACTAATATGAAACACGTTGTATAAATATGTAGTTTTACATTTTAATAAACTATTTGCTGATGTAAATACGGCCGTTGAGTGAATCGTAAAATTCACCTTTATCCTTCTTATTGTAAAGACATTTGTTTTGCAAGTAAATCAAGATTTACTCTCAACAGTGCACGCCCATAAACGTCCATAGCAAATGTGTGACTTGTTTATTGCTTCAAGGTAAGCGCATAGGATATTATGTATAAAGCTAGAGCGCCTTCAGTTCGTTTTATTTTTACAAGTCAATATACTCAAATTTATGTAATTTTGTAAATATTCTATTGAACACTCTAAAGGCAACTCTAGAATATCCAATTATATCATGTTAGAATTGCATTACACTAGATCCACTAAATAAGGTCTATTCTTATATTACCTTATTAAACTGTGTGCTTATACTACTACTCTCTTGAGTAGTAGTATAAGCACACTTTAATAAGGTAACTCAATGGACAAAGGCAAAAGAACGGAAGTGAATGAGTGCTACTTTCACTATATAGCCTTCGTCACCGGGTCTTCATTTACGTGAAACCAAGAAAAGTGAATAAAGTGAATAAAGGAAAATACCACTTAGGCTATATCGTTACTTATGCGATCAAATTCCGAAAACGACCTTCATAAGTTTAAGAGCATCCTTATAAATTATGTAAAATCTAGCCGAATCTTAAATGAACAGAATCTTAATCTCATAAGAAGATAGTATATGTTCTTAGTTGGAATAATCCTTAGATTCTAGTCCTTATTTCAATAAAACACCCCGTAAAACTTAGACAGCACAAATGAACAGCTAAACTTAATGGCGTCATATGCATACAGAGGTGGCCGTTAACCTACCCTAACGGCCCACAAACTACCCAAAGAGGGATTTCGAAAGTCTTTCAGAATCTCCATTATGTTTTGCAGCGACATTAAAGATCGTAGTGCTTGGATAAACTATGTTTGGAATTGTTTCGGTCGGTTTCCAAAATAGTTTGGGTGGTATCACATGCGTCGAAGAACTCGCTCGAATTGGTTATGTTTGATGTTGTAAGATTCAAATGGGATTAAATAAATAATAATAATCTGCTAATAGCAGAGTTGCCGGCAATTTGGCATCGTTAGCCCAATATTCATATTCAAGAATTAATGTTTGTCTAAATAACTAAAGCATCAGCTCAAGACAGCGTCTGTGAACATATTACATTGAGTTTACCAAAATTATAGGGTATATGTAAACTGATGACGCGATAATTTACTGTAAAATTTTTCAAATTTCCAATACTCTCCGAGTGCTTCTGTCGATATGAGCATGTAAAGGTCACGGTAATAGTTTACCATCATCTTGTTTCAGTATTAATACCACTCATGAAGTCGGCATTTGCCTGCAATGTTTCTCCGCGGTGAACTAAAAATATTTTAATTTTATTTCAAAGACATTAAAATCATGCTTTTACGCTGGTGACAAAAATATCCTTCGTATTTACAACGTAAACAAGTATAGTGTCAAGTTTCTTCGAATATAACTCAAAAGGAAAATAATCGTGTTTATTTTTGTTTGCTTCTGAATTCTTTGTTATCATTTAATTTTTTATATTTATTGTATTATTGAAAATGGTTTTTATATACTGACAAATTTACTTAACAAAATTACATTGTTTATACGAATACCACAAGGGTGGAAACCGATGTGCTGTTATTGCTTGTTATTGGTTAAAATAACTATTTCTTTGATTTAAATGTCTTAAGACCTTAGGTCAGGTGTAGTCTGTTCTCGATTAGGTGAAATAGGCGCGGGACCATTACCTTCTAACTGACACAGGTGCTTTCCGGCTATGGTTGCTTCGGAAAGTACCTGTCACTAGGAGGGAATCGGGTCCCGCCTGCCATCACTGCGATTCCGGTGAGGATTCGGCACATCACACTCTCGAGGTCTACGCGGCCTGAGACATGCAGCGCCGTGAACTCACCGCCGCAGCATTTGGAGTCGACCTGTCGCTATCGGGGATCCTACTTTTCAGGGGTGGTAGCGACAGTTGTTATACCGCGGTCACTACAGCAAGCAGAAGCAGCAGAGCGGATCAGATAGGAAAATCCCCTCGCGATCCACATCGCTGACGACGGCAAACCTAAAGGGGTGGTGTGTTTACGCGCGCCATATTCCGCCTTACGATTCTTCCACCTGCAGTAGTGCCTCCCGCAAGGAGTGTTGCCCATGTGTGCTGGGCATCACTATTTTAGAAAACGGCCAGTGCTGAGTGGATTATTGACGTGATGCTTTATCCCCCGATGGTCCACTCAACAGGCGCAGAGTATGGCACACGGCAGGTTGTTTTTAGTGGGTGGAAGCCCCACATGCCCGACCACACACACGCACACGCCACGCGCACACATACACACACACATACACACACACACACACACACACACACACACACACATTAATATTGTATTACGCCAATTCAACCTAAAATTAATTAATTTACTAGATATTATGATCAAACTGTGAGACACACAAAAAGATGATCAGTTTTGTATTTGTGTAATGGTAGCGGCAGAGCACTGACTTCCAAGATACAGGAACACCTAGTTTGGGCGGCAGGGTTTATGTTGCTAGTGTACAACTGCTCTAGCACCAACATTCACGTCTTATTTGTAACAATTTGTTTGTGCATTTAGTTTGTTATATGTACCTACAGTGTTTTCCTTTGTATAAGTGTATTGGTGTCCAATAAAGCTTTTTTTTTTACCTAGGTTTTGGTCAGGCGCCATCGCGCTTCCTTGAGGTTCTATATTGCGTGAGTGAGGGCATGCATGGGTGGAAGCCCTATGGTGCTATGGCACTCGATGAAATTTTGATAGAGTGCGTTATAGAGGGAATTAATTAGCTCAAAATTGGAAAGAGTGGTACGTACTTTATGGCTATAATATAAGGTACAGTAGTGAACTGAATCAGCATTACGCTGCTCATAACTTAACAGGTTTTTATATTTTGTTCATAAAGAAAAGAAATAAAAACTAAAATATACAAGAAAACCTTTACAAAAGTTTGTTAAAACGTTTCTGCAATTACCTAGGTAGGTTCTTGTCTGTAATGAGAGAACTCATCTAACTTTCAACTTATAAAATCCTCTTTGAGCAACTTAAATTAATTTCTCTGATACTAAAGTTATGGTCCGAGAGCTGTTGATGTTACTGTCGAAATTAGTTTTTTACAATAACAATGAAAACGAAAAGTATCAACACGAGTAAAAAAATAAAAAGTATATATATGCACCTTACTTATTGTCAAAATATCTTCGACGGTATAATTAATTGCCGGTGGCAATCCCTGTAAATACTCGTACAAGAACTACCACCGGCGGAATTCGCTTTTCAAATGAATTCTAAATAAGGTTCTGAATTCATCGGAATATATTTTCTTTCTAAAAGGCTGCAATACATATTACTTTCAGATATACATATATACTGATAATACGTAATTATAATTACGCCTAAATATATTTCCAGCACTTTCTTTTTCTTCGTCTTTTCTTTCGAGTGCACACCTGAGGCGCCCGGCAATGAACGTAGAAAGGGTTGCGGCCTTGGGCCGCGGACTTTAAAAAAAAGGCAGGTGGTTAATGACACACCAACATTTTGTCAGTACTGTTTTATACATATGAATTTAATTTTATTATATCAGAGACATGTTATTTTTCTTGTTAAATTTAATACCATGTCTAACATTTTCAGGTAACATTTACCGCCAAATTGGCAAGAACAGTAAGCGGCTTTCAGGCTCCCGTAATCTTTTTAATGTGCTTAGATGTGGCGTGTCGTAACGAGGCAAAGGCAAGGCTTCTTCTGCCAATGTGGATTTGTACTGTCAAAATTGTGATATGAACTCTAGAGATGAATTTATCGCTGGTTCTCAGTTTGAGCTGGGTAAAGGCAACAGAATAATTCAAAATCTATTTTATTTTTACATTATTGTTATTATTTTTACATTAATTCGCTTCCGTCCGTATGTATGGTTAAATCTTAAAAACTACGCAACGGATTTTTATGCAGTTTTCACCAACGGATAGAGTGGTTCTCGAGTAAGGTTTTAAGTTTACAATTGTCATGCGGCCGAAGCCGTGGACGTCCCCTAGTAACAATATAAATCACAATTAGGATTCATCTTAGGCCAACCTTACTTTCTGTATAAAACTTGCCATTGGGCTATCCAGTAAAACAGAAGAAATCCCTGCTATTTCTTTATGTAACTCTTAGAGTGTTTTACATTACCCGGCCCAAAATATTGGTGTTAAAATATATATTCGATATACCTACCTACATACAGTTTTAATTTAGTTTTAAGATTATAAATGTGAATATTTATCGTAGGTACCTATGTAGTTTAAAATGTATTTTGTATTTCAATTGTACACTATTTTACTAACCCCGATCCCCGCATATCGGTCAATGCAGCGGTCACCGATATCTGACCGGCTAAAGGTGAATGCACACTTAACCGAGCCGAACGCGTCGATAGAATCGTCTGAACCTCGAAGAAGATAGTGAAGAAACGCTCTTATTCTACCGTTGTATTTTTAAGTTTAAGATTTCAGTACACATACTTGAGGCGCCATAACTTTCAATATTTCACTGGAATATTAACTCCAAGTAACGTAAATTTAAAAATTAAGACACTGAAGCTGTTGGCTTTGTTCCAAATTACAGTTCCTATGTAAATATTGTTTTTATACGGAAGCAAGTGACCACAAGGTTTGCCTGCAGGTGACACCTGCGTCGTGCCGGGTGAATATCAAACGAAGCGTGTCCGGGAGCCTCGGGCTGTTACACCGTCACACCGGACCGGCTCGTACTCCCGTAGATACACCAAGCTACAGTCGTGTGGATGTGGTAATGATTGTCGAAGAGTGCCAACCAGCTGCAATACGAATTAACCAATGTGACCATTTGTGTGTTATTTGATCATTTGATTATTATTTTATCGAATTCTAACGTACTTGACCTTAAAGTATAATAAATATAAAATAAATAAATAAAAGTGTTTATCAGTTCTTGTTTACAAACTAAAACATTTGATAGTTGTAGATGGTGTAAACAATATGCAGTAGTTTAGAGTGTGGATAGCTGGTGCCTGTGGTAGGTAACGAGACCTGAATCACAGGTCACCAGCGCCCCACTGACAGATGTAGAAAACTGACCACAATCAGCCACATCAACCAAATATAGCAACAACATCGTACATTACACAAAATAATGATAGTTACACGGTTCTTTGTAGCAAGTGTGAATGCGCGCTTAAGTGCGCACTTGAGTATGTGAGTGTGTGCAAGTGCCATGTGTGTGCGTGTGAGTGTGTGTTAGTTAGTGTATAAACGTGTAGGGATGTGTAAATGAGAAAATAAATTAAAAAATTAAAGAAAAATGAAAACACATTTGTTATGATAGAATGAATGTCATTAGTGTCAGTGGATGTATAGATGTCAACTCGACAAACGTCAAGACTAGTCTAGGGCTTGTATACACATCATACGGGATTGTACGCGTTGAGTAGCAATTCTCAATCGTATTTAGTAAGAATTTGGCAGAAAGACTCGCTTGCCATATCAGGAATTTGCTCTTAAAAATGTACCTGTCTGTGGTAGCGATCGAGTCACGACAGTTGCGCCCTTTGGTTGCGCCCGGCAACAAGTTTTACCTTGTAAAATATGTACTTAAACTAGTTATTGGCTAATGGATTAGTCTAGAAACGGCTCGCGAGTTGATAAAAAGCCAATGCGCTGAGTCGCAAGTCTCTTTTACCTCTGTGCTATATAACCTTTCTATACTTATCTATTTTGATACGCAAGATTCCACGTGTAAAAAAGTATTCTTTACCGTGATCTTAGAATCTTTGGAAGTCGAACACATTCTGTGAATATTCACCCTATAAAATTTGGGCTACGCGGCGATAGGGAGCTATTCCATTTGTTTTAGGCAGCAGAAGGCATCGTTGACCATAGAAGTATCCCTAAAATCTTAGCGCTGGGATTCTGAGGATTGTTGAAGTCTCTGGAATATTATCAAGGCTAACCAATATACGTCGTGCTTTAGATGACCTAGTAAGAGGACAGTTGAACATTTACCTTGGGCCAACAAGACAGCAGTTAGAAGAAGGTCAAATTGTTAACGATAGCTGAACAACCTAAAATGTATTAATTGTGTAAACTGGAGGACGTTGTCTTAGACAGCTACCCATTTCTTTCATCTGTATAAATTTAACGGTGTATAACCTCTCAAGAGCCTCTGCTGCATTTCAAAATTCAAGACTATAATCTGTCTCTCTCTCTAAATTTTGAGATATTGGCTTGTGGCTACCTACCTATCTTTTTTGTGAAACCTAAATAACTAAATTAGTATTGTTCAAGGTTTATTACCAATATGCATTATTTGTAAACCCTCTAAGAGTGCCTTATTGAAATTTCCTGACATCACACACACTGTTCATTTATGAACTGGCGCCCTGAGGTAAGTATACAAGGTCTCATAAGCCTCTCCGACGATCCAGCTGGTGGGTGAGGCTCACTAACAGTGATACAATCTATGGTAATTATACCCCTCAAACATAGTCACGTTTGGATTACAAGACAGCCAGCACTCCGACAGTATAACAACATCACATAGAATCCGCATTCTCTGTACCATAGTTAAAAAATCTGAAAATTTTCACCTATACTGCGAATATTCTGCGATAGAATGGTGATAAGCCAGCGGTCAGGTGTCGCAGGCAATATGGATGAACATGTTTCCGGGGCACACTTAATCAAAAGGTATAACATTATCTATATCCTGAATCCAATTATTTATATCTGCGAATAGTGAAAGTAAAACAAACTAACTCTGCGGCGCGAAGTAGCCGCCAATCATACGGTAAAAATAGACTACCAAAATATATATATTTAACTTATAGCAGGCAGAATATGCACCTAACACTCTCCGGTATTCGTAGTCAGATAAAACAGGTGTTAACTCACTGCAAACAGAAAAATACGCAGAACAGCCATTAATCTCCCGATGCAAGATACCTACAGCGGGTGTATGTGTAGTATGAACGTAGTATCTGTCGTGTGTGTTTAATAATAATTAGTAACGGAAGCAATACTGTACAGTTATAAAATAAATAGTGGTATGTTGTACAACATTCAGCGATTTCAGGTAAAACATGATTAAGTAGCATTCACACAATAAAAATATTATAAATAACACAGGTATAGTATATAATAAAACATAGTAGTGAATAGTTAATTAGTTGGTAAAGATGCATTTCCCAGATGACCCCAAATAGGTTTATTGAGGCAATAGGAACCTCAAGCACACAAGTAGAAAAAATAGAATGATTTAAACAGTTCAGCATGGTAAAATATTTAACAAAAGTAACATATTGTTAAAGGTACCTAGTACATCACCGAGAAAAATCGGTATAACACAAAAAAACAATTTTTAAACTAAGACATAGTACTTTATAATATTAAGATCGACAAAATACAGGTTCTATGTTGGAGTCCGAGCGTATGGGTATGGCACGATCGCCAGGTTTGTTTCGTATGTAAATACGCCCGCGTTTACACCATGCAAACTTCCACCCATGCGCCTGACAAGCGTCCCGTACTCTTCGAAATAACTGGCGATTTGCCTTTGTGAGGTGTTCTTTAACGTAAAACCGACGCGCAGGACCAGTCATGCCGATGTCGACCGACGTTACACTGCGTCGCTCACGCGCGCATTTTAACAATTCATCGCGTAGATCGCGACTCATCAAGCGCACCGCTAGAGGGCGCGGGCGGGCGTTCCGGACTCTGTGAGTCAGTTGCTAACAGATACCGAGAACCGACACGATCCGCGCTTACGATATCCCGTTCTTCCAGTTTCATGCCGAGTTTCGCAGCAACTAGAAGCACCGTATGCACCGGGTTCTCACCTGTTGGTTAAGTCAAGTTGGATATCTCAACATCACCACTCAGCAGCTCTTGGTCCCGGTCATTTAGGTCCCGTTTCAGTTGTCCAATGACCTCATTAGGTAATATTTGATCAGCCGATAATACCAAACATTAAACGCTTAGACTCTAAACTGACGAATGGTAGTTCAAGTGTACCTATTCTGGCTGCAATTTTGCGTTTTAGATGCAGATAAAGGGATTGCAATAATACCACCACTAGTTGTATAGCATAGTTACAACTACTGCACACTGACTGTAAGCTAGCAGCACCACTCGAACCCATTTTGCGCTTGAAACGGACTAAACTTGAACTTACTTCATTGCAACTGCTTTTCTACCGGAGTGCAGTTGAAATGTCGTCCGTCTGTCGCAAGCCTAACTGAGCTCTGGAATAAATACATTTTCTTTTTAAACGTTTTATCTATCTTACAAACTAAATAATTCTCTCTGCGTCTTTAAACAATTTGACCCTGACAGTCCAAGTTAACTTTCACCCCCGCCACCTCGCCACCACGCATGATGTACGACCTCACATAATTTGTTCACTAAACAAAGCCACGAGCTGTCAACTATTTTCGTTAATACATTATTCATGTGGTTGTGGTTTAGAAGTGGGTAACTACGAGTGTGTGATGGAAATATGCAGGTGACTTGGATTTGGGCCTGTAGAGAAATTATGATTTTACTAGCTAATGGATACGGTTTCACCCATGTGGTATAATTTGCTAGTTCCCCTATTTCCCACGTTACAGGTAATGTATAAGAAAACTAAACTGGAATAGAAGTAGTCTATATGTTAAGGTTCGATTCGGTTGTGACGTTCTTTTTCGTGATTTCTACTTAAAACCTTTTAAGCGTTATTCTGATAGGTATGATGAGCTATATACTCGTATTATTGTAAAGTTTCGTCAAAATCCCTTCAGGAATAACAAACATCTATCCAAAATGAACTATTGCGTCTAATTAGTAGTAGGTATAGAATAGTACCTATCTACTATCACAAAATTCTCATTAGAGAAGATTATATAATTTGATATTTCAGCCGTTAAAGACTAATTTAAACATCTTGTTTCAAAATTCCTTGAAAAATATAAATCAAAAGGCTTTTTCTTTTTGATAATTGATTGATGATTTGACCGTTTTTTTTTTTTTTTTTTTTTTAATTCCGCGGCCCAAGGCCGCGGCCGCTCTAACGTCCGTTGCCGGGCGTCCCTGGTTACTAGCAGAGGGTATGTCCAGTGGCGCCCGGCTGATTTGACCACGTTTGTGGAAAATGGTTTCGCAAGTTTTACTATTCAACTAATATCCAATTTGATAATGTTAAACACACATAAAACAATGTTTGTGAAGCTTATGTATTTCCTTTATTTTTCAAGATTAATAATATTTGTTCGTGAGTTCCTCACGATAGAAGCAGATGATGATTTAAAATAGTAAACTATTTGCACAAGAGGTTTGTGCTAAGGTTAGTGCGGTTTCAGCCACCGGACGACACCAGAGTTTTCACTGGAATCAAATAACGTTAACAGGCTTCAAATAAGGAGGAGGTATACTTACGAGTATCATAGGTAGTGATACTTTGAACTACGGGGCCTCACTCGAAGAGTACTTTTATAGTTAACCTCACTTGTAACTTGTAGGCGTTGCACTTCTAGACATGCCGACCAACCTTTGGCAAATATATTTCTAAATTAATCATGGCGTAAATAAGATCGGTAAAACAATTTACCTAAAGTATTAGAATAAAACGTTTCTGCCTATTGTAAAAGAAAATCGTTTAATTTTGTGCGAGAGAAATAATTGCAAATATTATATTTTGCATCTGTGCGAGTTTAAATATTTCTCCCTCAATAGGCAGTATTTAGTATTCTACCTTAAAGAACATACATCAAACGACTCCCACTTACGTGCGTATTCAAAATGACTGATCAAAGAGCAAATTAGTATCAGATGTATGTGCTCAGGAGAAATATATTAAACGAGCGTTATTAAATTGCTTTGCTAATTGTGAAGGTACTTAGTACAAAACAGCGCAGAATGATGTTCAAAATTCAATAATGTTCCTGTTTATAATGGAAATACGCAGTAGCTCTTACTTGAAGTCTTCTTTAATTTATAAACAAAAGAAAAAATACAACATGAGGTAAAACCCATAGTCCCCTTTTGTTGTGTATTGTATATGGTATATACCTGCTATTTTGTGGGACCAATCTTGGATGTGCGATTTATCGTTCCGTTTATTGACCGCTTTTTTGTTGGCCTTTTGCAACGTAGCGGTATATTCTTACAAAGTCCCATGAGGACTTACGTGAAATAAAGAATTTTTAATTTTGATTTGTGCTGGGGAATAATTGCAGTCCCAGCTTAGAAACGGTACTCATTATGTTTGAGTTTTGAGAATACTAATTTTTTCTTCATGGAATGCAGGGACATGAGTAGATAGATTGGAACATATTAATTAAAAAGTACAAGCGCAAAATCGCTTTGTCACCTGACTGACGCACAACCCCCGAGGGATGAAGGGGTTTGATTAATTAATTTAATTAAACTTCACGCAGCTTTTATTTTGTGTAGGTAGGTACGTATAGAAAATATATAATCAAGTTTTCATAATGTTATCAACAAAAATATGGATGAGAAAATTTTAAGGATTCCGTAGAAAAAGTCTCGGAACCCTTATATTTTCGACACGTTTGTCCGTCCATGCGTCCGTCTGTTCCTCGGCTGTGGCATGCATATATTTACTTCGCCGACAATATGCTAAAATAAAATTCTGAAAAAAAAATTGTGTTTTAGGTGTAGGGAAGGTACTCCCATACCCATAAAGTGGGGGGGAGAGGTTGCTTAGATGGTTTTTTTTTATTTAAGTATCCCTTTGCGAGATATTTAGTTTTGAAGAGGTTTATGCAAAAACAGGTCGTTCCCCCCCTATATTCTAAACGGGTAGCGTGAAGAACCTGAAAAAAATCATGATGGTATTCCATATAATGAGCTTTGAGAGAAAACTATAACGGATGGTATATCTTTGTTAGTTCAGGAGTTATAGAGGCATTTATAGGTAAGTAACTACGGATTCCTATCTTATGCGTGTCCCGACACGCACTTTTATACTGTGATATATATATAATAATTATCTTTATTTACTAGGTATAATGATTCAGAAACTTACAATTTCATAATTATACACCTATTTCTTGTGCACTTAATGTACCGCACCACAGTAAACTTTCACAGCAGAACATATTTGCCTAACGCTCAAATAAGCCTTCAAGTTTGAAAGTTTTTATTTACGTAACCCACACTCGCTGGCCGGGGGCCCTGCCAACTTCTGGTTTCGTCAGTAAAGGAATTTTCAAGAATATTAAGCTGTATTTACGATGTAAGTACTATTACATCGTAATTTCTAAAATTGCTTCATTCAATAATCTCTTGGCAAAAACCGTCATAAATGATACAAATGTTATTGCAGTTTGTTAATTTTAGCAGCAAATGTTTTGTAGGGTGTAGAACCTTAGTTTCACCAGTACAAACGGTACTCGACTGAATAATTATCAATCCTCAAACCAACGTCAAATAGCTTATGCTGAGTTTTAGAGACCAAAACCACTTTCCTACACCTTACACTCAGTTTTTTTAATTCTTCCTAATTACCCTGCCTATTTGCCGCCACAATATTTAACAAGAGCCTAAGGTCGCAGTAAAGTCTAAACCTAATCACAAGTACCGTGGTTTAATTTACAATTTAAAAAAAATCTTATGTAATTTCAAGAAAAGTTTATGTCAAAATATTACCCCTTTCAGATAGTAGTTGACTCAGAAGGGATAACTAAACATTTCTATAACATGCAAGCACTCATTTATCACGCGTCTCACAAGACAGCCCTGATTGTATCGCTACTCACTCCAATCTAAAGACATGCCGCGACACCTCGAACATGTGACAAACGACATGTGTTGACAAGACTCTATGACATGTCATTATTAGAGGGGAGGCACAGTCCTGAAATATGCCATGAACAAGTCTTACAGAAAAGTATATAAAGACGTGTGAAATCATTTACAAATACTATTTTATTTGCTATAAATCATGGAAAATTTGGGCAAGTATTTATATCCGATTCGGATCAGTGTAAATGGCAAAATAAGCTTTACGTTTCACTCGTAATATCAAAAGCACGACTTCTTCTGGGATAAGACACGGGTTGAGTATCAGCTGTTACTGTCAACTCATGAATACTCGTGACCATGGTTGCCACAATCCAATCAAAACGTTGATGAGCCATAAAGTATTGTACCTACCTTTCATTACTATCACGATGAAGTTCCGTTTACACCTCAATTATCAACAAAAGAATCACGTTAACGGGCCAGAAGTGAGGTTTCAGCCCACGCATGCCTTCCCTCACCAGCACGGGATAAAACCCGACCCCAAAGATACCCAACCCCTGAAAAAGGAGGTATAGGTGACCAAGTCTGTCAGTCTCCAAGCACTGGAGTGATCCTTACGGAAGCGCACCCGAGATGCCCCGTAATAGACGTTAAGGTGTCCGAAAAAAGACCACAGGGTAAAATGGGAACCTTATTACTGAGACTTCGCTGTCCTTCCGTCTGTCTTGAGCTGTATCTCATGAACCGTGATAGTTAAAAAGTTGAAATTTTTGAACACAGACACACATACACACACATTTATGTGCAAGTCCAACTCGCACTTGAACAGCTTTATTTTCACTCCGGTTGTAGAATCTTTTCCACTATCAACTATATGGTGTCACTTTATAACTTTTCACTATCACACGGTTATCGAGCAAATCTATACTTATAATAAATCTGTAGAAGTGATAATTCTGTACATTGAAGATATCAAAAAAATAAATGGCAGGGGGTGTTACTATACCGACACCGAACCCAAAAATGTGATTAAAAATTTTTTTGTCTGTCTGTCTGTCTGTTCAGGCATCACGCAAAAACTACTGGTTCGATTACGATGAAACTTGGTATAATTATTCTTTAATATCCTGGGCACCACGCTGGGTACTTTTTATCTTCTTTCTTTTTATTTTTTATATTCGGTTCGCCAAATTGACGCCGCCCGCCTGGTGGTACGTCGTGACGACGTCTAGCGATTGTGGGCCACTCTCACAGCACATACGATAGAGAGTGGCCCTCAACTTGACGACCTACTGATGTGCCTCTTCACGCTCCGCTTAAAGAGCCCAGGGTTATATGTGGGAGGAAACACGTGTTGTTCGGGATCGGAGGAAGAGGGTGGGATCAGATTGAAGAGCTCTTCAGAACAGGTTACGTCACCCGCAGTGGAGTTCACTATTAATGGTTTTTAGAACTTTTGTCTGTTTGTCTGAATGTTTGAACACGCTATTCTCAGAAATGATTTGATTTTTTGATTTGAACTTGCGGTTCGGTTTTCAATCGCTTCATAAATAAAAAAGTTATGTAGATCTAAAGTAACACGCAGGCGGAGCTGCGGGCAACAGCTAGTATAGAATAAGGTGCTTAAGGGGCATAACGAGCGCGTCATCGATGAAGCGAACTGTAATATTGGAGATAAAGATAATTGTTTAAGCCTAACAATAGACCGAGTTATCGACTACTGACAAAGGACTATGCTTTATTGAGCCGAGGTTTCCGCCCGTATCATGTACAAGCTATTTATGTATGTGGTTATCTAACTATTGAAATGGCACATATATTTTGTGTATACACTCGGTATCTATCGGTATCGTATGAATACACAAGCGGTATGTTTATACAACCGTACATATGTATGTTGCGTATTTGGAAATTATTTCTGGTTACATATTGTTTGGCATCACTGGAGAGGTGTTGTTTGAGCGTCATATTATTTTGTGTTGTTGAATCAAAATTCTTCGGAATCTACTAAGTTTTTAAGATATTCACAAGTTATTGACATAATATCTTGGTTAGAAAACATTGCTCTAAATATATCAGCTATCCTATTATACGTAAAAAAGTAGGTATAGAAATTGAAAACAAAATTACGTTATTAAAAAATCACAAGTTCAGGTTGCGAGCGCGGGTTTAGTCGGCGACGAACTAAGCGCCCGATTGGCTTACTAAGCTGAATTATTCAACCGAACGAAAATTTGCAGTGCAGTATTAAACCCGCATCACGCGACCCACTTCCTTATTTTAATTTCTCACTTTAATTCCAACATTTGAGATTCATGTTTTAATATGAAGGTGTGGGGCAGTCGTGGTAAGAGCGACTCTGTGTACCGGTACGCCTGTTGAGGTGTGTCATGAAATAACTAGCACGCTCTCTATGTTAAGTTTCAATAGGAAGTTGTTCTTGTAACTTGTTGTAGTTGTAGACATCGAGACGGCAATGTGGGTATTTTGCTGTGTAACAAAGAAATTGACTCACTATTATCTAGTATCATAATATAGGCTTAATAATGCTTATAATATTGTAGAATTTTGTTTTATAATAATACATTTTGTAGAAACGATGAGATTAATTTAAATAGAGTAGCAGATTGTAATATGCCAACAAAAACAATTAGAAATAATGAACACAATCACTAAACGCTCGTGATGAGGTTATAACTAGTTCAATCTGGATAACTTAATTTGTAACTTGAAACGCGCAGACATTATAAGCCGTCGGGATTTCCCATTTTCATTTTACATGGATTCCTATGTTTGTTTAACCGTGGCAGAATTTTAAATCAACATAATCTCCTTCCTGACTGACTCTGACATGCATACAATACTTTTTGACGGCCCCTGAGATAATGGACCCAACACAAACAACTGTTCCCCCTTCAATCCCAGATTAAACTCAAAAAAAATGGACCTCCGTAAACATAATTAGCGAGATGCAATTAAAACTGTAAGTACTAAAGCGCCCCTAATCTGAGTTTTATTTAATTTTCTGATTACAAAGGCGGTACTTCTCTGTAAATAGGCAAACGATGTATTTTTTTCCTTTACCCCAAGATAATCTGATAACGTCGGGAAACCTCTGGTGAGGTCTCTTTGAAGAGTTCAATTAGAAAGTGGGACGCCGAACTGTATAACAGAATTGTGAAGCATCGTTTCTATATTTTATTTAAACAATTCAAGTTGGAAAGAAATTACGTTATTGAGTTACACGGAAAAGATGATTATTGTTTCTTATGTTTCAAGGATTTTTAGGATACCATAAATCACCTAGGTACCAGAATAAATGTCTCGGGTTAATTTCTGGTTTCACGAGTTTCACGTCTCACACCATATTAAACCGGATTAACTTTTATATCCTCCTAATAAAGTTAATTACTACATCTAGTTTTTGTAAAGTTGGTAAAGTGACAAAGTGTCCATCAAATAGTTGAAGGCGTATCTTCAATCTTTAGCAAGTTAGATGAGCGTCATCAATCCGAACGGACTCGCAATATAACTTAATAACATTCATCTATTTCTGTCGGAAGTTTCGCATGCACAGCGGATAGATTGGACAAAGTTAGTGCGTCATCGGACACATGAGTCAACTGGTGAACAAATGACATTAATACTAAAGGATACTGTTCGTTGTGGGTGAGCTGTGGTTTCTAAAGATAACTTGATAACAGGTCTTGTTTGAAACCAAGTCATGTGTTTCAGCTCGCCCAAATTTTGCGTGACCGAGTAACCTCAAGTAACTTGAAACAACGTGAGGTCCATAATTTTAGGTAATCTAAGCTAATCATTAGGTCGATGAAGTTACGTTGACCATCTACGTAAACGCATACACACAACACAACAAACGTTTTAATTCATTTTCGAACTTAATAAAACGTTTGTTCAAGCCCTTATAAAGATTAAAACACAGCTCAAAACTAAGATTAAGTTTCAGATATGGTGATCCAATTGATCTGTTGATATTGATGTGTATTTCAATAAATTATTAATTATAAAGCCATAGATATTTGTAGTCTGGCATCATTTCTCTATTTCAACCATTGAGCAACGAATTAGGTCCTTGCAGTATCAACTGACGATTTTTTTATAAATTCTTCCACGTTTTACGGGGTGCCCTTCGTCAGTTAATCACAGTTAAACTCTGGCAGCAGAGTTTAGCAGTTTGTAGTTAGTTAAACACTAACAGCAAATAGTAATATTTTTATAACATGATAAGTATTTGGACATCAGTGGCACTATTAAACAAGAAATCTTCACTGAAAATCGTGCACAAAATCCATAAACCAAAAAAGTTGTCTCATGAACTTGTTCAGGAGTTACACGCTCGAAACCAGGTCACAGAATTTCAAAGACAATGGATAGCGCTAACAGAGGCCCGAGATGTGATAAACGACTTAGCGATGAGTGGCTCAGAAATGCTTCGGTGTAAATTAAAAGGGACCGAAGTGATTGATGGTAAGACTCCAGAAAAATATAATTTCATGAATTGAAAGAGTATTTAATAATGCGCGTTTGGGGAATTATACTAAGTAGGTATGCTTTTTTGGGAATTAATTATGATATTGTGATGGATAATTTGTTGGAGTGTAAATAATATTATTGTCTTCTGACTGAGCTGAATAGTCATGCAATGGTTCACTTCACTCTTAATTTATTAATTGGAATCATACTTTTTTAAAGCTATTATGTTTGTATATTGTGCTTGGAAGTTAGAAAAAAAACTTAGTAGGTACGAGTACCTACTAAAAATACTGCTTAAACTGATTTTCTGAAATACACCGCTTACAATTTTAAAATGCCAATTGAAGTAGCTAAATAAACTCCGACTGTTTATAATCGTTTAAAACAATGGTAAGTAAAAATTTTTTAAGAAAAAACTTTTTAGCATTAATTAATAGCATTAATTTTTCGCAGAATCAAAAGGACAACAAAACGTCGACAATTCTAAACGAGGCATTATCAAGACTGTCTCAGAGAGAACAGCAAAATTCGTGGTTGGAACGTGTTTGCTTATAAGTAAACGCGTGCAAATTTCATTATCGCGATGTAGGATTCTTTACAATAACCAATGTGGGTAGAAACCTCAGATCATGCTAACTAAGTTCCAAAAATAGGTATTCACCAATACTTGACCTTATCTGTTTGATTTAATTACTGTCTCTTGATAAGTTGCATAGAAAACCCAAATAACACACACAAACCAACAACAGTTAATGTGTCTGTCTGTTCGCAAACAGATTAAGTAAGGGAGATGTGTGAAAATCTATTTGTTCGTTGAGTAAGGTGTCCGCATCTCTTCTAACTATTTCTAGCCTTTCCCAAACACTTAACTTGAACCCTTTCTCACATAACCGTAAAACTTTAAAAGTGTTACTATTGTTCAAGGAATGACCAGTGTCAAGAAGTTGCTTCGCGAAGAGGGACCTTTCAGGACAACCATTGCGGGACGCCGCTCTATGTTCCTTATATCTAATATCGAAGGACCTGCCAGTCTGTCCCACATACTTCAAACCACATTCATCACAACTCAACAAATAAACAGCTGATCTGCGTGAGACCGACACCGAATCCTTGCCATTACACAGCTCCCTCAAGGCATTCTGAGTTCTAAAAGCAACAAATATACTACTTTCCCTCATGATCTTAGCTATACTCAACGAGACGGGACCCACGAACGGCAAACAGGCCGTGTACTTCCTAGGTGGATCTTGAATCGGATATAATAAATGAAAACTAGCCTTTCTACGTTTTTTATTTAATAATGAGTGAACCATTCCTACGTCATAGCCATTACTTTGTGCTATGTAGCAAATGATGGACAATTCTTCACCAAATGCCTGTGGGCTCAACGGTACCGCCAGTAACCTGCTCAGTAAGCTGTGGAAAGCTGCCATTTTATGTTGCCATGGATGATTGGATGAGTAAGGAATAACTGTGTCTGTAACTGTTGGTTTCCTATAGATACGGAACTCATGAACACCGTTCCTTCTAGTAATTGAAAGGTCCAAGAAATTGAGAGTGGAATCTGACTCCAACTCTAGTGAAAAATCAATTCTAGGGTGTACTGAGTTCAACTTGGAGACAAGGACACTGAGCTGACGTTTTGTTCCTGTCCAACATATAATAATATCATCCACATATCTAAAATAGTACAAGACATGAACGTTCCCAACTATGTGGTTAGTCTCGAATGCATCCATAAATATTTCAGCTATTAAATGACTGAGTGGCGACCCCATAGCCAAACCATTCCTCTGTAGAAAAAAACTGTTGTTGAACTGAAAGTAATTCTGAGTCATACACAATCTTGTTAGGTTATAAATTTCCTCTATTTTATTAAAATTGATCCTTTTTATTGTTAATTTGTGTCTCAAAATATCTAATACTTCATTATACGGTACGTTAGTGAATAAACTTTTCATGTCCAAAGACACAAGTTGAGCATTGGATGGTAACTTAATATTTTTAATCTTGTTTATGAGGTCAGTACTATTTTTATAGAAAATTTTGGGTTAAAATCTATTGCTTCTTTAATGATTGTGTTCAAAAATTTCGACAAATTATATGCCGGCGCGCCCCTGTATGCGACAACAGGTCTAATTGGGCACCCTTCCTTGTGTATTTTTGGAAGGCCATAAAACAATGGACAACTGGGATTCATGTTTATCAAAGTTTTATGCAACGAAGAGTTCTCAGGGAATAAATAAGTCGTGGATTTCAAAGCAAGCTTTAGTTCTGCCTGGAACTTAGCTGTAGGATTGAAGGTTAAGTGTTGAAAATCATCAGATGAAAAGATGTCATTGACTCTTGCCATGTAATCCTCCCTCGGGATCAAAACCACGGTGTTACCCTTATCAGCCTTACTCAGAACCACATCCCCGTCCCTAAGTTTGTTGCGAATCGACCTTTGTACAGTCAATTCGGAGTTAAAAGTACCAGACAAACAAACAGAATCGATTTTTTGTGCAACCAGTGCCTTCAACATTATGTCACCCTTATTTCTAATGATTGCCACCTCCGCATCTACTGCCAAGGGTTCTAAAGATTTTTTATTGTTAAATGATTTAGGTATGGAATATTTTAAGCCCTTATTTAAAAGGGACACCTCACTGTTGCTGAGATGAATATCAGAAAGGTTCTTGATTCTGGGGTAAAATGTATGATTAGAAAACACCTGCTCCCTTCGGTCAAAAACCTCGCCTCTACCCACCCTTAGATTAAATATTTTTTTTGATTGTATTAAAAATTTTTTATGTATAAATTTAGAAGCTAAATCTCGTGCCTTTTTATCCAACAAATCAAATTCTACTCTGTGTAAACTGAATGACAACTCAGAGTGTAGAACCTTTAAATGCCACTTCAAATTGTCTCTCACTCTAAATAAACTCCTAATTTCCGAGTTTAGCCACACTGTTTTTGCTTTTAAAATAGAATTCCTAGCCGACACTGAGTTATTGTTTGTTTTTAGGCATATGTACCTTGGAAACACCCCAAAGCGCTTACACTCTTGATTGAACCAAAGATTTTGACTTGCTGTTCTGTGGAGCTTGATCAATTTTATATATAGTTTAGCCTGGGTAGTGATGCACACTGATCTCAAATATTGGATAGAAACAGGCGTTACTTGGCGAAAATCCATGACAAAACAATGGTAAGTAAAAATTTTTTTAAGAAAAAACTTTTTAACATTAATTAATAGCATTAATTTTTCGCAGAATCAAAAGGACAACAAAACGTCGACAATTGTTTCGCCTCTAAACGAGGCATTATCAAGACTGTCTCAGAGAGAACAGCAAAATTCGTGGTTGGAACGTGTTTGCTTATAAGTAAACGCGTGCAAATTTCATTATCGCGATGTAGGATTCTTTACAATAACCAATGTGGGTAGAAACCTCAGATCATGCTAACTAAGTTCCAAAAATAGGTATTCACCAATACTTGACCTTATCTGTTTGATTTAATTACTGTCTCTTGATAAGTTGCATAGAAAACCCAAATAACACACACAAACCAACAACAGTTAATGTGTCTGTCTGTTCGCAAACAGATTAAGTAAGGGAGATGTGTGAAAATCTATTTGTTCGTTGAGTAAGGTGTCCGCATCTCTTCTAACTATTTCTAGCCTTTCCCAAACACTTAACTTGAACCCTTTCTCACATAACCGTAAAACTTTAAAAGTGTTACTATTGTTCAAGGAATGACCAGTGTCAAGAAGATGCTTCGCGAAGAGGGACCTTTCAGGACAACCATTGCGGGACGCCGCTCTATGTTCCTTATATCTAATATCGAAGGACCTGCCAGTCTGTCCCACATACTTCAAACCACATTCATCACAACTCAACAAATAAACACCTGATCTGCGTGAGACCGACACCGAATCCTTGCCATTACACAGCTCCCTCAAGGCATTCTGAGTTCTAAAAGCAACAAATATACTACTTTCCCTCATGATCTTAGCTATACTCAACTATACTCAGTACACCCTAGAATTGATTTTTCACTAGAGTTGGAGTCAGATTCCACTCTCAATTTCTTGGACCTTTCAATTACTAGAAGGAACGGTGTTCATGAGTTCCGTATCTATAGGAAACCAACAGTTACAGACACAGTTATTCCTTACTCATCCAATCATCCATGGCAACATAAAATGGCAGCTTTCCACAGCTTACTGAGCAGGTTACTGGCGGTACCGTTGAGCCCACAGGCATTTGGTGAAGAATTGTCCATCATTTGCTACATAGCACAAAGTAATGGCTATGACGTAGGAATGGTTCACTCATTATTAAATAAAAAACGTAGAAAGGCTAGTTTTCATTTATTATATCCGATTCAAGATCCACCTAGGAAGTACACGGCCTGTTTGCCGTTCGTGGGTCCCGTCTCGTTGAGTATAGCTAAGATCATGAGGGAAAGTAGTATATTTGTTGCTTTTAGAACTCAGAATGCCTTGAGGGAGCTGTGTAATGGCAAGGATTCGGTGTCGGTCTCACGCAGATCAGGTGTTTATTTGTTGAGTTGTGATGAATGTGGTTTGAAGTATGTGGGACAGACTGGCAGGTCCTTCGATATTAGATATAAGGAACATAGAGCGGCGTCCCGCAATGGTTGTCCTGAAAGGTCCCTCTTCGCGAAGCATCTTCTTGACACTGGTCATTCCTTGAACAATAGTAACACTTTTAAAGTTTTACGGTTATGTGAGAAAGGGTTCAAGTTAAGTGTTTGGGAAAGGCTAGAAATAGTTAGAAGAGATGCGGACACCTTACTCAACGAACAAATAGATTTTCACACATCTCCCTTACTTAATCTGTTTGCGAACAGACAGACACATTAACTGTTGTTGGTTTGTGTGTGTTATTTGGGTTTTCTATGCAACTTATCAAGAGACAGTAATTAAATCAAACAGATAAGGTCAAGTATTGGTGAATACCTATTTTTGGAACTTAGTTAGCATGATCTGAGGTTTCTACCCACATTGGTTATTGTAAAGAATCCTACATCGTGATAATGAAATTTGCACGCGTTTACTTATAAGCAAACACGTTCCAACCACGAATTTTGCTGTTCTCTCTGAGACAGTCTTGATAATGCCTCGTTTAGAGGCGAAACAATTGTCGACGTTTTGTTGTCCTTTTGATTCTGCGAAAAATGAATGCTATTAATTAATGCTAAAAAGTTTTTTCTTAAAAAAATTTTTACTTACCATTGTTTTGTCATGGATTTTCGCCAAGTAACGCCTGTTTCTATCCAATATTTGAATTCGTTTAAGTTTTTTTAAGTAATTAAAACTTTGGAAATTTTAGATATTTAAAATTTTAAAACAAGTGGTTGTTCTTTTGTTGTCCTTCGAAGTCATTGAACATTGCTTGTAAAAGAACTTTCTTAAGTAAGTACCTATCTTTAATAATTTCACTTTGTGAGTGTTTGAAGCTTGATCAGCTCGAGCAGCGATTCTCTGTCTACCTATTTGTTACATAAAAATGGTCTTGCTGGTGTTTCAGAGGGTAGCTCTGAAACGGCAGGACCATTTTAACCGGATTTTCATTGCTATCACAGCTATCTACTAGCTGATGTTATAACGAATAACTTATGATTCTTTTTATACCGGGAATGTGTTCCATGGAAATTGGGAACTAAAAGCTACTTCACGCGCGCTGAGTCCTAAATGTAAACAATGGTTTCTTAAATTTCGTACTACTGGCTCATATTGCCACTGAAGAATGACAGGAGTTTAAGCCTTCAATGTGATTTATTTAGACGATTCCTCTGTCGGTGAACGTTTCATTCGAGTTTTGAGCCCGGCTTTTGTTACTTCGACAGTTTGACTTGAGGAAGAAATGAGCTGGCAATGACGTGAAATGATTTGAATTGCTGTTAATTAAGGACTTAGACGGTAAAAGTGGTAACTGTCAATATTTTCCTCTTTGAATTTATATATAAATAAATGATATGAAAAAATATATATATAATTCCTTAGCATTTGAATATAATTTTTCTAATACAAGGTACCACGTATTTGCATTGTTCGTATTAAAACTAAAGATGAAGGAGCTACCTGTTAAACCGAATACCTTTCAATGAAAGTGTTTGTCAACAGAAGTGATCATTCCAGGCAGGAGGGTCGCGTTTGAAGCCTTTGTTGTTACATCATCCGTCCTTCATGAATAACATAGAAATTCTTCACGATAGAGATATTATTTTCTGTAGACCTTAAAATGCCGTTCGATTTTCGGGTTATTTTTCTTTGTCATTTGAGATTATGGCATCTTTTAGTAAGACACTAGCATAATCGGTTTGAAATAAAAAAGGCTTCATTATTTTTTGTGTTAGAGAATTTACTTTCCCAACTTCATTCCCTTGATTGATCCCTTGGTTATTCAGTAATATGGTAAACTCTGTTATAAGCTTATGTATACTTACTTATGTTTCAGGTATAACACTACTAGTTACGAGGATGATTGCTCACGAATAAGCATGACAAATGTGATCATAAATAGAAATTTAATATGAATGCTATCTAAAATCGGTTGTCTTGCAGTTTAAAAGCGTAAATCATAATTTAGTTGACACAAATAAAACAAACACGACGCATACATGATGCATGAGCGCCATGTATTCTGCGTGACATAAAGGTTTTATCTTACGGCACACCTTTATTTTGCATAATATTAATGTGCTGTCAACCAGGATCGTATATTGCCTTGCATATTATGCCAGAAAGGGAAATATATTCGTCTTGAGGTTTTTTTTTTATACTGAGTTCATCAAATTGACGCCGCCCGCCTGGTGGTAAGTCGTGACGACGTCTAGCGATTGTGGGCCACTCTCACAGCACACAATACTATAGAGAGTGGCCTTCAACTTGACGACCTACTGATGTGCCTCTTCACGCTCCGCTTAAAGAACCCAGGATTATATGTGGGAGGAAACACGTGCACAGGCAGGGCGTTCCAGGCCACTATCGTTCGGCAGAAAAACGAACGTTTAAAATGCTCGGTTCTCGCGAACATGCTGTCCACTGTGTGGGAGTGGCATCTCTACCCGGCACGCGTTGTTCGGGATCGGAAGGAAGAGGGTGGGATCAGATTGAAGAGCGGTTTCATTTGTATTTTTGTATTGGTGTACAATAAAGTATAATCTAATCTAATCTAATCTCTTCAGAACACTGGCCGTGGTAAATACGGTAGAATGCGGCCAAGGAAGCTATTGTTCGGCGCTGAGCTAACGGCTCAAGG